>OX422222.1:350040792-350643292 GCA_949130495.1 Sambucus nigra | reverse complement strand
ACCGTGTGTGTATATATATATATATATATATATATATATATATATATATATATATATATATATATATATATATATTATGTAATATTAACTCAGTAATGTTACTGTATGTAAAAATGTTATATATATATTGTGTAATATTAACTTAGTAAATGTTATTGTTTGTGAAAATGTTATATATATAAAACTATTTCATAAATATATTATCACAGTAAATGTTATTGTTTGTGAAAATGTCACAAATATAAAACTATTTCATTTTCTGGTGTATAAAATAAAATTTAATATCTATGCCATTTTTACAAACTATATATATATATATATATATATATATATAATAAAGGAGCATGGTTTTTGAAAATTTTGCCAAAATATGTTCACTTTTTTTATGCATGACATTTTTCTCTTTCATGCCCATACATGAAATGTCATGCTAAAAGTTATTTTTTTTTCTTTTTTTTTGTGTTATACATATACTATTATAAATACTATTATACTATTATAAATACATGTATTTTTTTAAATACGTGTAAATTTATTTCTTTTATTAAATATTTTTCCCATTTTTTAAAAATATTTTTTATTAATTTTTTTCTTTTTTTAATTTATATTTTTAATTTATTTTTTATTTTTTCTCAGTTTCTTTTTTGAACTATATTTTTTTAATTTTTTTTCTCAATTTTTTTTATCACTGGGGAAAATTTATCGCCGTGCCCTCGGGCACGGGCATCCACTAGTATATATATATATTATGTAATATTAACTCAGTAAATGTTACTGTTTGTGAAAATGTTATATATATATATTGTGTAATATTAACTTCGTAAATGTTACTGTTTGTGAAAATGTTATATATATAAAACTATTTCATAAATATATTATCACAGTAAATGTTATTGTTTGTGAAAATGTCACAAATATAAAACTATTTCATTTTCTGGTGTATACAATAAAGTTTAATATCTATGCCATTTTTACAAACTATATATATATATCCAATATGCTCCTATTTTTAAAGTTCTGTGCCACCTCTATTCACCCCAAATTGACACTCCAGATGATCTCGATCCCATTTATCCAATTTTATTTTCAAAGGTCCGCGCCAGCGGCACCCCATGATACTCCGGTGGATCCAAAGCCCATTCATTCAAAAGTCTCTTATTTTCAAATGTTCGCGCCAACGGCACCACATGCCACCCTTACCCACCCCAAATCGGAGCTCTGACGAAGGTCGTTGAAGCTCCAATAATGGTGGTAAGGATTGGATACTGCTAGCGCGAACCTTCAAATATAAGGTAATTTTGAAAAAAAAAGGTTTGGATCCACCGTGTATATATATATATATATATATATATATATATATATATATATATATATATATATATATATATATATATATATATATACTGTGTATTATTACCACAGTAAATGTTACCGTCTGTTTGTGAAAATGTCACATATATAAAACTATTTCATATTCTAGTGCATACATGAAAGTTTACTGTTTGTGTAAATTTTTTTCTTTGGAAATTTATAGCATTTGTGGATCTTGATTGATAGATCTCGTCGAGCAGATTTCAAAAATAGTAATTTTGCGAAAAGCGAATTTGTGAATCAAAAGTTATGATCATTTAAAGATTAAAAAAAAAAGTCCAACCACTTATGTAACTTCCTCAAGAAAGTTACGGATGGTTGGTTTTAAAAGGGTAAAATTGTGAAAAAATTCCCCAAAAAGTTGAAATAGGACCTATGGGATTATTGAAAACTCAATAGGACTTATAAGCTTGTTGACCCGACAAATGGAACTATGTTTAAATACCCCTATTTAATATGATTGATTAAAATATAAATAATTTATTAAAAATTGTAAAATTTATTTCTGAATTATTTATTTTTTAGCTAATCACATTCAAAGATCATGTTAATTTTATGAGATCAACAAATTTTTATTTACTTATATATTTATATTTATTCTCTAACACTACTTAAACTACTTTTATATCTTTATCAAAACTCATCCACTAATTAGACTTCATGAATTAGTTTCCAAAGTCAAGGTGGTATTTACTATTATTATCTAGCCTATCTAGGTGATAATATTGTAGTTATATAAGAATTCCTTAATTATAGTCTAGTTAGGATTCTCTCTCTCTCTCTCTCTCTCTCTCTCACACACACACACACACACACACACACATAAGTACAATTACTACTTGTAGGAGACTTTATTTTGATTACTTTAGCCATTCTTATGTATCTATTTCCCTATTTATCACAATTTTAATAATTTTGACTTCATTGTTATAAAAGTACCTTAATTGTCATCTATGATTCTTTAGCAGCCACAACTTTTTATATAAACTTTTTAATTATTTCTAGAGTTTTTATTAAACACTTTATTTTGATCACTTTAGCCATTCTTATATACTAGCATGTACTCCGTGCAATGTGCGAGCGAAAGTGTATGTTATGAATATTGTTGAACGAAATATATTATTTAAATATATTCTCAAAATTATATTATTTCATTATTTATAACTGACATATATATTGGCAAAATATTGATATACCAAACACTACATGTAAAAAAATTTATCCCCATACATATATTTTATTAAGGAAAACCCAACATATAATAAAACTTCATTTATAATATTAAAAATGTCTTCAAAATTCCAATTGTTATTGCGGTCACTCAATCATTGATCTCAATTCCTTTGCTCCTGCAAATTAACAACATTTTGTTTTAATTTTTTTTGTTTTGAAACATCCATCGCAAAAAGACAACAATAGAATTATTAATGCAAATAAAGGCAAAGGATATTAAAGGTGTTAAAAAAATGAAAAAGGTTTATAGGGTTTCATCTCAAAGCATAGTAAACTGTTAATTAAAAGGAGACTCATAGACACTCATTAACATGAAAACAAATTTAAAATGAACCTCATAGTTTCCCTTCTAAAACCTTTGGCTCGTCCTTATTCGAACACGACATTCAATTAACACCTACCTTCCAACTCCGTTAATTTTTGCAAAAAAACATTGGACACTGCACATGATCACATTTGAGGGGATTTTAGTCAAAATCTATATAAAACTTTAAATAAATGAACATTACATAATAATTATTTTAAAAAGTATTTAAAAATATGGAAATTGATAAAAAAAAACATGTAAAAAAAATATTCCCAATTAAAAAAAAACATATTTTCAATAAAAGCTAAAAAATATTTCTAATAATTAAAAAAATAAATTTCCAACAAAAACAAATTTTCGATGAAAAAAAGATTTCATATTAATATTAGGAAAACACTAAAAAAATCTACATAAAAATCTTGATAATATTTTTAAAAAAATTTCAAAAACAATTGAGTAAATACTTTAAAGAGTTCAAAAAAATATTGTGAAAAAAACAATTTCCAATAGAAAAGTATATTTCCAATTAAAAACAAATTTCTAATAAAAAATAGAAAGAATATTCAATAATTACTGAAAATCTAGAAAAAATATAAAAAATAGAAAACATAAATCAAAATATGGAAAATACATAAAAAAAATAGAAAAAACATTGAATAAAACAAAAAAACATTTTTTTAAAAATTTGCAAACTGAATAAATATTCTAAAAAAAATTAAAAAATACTGCAAAAAATGAATTTCCAATAACAAAATATATTTCCTATAAAAAACCAAATTTCTAATAAAACCATAAAAAAATCAATAATTACGAAAAATTTAGAATATATAAAGAAAACAGAAAAAATATTTAAAACACAATTAAAAAGAAAAAAAAATCCAAAAATAAAAATTCTAACCATGATTAATAAAATAGAAAAATAATATTGATAAAATATTTCCAACAAAAAAAATGTTTTCATAAAAAAAAATATTTTCTAACAAAATAAAAATGATTTTTCACACAATAATTTTTATCCAAAAAAATGGTTTTTTGATAGTTAAAAAACTATCATCAAATCTCAGGGAACAAATAAAAAATCTTCATCCAACAATCCAAAAAAAAAAATCGAAAATTTAGATTAAAAACATCAATCTCAAAAAACCATTTTCTACCATAATAAAAATGATTTCAAGAAAGAAAAAATGATTTTTAATCTACGAAACTATATTTAATAGATAAAAAAAACAATCTAAACATCTATAAACATCTACCGTCTATGATTACCTTTGATCTCAACTTGTAGGTGTATGGATTGAATTTTGCAGTGGAGGAGCTTTTGGGGTACATTTGGGATGTAAAGGGACGTACTTCTTGACCTCCTCAAGGGCTTCATCCCATTTGAAAAACTTGTGATCATTTTTATTCTGGTAGAAAATATGTAGAGGTTGCATATTCGGTGTATTGAGGGGGCAAGGAGTTTGGAGAGTCAGATAGAAAGAGGGATAGGAAAAGTCGGAGAAGAGAGAGAGGCGTGTAAACATAATTTTGGGTTTGCTTTCGTTTGTAAATGTCATTGTTTATTGGTTTTGAGTTTGAGGTTGTTTAATAATTTAACTATGCACTAAATTCTATTAATACCTCTAATACGATCTTATTAGAGGTATATAATAGATTTATTTCCTTATTTATCACAATTTTAATATTTTGACTTCATTCGTTACAAAAGTACTTTAATTGTTATCTATGATTATTTCTAGTATAATTTTTTAATTATTTCTAGAGTTTTTATTCAATGTTATTTTTAAGTTAACTTACAAGTTTCATTCTTATTTTACTCGCACTCTTATATGAATTAGTACTGCTCGTTGTCGCAACTGTACATAGTATCGAAGCAATGTTGGTTAAAATATCGTTGATTAACAAATATTATGGGTTATTAAGGATTTGAACTTCTTATAGAATATCTCCAATGATACATAGGACATCTTATTCACGTGTATCTTAAGTTCACATACAATTGTTATTTCACTAGAGTCATATAAACACAGAGAAAACAAACTAATAATTAATAATACTTAATGAGTTTTGGGTCTGTACATTATAATAATAAATTCATGTAAACGATTTTACTATAAAAGATAACATATATATCTTTTGAAAAGTTGTAATTAAATTTCTTATTAAAAATTTCTTATAAAGGATCCCCATGAATAAAATAAGGTGTTTGAGAACCCAAAAGATAGAGAAAGAAGATTGAAATACCTCGTTTTCCACAGACGGCACCGGATTGATGATACCAGGAATCACCCACTTGTCGTTCTCGTACTAGCAAGTCAAGTATAAAGTGCATAATAAATAAATAGAGCAAGTAAAGAGCAATAAAAGATAGGATATAGAGTGGTTCGGCTATTAAAATGAGCCTACATCCACTTTGGTGCCTCATTCTCATTATATGCGTTGTTTGGTACATAGTAATTAGGCCTAAGAGGCGTACAAGCATGATAATAAAAGAGAATACATGAATATGATGACTCCGGGGATGTCAGGGCAATAATTGTGATGCCGGAGAGTAGCCCCCAAGCTATGACAAGTGTCATAGAGAGAATAATCATCTCTGAGCTAAGTGTCAGCGTAAAAAATAAACCTGGAGACCCTTATCTCGAGGCATGGAACTCTATTTATAAGAGGTGCAAATGTTGTGTTGCTGCTGATGTAGCAAAAGAAGGGTTGTGGCCGATTAAGTGAATAAACTATGGTTGTACCCTATAACATGTAAGGGTCTTCATTCTGTGCATGTGTGGTTGTGGCCAGGTGAGTAAGCATAGGGTTGTGGTCTTTGAGTGTGGGCCACAACTTGTACGTTTTAGGCTGCGGTAGCATGATTCAATGTAGGCATATTGTAGTCATTCCGCGGCAGGGGGTAATATATATATATATATATATATATATATATATATATATATATATATATATATATGTATGTATGTATTTTTTTTTACTTTAACAAAATGAAAAAATCTTGGAGATATAGCCACAAAGAGCTTCATTGATAGAGTTCAAAAAGAAGAAAATGTGAACAAGTGGAAAATAAGGTTGGAATCTAGTAAGTGGCCTCACAGGTATCGGCTGTACCTCCTAAGCATCCTTCAGGAATCGCTGAAGCGCTCCCTTCTTGACGAGATTTTCAATTTCATTCTTCTCGGCGTGGCAATTGTTTGTTTTGTGGATATGACCACTGTGGAAACTGCACCAGTTGGCCCGATCCCTCTTGTAAGGAGGAGACCTTAGCTTCTCAGGCCAATAGAGCAATTTTTATTCTATGATGAGATCCAAAATGTCTTCGATTTGGTAAATCAGCGGGGTCTAGCAGCTTCCTCTTTTGAACTTTGGAAATAGCCATTAATGCTTATACCGCGTCCCTTTTCCATGGATGTGAAGGTTGCAGCCTCTATATGTTGAGGTGAAGTCCACAACCTCCAATGTCAGGACCCTCTGCGTCAAGAAGTTAACCTGGTCTTGAAGTGATAACTGACAGTCATATAGGTGATCAATGTAGCTCAGCAACTGGGCAACTTCTTCACTCTACTCTGTGCTTGTCTTTGAGGTTCCTTCCATGACTTCTGTTGTGTTTGTCTTTGAGAAATATATATTTTGAGATCAACCAGACAATAGTGAGAAGCCAAGGAACTCAGAAAAAACTAAGCATAGTAATGGCATGCAGCCTTTTGATATCTACAAAGTTATTTTGTCGTGGTCGCGGCCTGGGGTACATATGCTGTAGCAGTTATAAAGACCAACTGCCTTAGGAATGCTGAGGCAATCTGGCAATAAAATTGCCTGGCCTCACCCCTCAGGTAGCAGTGAAGGGTGTGATCCCAAAAGTAGGCTTGAGACTTAAGATCAATTCAAAGAATATACACAGAATGTGCCTACTAGGAATTTACCATGGGAAAAATATCCTTTAGGTGTGAAAGTAGGACCAACTTGGTAATAATCCCTAGATTATAGGTGTAAAAGACATAAATAAGTGAATAAAACTCTTCCCTCGTCACCCACCTTTAGTAGGCCACTACCTATTATGTTTTTTCAAAACTATATAGGTAAGTTAACATCACCGGGGTATAGAAAAGAAATCTATGGTCATAGAAAAGAAGATTGACAATAAATCCGAAAAAAAATAATCCCCTCATCGGGTTATACACAATTGTAAGGGCTCGATAACCAAAACCTCACCTAAGGGATCATGACGCAAGGGGTCTCCATAAATTAAATAAGGAATTTGGAACCCTGAATAAGAGGAAACGAGATAAAAATATCTCGTTCCCACATACGACACCAAAATGATTGTAACAACCCGTCCATTTGGGGATAGTTAAATTCCATAATTGGGTATAAATTGGAGATTTGAGGAATTTCTCGAAATAGTGATTTTTGGGATTTTCGAGGATTTAATGATTTTCAATGGGTGTTGTAATTACTTTTCGGATTAAATAGGTCGAAGTATTTTAATTATATGTCGCCGTTGAGTAAAGCAACAAAAGGTCAGATTTTAGTTGGAAAACCCGCATTAAGTTATATTGGATTAAATTAGCGAGTTGCGGTCAAGTACCTCAGATGGAAATTTCGACTGTGCCATAAGTCTCGAAATGGCCGAGATAGTCGAAAAAGAGTGTCCGAATGTCGAAATTGAGTTTCGAAGAATTTTAGAGTTAAAATGGCTCGTAATTGAGTAAAACGAGTCGTTTTGGGGTTTTAAGGGTTAAAACCCTTTTTCTTTCTATATAAGGAGGGAGAGGGGAAGATAAGAGAAGAGAAAGAAAAGAGAGAAGAGAGAGGAAGGAAGAAAGTAGAGAGAAAATGGGAGATCTTAGGCCAAACTCCGCCGGACTCGACTCGAGGTCGTCGAATTATATCCACGAGGCAAGTGTTTACTTGCTTTATTTACTTTTGAGCATAAATTTCATATCTTAGTTTGGTAATAACAAACCCTAAAGATTTTGGATTGGGTTTTCGTGGATAAAACGGGTTTTCGGGAGTTAAAACGAATAAACCCCAATAATTTTTTAATCGGAGAAACTTAGGATTTAATTGAAATTAATTGGTGTTTTCAGGTTCTAGGACGTTTAGAATCCTTATTATATGTGTAATTGTAGTTGGTTGAGGTTGTAGGATGTCAGGAGAGGCAAAAAAATCTTGGGGGAAGCTTTTATGGCCGAAAATAGCTTCTCGAAGAAGAAGCTGTCCGGCATGATCGATCGATCGACTGGCAGGGATCGATCGATCGAAGTCTCGATCGATCGATGACCAAGGGTCGATCGATCGACCCTACAGGGACTTTGACAATTTTTCTTAGGGTTAATTGGATGAGATACATTCCAATTCTAATTGATTCGAGGTTAATTATGGGATAACATAAAGGACCTTTTATGAGTATGTAGTCCTCCAATTAAGGGAATTTAGGAGGGTTAAGTGAGGGTTTTAAATGTGTAACCCTTAAACTATATTTTTGAGGAAAATAGGGAAATTATAGAATTTGAAGGTTTATGGTTCCTAAGATAGGGTGGGGGCCTCTAAGGGATTATATGGACGAGATGTAGTCCTTGGGTTGTGGAAATGGAATCCACAACCTACTAAGTTTAAGGTTGATCGGGGAAGGAAAATCCCTGGGGATATTTCAGTGGGCATTTAGGCCTATATAATTATGCGTGTATGAAACATAATTATAATCGATTGTGGATTGAGTATATCGTATGAGATGATTAGGATGAAATTGGGAATATAGATATATATATATATATTCACTTAAGTGAGAAGTGGTATAATTGGAGATATCCAATAAATCCTTAAAGATGATTAAGGTATTTATTATTTATAAAAGTGAGGAAATACTTTGGGTATAGTATCATGCATATATGAATGCATGATTATGATTCTTTGAGAGAATCTTTGGGATTATTGGTCATCGCTAGATGTGATTGGCAATTATGGCTATATATATATATATATATACTATGTGATTAAAGTCTATATATGATATGATGTAAATGACTTTTGAAAATGTAAAACATGAACGTTTTCAAATTGGAAAAATAAATGATTTTCATAAATGATAATTTATGTATATACACCTCTCTAAATCGCTATCATAAGGGAATTTCGCGCGTCTAGTGAAGTCTCCTGGCTAATGAATGCAAATGAATATAGTCATAGGCCATATGAGCGATTATTGTATGTTCTCTGCGATGGTGAGGTAATTCTGGGTGTGGTTATGACTCTCTCGCAGGCATATAGCCGCTTCCCGACGTCTTGTGTTGTAGGATCCCAGGTTGTCTTGATTGATAGGCCCTGGAAGATGATAGCAATTTAAGGGCGCGCATAGTGGGAAGACCCGGACGGGCGATCTTAGAAAACGTTATATGATGTGATATATAACTATTTTTAATAATGTGGGACATTATTGGTGTTAAGGAAATTTATGATAATAAATTGGCTTTAAATACATTTCCTGGATGGAAGAAGGGAAATGAGATAAATGAATTGGTCTAAATACATTTCCTGGATGGAAGAAGGGAAATGGGATGTTATGAAATGGAAAAATATTTTTATGATAATAAAACTTACTTTAAATATATTTCCTGGATAGAAGAAGGGAACTAGAAAGTTTTGAAATGAAATTGAATTGGTAAATATTTTGTAAATAAAGTAAATCTCATTCCAAGAGATATATCTAGATGTGAATTATAAAGATGAATATCGAGTTAATGAATTCTCATTCCGGGAGATATATCCGGAAGTGTAACATGATACGTATATAAAATATGGTGTATATATATTTATATGTTGTCTACTGAGGGTCTAATGGATCTCGACGATCAACCTTGCCACGTAGTAGTGTATCGGAGAGGGGGGGGTTCCTTGTTTGGATTTCGCTCTGCAAGACACCCCACGCACGAACATGGCATAGTGTTGAGACTGGGGAGAAGTTTATCCCTTAGTACTTGGACTAACTAGGGTGGTTAGAAGATGGATGACGGATTAGTTAGGCAGTGTAGTTTGACTAGGATATTTAAAGGGATGAGCTATGAGGGCACTATTAGAAGAGAGGTGAGGGGTATCTCATGGGAGTGCGATACCAAATTTAAATATGAGATAAAACATTTTTCTAAAAATAAGGCATTTATACACTTGTCAAATATTTTCAAAAATCGGGCTTTGACCCGTTTATCTACTTTTCCTCTCTTGCTATATATATATATATATATATATATATAGGTGTCCAGACACAGGGACGCCTGGATGACACTTCTTTTGAGTCAGACATCTGCTGCAGCAGTTGTGGATGCACGCAGGTTTACCGTAGACGCTTCTATTCTTGTAATCTAGATAGGAGGTATTGTGTACACATTCGGGTTAATAACCCAACATCATTTATTTATTCTTTTACCTCCTTTTTGTGCGGCATTCGATATGGTTGTATATTTTGACCAAGTGTTCGGTTATTTTATCTCATTTCAGTTTCATTCAGATAAATGTGTGGATGTTTGAATCGTAGTTGTTTAAAAAGAGTAGTTAAGTAAAATTTTGACGCCAACCTAATAGGTTATTAGTAATTAAAATGGATTTTCGACAGTGATGCTAAGAATGATCCATATGATACTCCTGTTATAATTTGATATGGGAGTGATCGCTCAGTATTTTATTAGGCGGGGTGTCACTGATGGTATCATAGCATCAGTATCTAGTGTCCTTAGGAATCTGTGCAGACGTACTACTCTTTCAGCGTTGCTCTCGATTTTTTATAGAGCCTCAGGATTAGGATTGTTGATTTCTCTTGTGAGATTTCATACTCCTGCTATAGTATAAGATTATAAAAATCTTTTGCGCGCTCGTTTGAGATTCATGTGGGGGGCTTGGATGTAAGTAGGAGTCGGGGCTTAGCTGGAGCAGCTGGTAGAAGTTGGGGGCGAGGACCATAGTAGAGGTCACTCCCTTGTGGCAATTGCCAAGGATTTTGGTGAAAACTACTAAAGTATTGTGGTTAGGAGTACCACAGTACCACCATAGTAGAGAGTGGTACTAAAGTTGAATTTACCAGTGACGATAAGGGTTCGAAAGGGATCTTACGGATAGTTTTAACAGTGAGTCCCCACGATTTAGCAGGAATGAGAAGAATGCCATTTCTGAATTATTCACATAAGGATCGGCCAAAGGCCGACAGTGAATAAAGAGTATTATGGAGGAGTGAACCTTGTACCAAGGTGACGTTGGTACACTGAATAATGAGTCATTTCGAGAAATGATAGGCTCACTAGAGAAGTGTTGTTAACACTTATGGAGAATGTGTGTTTGAGGACCCCATTAGTGTACATCCACCTGAGGAATTTGTTAAAACGGGGTTGTTAAGGTCGGTAGTGGAATCTCCTTATAATAAGAAGAAGTTAGGGGGAATTAGTAAAGTGATTGTCAGGGTCGCGGCGATGGAGTCCAATATACTGATAACCTTGAAAGGGTCAGGGTGACCCAAGATGAGGGAATGATGTAAGGTGAAGTTATTGTTATGAATTTCACTTCAGAAGGAAGATGTATATTTTGTGTGACTAGAGAAAGTCATGGTGTTTGTTAGCACTAGAATCGTGTGTGTAATTTGAGTTTTGTGGCGGTCTCGATAACATTATAAAATGTAGGCCTATGTGTTTTCCGCGGTAGCGTAGTTTTATTTATCCTCCATTCGCTATAGAGGCGGGTGTTGATATATTAAATACACATATATATCTGGTTTATGATAGTCATCCTATATGTGTTATACGAGTATGGCAATATTATGAGTATAAAATGTTATGGTATATTCAGAGATATAGCAGGCTAATGATGGCAAGACTATCGTGTCCGCAGTTCCGGGGTGGCACGGGTTATTGTTGCGATATCTCACCTAGATATAGGTTGAGTTCGCCTTTATTATTGTGTACATAGTTGGAACTTCGATGAGTAGGGGTTTCATTATTGTGATTTGAGTATGTGGCGACCTTATAGATATGATTTGAGGTGTTCCGGGTTAATTACGGAGCTGTGAGTTTAAGCTCATTATTGATTGCGCAGAGATTGAGTGTAGTGCGATGCACTTAGTGGTGTGGCTCCTAGATAGAGTCTGGAGTTCATACCATATTTTGTTGAGAGAGGGGATAGGGTATCCCGATTGCGTCTTTAAAGTTGATGGACCTCCACGACCAACAAAGTTAAGTAGTAGTGTAATTGGAGGGGTTCCTTATTTGGATTTCTCTTTGCGAGACGCTCCGCACATGAACCTTAACGGCGTCGGGAGTGGAGAGATGTTACATGATGCGAGGATGTTAGTTTTGTTGATAAGTCTTATAGTGTGGATGAAACACTATAGACTATGAGCCATGTGATGATGGTGTATGATTATGGAAATATTGTGCTATGGAAAATCACTAAAGTGTTCCTCTCACCACAAGTGGGTGGGTGAAGTAGGTCTTAGAGAAATTGACTTGAGGATTATAGCCAGGCCTTAATGAAAAGGAAAATTTTGAGGAAGTATATTTTGGGTATGATGTTAGTAATTTTTTACAAAGAGTTGGCACTTCGATTGGTTAGATTTTCCTTTTTGCTCAGATGGGAGGATAGAATAGTATAAATGCGTTCGTAGGTTAGCGAGGTAGGATTTAGGATGTCCCTCTGGTGTGCCTTAGGATGCTATATCTCGATGACCGACAACGCGAGGGAGTAGTGTAACATGAGGGTTCCTTGTCAGAATTTCTCTTTGCGAGACGTCCCACGCATGAAACCAAGCAAATGTCGGAAGTTGACAGAGGCCTTGGGCACTAGGGATATACTTAGGAGTGTACTTGTTTCGCGTAGGTAGGGTAACGCTTAGACCGTAGCATTATTAGGATGTAAGTTTAATATAGTTAGCGGTGCCGATGTAAGGAGATAGTTCTGAGTAAACCAAAAGAAGGTTGGTTGGTTAACCATGAGAAGAATTGAATTTCGCGGGTTGGGAGGATCCATGTGTGAGTATTACACCGAGGAAAGGAGACCCTTATTTAGAGAGAGTGTTATGTGTCGAACGTTCACAATGGATGTGCAGATGTGCACGGGTTAAAAAGGTGTATGGGCACCTTAGTGAGTTGGTTTATATACCGCCTGAAATAGGAGGGGCATAGTATATAAAGTTGAATTTTATGCCGTGAGGCAGTCACGAATGGACTTGGAGTGTGCTTGATGGAATGTCGTGAGAGGTACGCAATATTCCTATTGTATAAGGGGCAATAAGAGGTAACTTGCCCAAGATAAGCGACGTGACTATTGGAAGTAGTAAAATCTTAGTAGAGTTTCATTTTTAAAGGAAATCAGTTGTCCTACTATGGGTGAGAGGATACTTGTTAGCAAGATTATCGGCTTTGAGAGATGTAGAGCGGTAGTTATAGACTCGTTTCTCTTATTGGCAGCAAGAGAAGCCATCTGAGTAACGCGTCGTTGTTGTGTGATGATGGGTAGAAATTTAGATGAGCTTGTGGTGAAGCTAGTACATTTGAGTACACCTTGAGGTAGGTGGAATATGGTAAGGGACCAACGTGTTAGCACATTTTGATTTTGGGGGTACTAAGACGTAGTGGGATTTGTAATCCTAGTTTCGTGGTGTAGGTCATATCCGAATTTTGAGGACAAAATTCCGTTGTAAGGGGGGGAGTATGTAACAACCCGTCCTATTGGGGATAGTTAAATTCCATAATTGGGTATAAATTGGAGATTTGAAGAATTTCTCAAAATAGTGATTTTTGGGATTTTCGAGGATTTAATGATTTTCAATGGGTGTTGTAATTACTTTTGGGATTAAATAGGTCGAAGTATTTTAATTATACGTCGTCGTTGAGTAAAGTGACAAAAGGTCAAATTTTAGTTGGAAAACCTGCATCAAGTAATATTGGGTTAAATTAGCGAGTTGCGGTCACGTACCTCAGATGAAAATTTTGACTGCGCCGTGAGTCTTGGAATGGCCGAGATAGTCGGAAAAGAGTGTCCGAATGTCAAAATTGAGTTTCGGAGAATTTTAGAGTTAAAAGGGCTCGTAATTGAGTAAAATAAGTCGTTTTTAGGTTTTAAGGGTTAAAACCCTTTTTCTTTCTATATAAAGAGGGAGAGGGGAAGAGAAGGGAAAGAAAAGAGAGAAGAAGGAAGAAAATGGAGAGAAAAGGGAGATCTCGGGCCAAACTCCGCCGGACTCGACTCGAGCTCCACGGATTACATCCACCAGGCAAGTGTTTACTTGCTTTATTTACTTTTG
Source organism: Sambucus nigra (assembly GCA_949130495.1). NCBI lineage: Eukaryota > Viridiplantae > Streptophyta > Magnoliopsida > Dipsacales > Adoxaceae > Sambucus > Sambucus nigra. The sequence continues at coordinate 350,629,097 of OX422222.1, read as the reverse complement.
AGCATAAATCTCATATCGTAGTTTGGTAATAACAAACCCTAAAGATTTTGGGTTGGGTTTTCATGGATAAAACGAGTTTTCGGGAGTTAAAACGAATAAACCCCAATAATTTTCTAATCGGAGAAACTTAGGATTTAATTGAAATTAATTGGTGTTTTCGGGTTCTAGGACGTTTAGAATCCTTATTATATGTGTAATTGTAGTTGGTTGAGGTTGTAGGATGTCAGGAGAGGCAACAAAAGCTTGGGGGAAGCTTTTATGGCCGAAAATAGCTTCTCGAAGAAGAAGCTGTCCGGCATGATCGATCGATCGACTGGCAGGGGTCGATCGATAGAAGCCTCGATCGATCGATGACCAAGGGTCGATCGATCGACCCTACAGGGACTTTGACAATTTTTCTTAGGGTTAATTGGATGAGATAAATTCCAATTCTAATTGATTCGAGGTTAATTATGGGATAACATATGGGACCTTTTAGGAGTATGTAGTCCTCCAATTAAGGGAATTTAGGAGGGGTAAGTGAGGGTTTTAAATGTGTAACCCTTAAACTATATTTTCGAGGAAAATAGGGAAATTATAGAATTTGAAGGTTTATGGTTCGTAAGTTGGGGTGGGGACCTCTAAAGGATTATATGGACGAGATATAGTCCTTGGGTTGTGGAAATGGAATCCATGACCTACTAAGTTTAAGGTTGATCGAGGAAAGAAAATCCCCGGGGATATTTCAGTGGGAATTTAGGCCTATATAATTATGCATGTAGGAAACATAATTATAATCAATTGTGTATTGAGTATATCCTATGAGATGATTGGGATGAAATTGGGAATATAGATATATATATTCACTTAAGTACGAAGTGGTATAATTGGAGATATCCAATAAATCCTTAAAGATGATTAAGGTATTTATTATTTATAGAAGTGAGGAAATACTTTGGGTATAGTATCATGCGTATATGAATGCATGATTATGATTCTTTGAGAGAATGTTTGGGATTATTGGTCATCGCTAGATGTGATTGGAAATTATATATATATATATATATATATCCGAGGAGGAATATATAGTATATATATACACTATGTGATTAAAGTATATATATGATATGATGTAAATGACTTTTGAAAATGTAAAACATGAACGTTTTCAAATGGCAAAAAATAAATGATTTTCATAAATGATAATTTATGTATACACACCTCTCTAAATCGCTATCATAAGGGAAGTTCGCGCGTGTGGTGAAGTCTCTTGGCTAATGAATGCAGGGGAATATTGTCCTAGGCCATATGAGCGATTATTGTATGTTTTCTGCGATGGTGAGGTAATTCTGGGTGTGGTTATGACTCTCCCGCAGGCATATGGCCGCTTCCCAACGTCTTGCGTTGTAGGATCCCAGGTTGTCTTGATTGATAGGCCCTAGAAGATGATAGCCATTTAGGGGTGCGCATAGTGGGGAAACCCGGACGGACGGTCTTAGAAAACGTTATATGATGTGATACATAACTATTTTCAATAATGTGGGACATTATTGGTGTTAAAGCAATTTATGATAATAAATTGGCTTTAAATACATTTATTGGATGAAAGAAGGGAAATGGGATAAATGAATTGGTTTAAAATACATTTCTAGGATGGAAGAAGGGAAATGGAATGTTATGAAATGGAAAAGCATTTTTATGATAATAAAACTTGCTTTAAAAATATTTCCTGGATAGAAGAAGGGAAATATAAAGTTTTGAAATGAAATTGAAATGGTAAATATTTTGTAAATAAAGTAAATCTCATTCCGGGAGATATATCCGGATGTGCATTTTAAAGATGAATATCGAGTAAATGAATTCTCATTCCGGGATATATATCCGAAATTGTAACATGATACGTATATAAAATATGGTGTATATATATTTCTATGTTGTGTATTGAGGGTCTAATGGATCTCAACGATTAGCCTTGCCACGTAGTAGTGTATCGGGGGATTCCTTGTTTGGATTTCGCTCTGCGAGACACCCCATGTACGAACATGGCATAGTGTTGAGACTGGTGAGAAGTTTAGCCCTTAGTACTTGGACTAACTAGGGTGGTTAGAAGAGAGGTGAGTGGTATTTCATGGGAGTGCGATACCAAATTTAAATATGAGATAAAACCTTTTTCTAAAAATAAGGCATTTATGCACTTGCCAAATATTTTCAAAACTCGGGCTCTGACCCGTTTATCTACTTTTCCTCTCTTGCTATATATATATATATATATATATATATATATATATATATATATATATATATATATATATATATATATATATATATATATAGAGAGAGAGAGAGAGAGAGAGAGAGAGAGAGAGAGAGAGAGGCAGGCTCCTGTGCACACTAAGTTTGCACATTAAGTTTGCACATTACCTTTTATATATAATAAAAAAAATATTTTTGAGTTGATTTTTTTTTGTGATATTTAAACATTTCAAGGAACCCATATAAAAAAAATCAGCTCAAAAAAACTTTTTTTTCTATTTTTAAAAAATCGGTCAAACTTTCGCAGTTTTTAAGCCCTTTAAAAACTGCGAAAGTTTGACCGATTTTTTAAAAATAGCAAAAAAAGTTTTTTTGAGTTGATTTTTTTTATATGGGTTCCTTGAAATGTTTAAATATGACATAAAAAAATTGGTGTGCGCCAGCACTAAGTTTGCACACTTTTAAAAGGTAATGTGCAAACTTAGTGTGCAAACTTAGTGTGCACAGGAGCCTGCCTCTCTCTCTCTCTCTCTCTCTCTATATATATATATATATATATATATATATATATATTATAGGTGTTCAGACACAGGGACGCCTGGATGATAATTCTTTCGAGTTAAATGTCTGCTGCAGCAGCTGTGGATGCACAGAGGTTTACCATAGACGCTTCTATTCTTGTAATCTTGATAGGAGGTATTGTGTACACATTCGGGTTAATAACCCAACATCATTTATTTATTCTTTTACCGCCTTTTTGTGTGGCATTCGATATGGTTGTATATTTTGACCGAGTGTTCGGTTATTTTATCTCATTTCAGTTTCGTTCATATAAATGTATGGATGTTTGAATCGTAGTTGTTTAAAAAGAGTAGTTAAGTAAAATTTTGACGCCAGCCTAATAGGTTATTAGTAATTAAAATGGATTTTCGACAGTGATGCTAAGAATGATCCATATGAGACTCCTGTTATAATTTAATATAGGAGTGATCGCCAGGTATTTTATTAGGCGGGGTGTCACAATGATGATACGAGAAATTGGACATAAGTTGTTCTTGTGGATCATATCAAGTGTAGAGTATAAGTAAAGAATGAAATAAGGTAAACAACACAAGATGTAGAGTGGTTTGGCTGTAAAAAATGATCCTACATCCACTTTGCTACCATACTCTTATTATAAGCGTTGTATATTACAATATGATTAGGCCTAAAGAGGCATACAAGTAAGAGAGGAGAAGAGAATACATGAGTAAAGTGAATCTGGGTAGAAAAAATGTGAACTGTAAGGCAGTTTGTGTACTGGTTGTGGCTTGGCAAGCCCTCAGGTGGGTGTAGCTTTGGAGAGAGAGGTAGGTAGATATTTCGGCAAGGCTTCACCAGGTGATTATCTTCTCGGTCCCGCAAATAATGAGGTGAGAACCTCTGTTTATAGGAGGTATAAAGGTGGTGTCCTGTGCTTAGGACACGTGGCATAGGAATAGGTATGAAGAGTGAGGAATCCTTTTAGAAGCTGGACTTCTGGGAGCTATCGTGTATGAGTAAGGGTTGTGGCCTATTTGGGCCCAAGGAAGCAGCGTTGGAAGGAGGGGCCACGACCTGTTTGATCCCAGGCAGCGGCCATGCTGAATGAGGACTTGCAACCTGTCTAAGGCGGGGCAGCGGTTAACACTGGCCAATGCTAACGGCATAGTGTCGCGACCTTTCTAAGCCCACGCGATGACATATTGTTAAATCCTCCGCGGATGTAGGGTCTATGCTGGCCATATCAGTAAGCATGTACCATGTGATGGAGTGACGTCAGCAACAGTCACATCATGCATGCATATGGGAGATATAAATCTTCCCCCATGAGCATGTAACAAACTCATGATAATTCTCCCTACTTGCATGTAAAAGGTGTAACTGCCTAACCTGTAAAGGCACGCCAGTTGTCCCACTACACTCTCTCTCATCTAACATCATATAAATAGCACACAATCCCTTATTATTAGGGATTGAGATACAATTTTCCTATGAATATACGTGCTAATGCTAGGGCATTCCCCTTAAGCGATGCATTGCGCCTACCACCGGGTGTCTCTAAAAATAAGCAAGGGGCGTTGCGCCTGCCACTGGGTGTCTCAAAAAATAGGCAAGGGGCATCACATTGGAGCCCGAATGCGACGATAAATACACAAGGGTTTCTACAACAAGCTAGACGTGTGAGGGTAAAGAAGCTAGTCCAGGATACTAGACTTAGGTTAGCGACTTGGAACATAGGTACTATGAAAAGAAAATGGATGGAGTTGGTAGATACTATGATAAGAAGAAAAGTTAACATAGCTTGTTTACAAGAAACTAAATGGGTCGGTGAGAAATCAAGAGAAATAGAAACTACAGGATTTAAATTTTATTATACAGGAAAACATAGAAATAAGAACGGAGTTGGAATAATAGTAGATAAGAACTTTAATGACGATATCGTAACTGTTATTAGGAAAGGTGATAGACTTATACTTGTAAAATTGGTATTAGGTGAAAACATAATTAATATTGTTAGTGCTTATGCACCTCAAGTAGGATTAGATGAGCATACTAAAGTACAATTTTGAGAACAAATGGATGAACTAATTCAAGAAATAGCCGTAGGTGAGAAAATCTATATAAGGGGATATTTTAATGGCCATGTAGGAGAAGATCGTGTAGGATATGAGATAGTGCATGGAGGATATGGTTTTGTAGATAGAAAAGACGGGGGAGAGTCTATCTTAGATTTTGCGATGGCTTATGATTTTGTACTAGTAAATATATGTTTTAAAAAGAGGCTTGAACACTTAATAACTTATAAAAGTGGAACGCACAAGAGCCAAATAGATTTTTTCATTACTAGAAAAGGAGACCGATTAACGTGTAAAGATTGTAAGGTTATCCCGAGAGAGAGCTTAACCTCACAACATAGGATAATGGTGTTGGATATAAATATTAAAAATCAATCACGCGTGCGAAAAGTGAAGATTAACCCACGAACTAGGTGGTGGAACTTAAAAGGAGAGAAATTAGAACTATTTAAAGATAAATTATTAAATGAAGCAACATGGAATACTGAAGAAGAGACTAACATAATGTGGAATAAGATGCCCACATGCATTAGGCTAATATCAAAAGAAATTCTTGGAGAATCAAAAGGCAAGGGGCCACAGTTTAAAGAAACTTGGTGGCGGAATGAAGAAGTACAAAATATAGTAAAAATTAAAAGGGAGTGCTTTAAAACATGGCAAACAAATAGAAATGAAGAAAATTTTGAGAAATATAAATGGGCTAAAAAGGAAGTTAAGAAAGTGGTAAGAGATGCTAAGTTAAAAGCCTATGATCATCTTTATACAAAATTAGGTACACAAGAAGGGGAAAAAGTATTTATAAGCTTGCTAAACTTAGGGACAGGAAAACAAAAGATTTTAATAACATTAAGTGTATCAAAAGTGATGATTCGAGAGTCCTAGTCAAAGATGATGAAATTATGGAAAGATGGAAAAACTACTTTGAGAGGTTATTAAATGGAGATAATGGGAGTAGATTAGATATAGAGGAACTTAGGGAGACTAGAGAAAATATATTTTTCCGCAGAATTAGGACAACAGAGGTCAGGATTGCGCTAAAAAAGATGAAAACATGGAAGGCTTTAGGACCAGATGATATCCCTAATGAGGTTTGGAAGTGCTTAGGGGAGGATGGAGTATCATGGATTACAAAATTATTCAATAGAATTTTATGACTAATAGGATGCCCGATGAATGGAGAAAAAGTGTTCTAGTACCTATTTATAAAAATAAAGGGGACATACAAAGTTGTTCAAATTATCGTGGTATTAAGTTAATGATTCATACAATGAAACTTTGGGAGAGAGTGATTGAATATAGATTGAGATTAAAGACAACAGTATCTGAGAATCAATTTGGGTTTATGCCTGAGAGGTCAACAATGGAAGCAATCTATTTATTGAGGAGATTAATGGAGATGTATGGGGAGAAAAAGAAGGATATTCATATGATTCTTATAGATTTAGAGAAGGCGTATCATAGGATACCCAGAGATATAATATGGTGGGTTCTACATAAAAGAGGAGTGACTCGCAGATATATTGATGTGATCAAGGATATGTATGATGGTGCGATGACTACAGTAAGAACATCAACTGGAGAAAGTAATGAATTTTCAATTACGGTAGGTCTACATCAAGGTTGAGCATTAAGTCCTTATCTCTTTGCACTTGTTATGGATGAGTTGACTGGACAAATACAAGATGAGGTGCCATGGTGTATGCTATTTGAAGATGATATTATTTTAGTGGATGAGACTAAGAGAGAGATTAAGGCTAGGTTGGAATTGTGGAGAGAAAGTTTAGAAACAAGAGGATTTAAAATAAGCATAACTAAAACATAATATGTGGAGTGAAATTTTAGTAGTAATAGGAGGACAAATGGAGATGTGGTAAAATTGGAGGGTCAAGAAATACCTAGAAACGATCATTTTCATTATTTAGGATCGATTATCCAAAAAGATGGAGATATTAGTGATGATGTTACTTATAGGATTATAGCAGGCTGGGTTAAGTGGAGAAGTGCTACCGGCATTTTATGTGATAGGCATATACCTTTGAAGTTTAAAGGTAAATATTATAGGACGGCCATTAGACCCGCCATGTTATATGGGACAGAGTGTTGGGCAACGAAGAAATAAAATGTGCAAAAAATGAGTGTGGCGGAGATGCCAATGCTAAGATGAATTTGTGGTAAAATTCGAAAGGATAGAATTAAAAATGAAAAAATTCGTGAAACGGTAAAAGTAGCTCCTATAGAAGATAAATTGAGAGAATATCGACTTAGATAGTTTGGACACGACAAGCGTAGACCAATGGATGCTCTTGTAAGGAAGAGTGATTTAGTTAGTATTGATGGTAACACAAGGGGTAGAGGTAGGCCTAAATTGACTTGGTGGGATATTATAAAAAAGGACATGATGTCATGTGGTTTAACCGAAGATATTGCACTGGACAGAATGGAATGGAAAAATAGGATTCATGTAGTCGACCCCAAATAATTGGGGAAAGGATTTGTTGAGTTGAGTTGAGTTGTGCTGACCATATCTAGAGTGAGCATGAGATCTTGTTATTATTGTACACCGATGAATATTTTCCTATAGAAAGAAAGATCATCGTCATTATACCTGTGGAAGGAGGCACGAATTTGTGTCGAACCACGTAAACTAACATTTTCATCTCTTTCTCGTCCTTCTCTCCATTGTTTACTCTAGATAATTATTTATATGATTATTATCTCTTTATTTGTTATACTTTATTATTAGTATGTTCATTTCAAGGCCTAAATGTATATACTAGTTTTAAACGATAACAGATTTACACCATTTGTGAAAAACGATAAGTCATTTGGTGTTATAAACAATTGTTGTTTCCTATAAGTCGAGGATACCCAATTATGAGAAAACAGTGAATCTTAATTTGATTTATCAGTGTTTCATTGGGTTAGTGTCAATTGACCTGAAATTTCCCTTCGATTTTCTCTAAATTCTTTTAATCCCCACTTGGATCTATTTTACCCTACTTCATATTTGCCCCCTGCAATTCGTGTCTTTATTTTGGTGTACCCTATTTTTTGCACTTGCGGTACTTTGTATTTTACAAATATTGGGAATATAGGCAAAAAACAAAAAAATGGCCATGCTGTAGATGAAGCCCCTCCTTAAACTCCTATTGGTATAGGCGGCCTAAAGGGAATCCTAATTAGATTGGCTCGAGTCCAGGAAGCAATGCAAGAGATCATTAAGAAGTTGACACAAATGTTTTTGGCTAGGCAGAATAGACCAGGGGTAGACCCTATCAACCAAGTTGGGGGTATAAACTTTGATAGGAGGCAAAAAATTCCACCTCTTGCTCCTTCCAAAATTGGGATGCGAGATTATCACAATAGAGCATTGGAGAACTCCAGGATGTTAAATTTGGATTTACGAGATGAAATAGGCAGATTTAGGTAATCTGGATCACAAGATGACACTTCATACCACTCAGGATCCACCTCAATCCTCGGGACAATTGGTTAAGAAGATAAACAAACCTATTTTGAGGAGAGACCTAGTGTACGAGAAAGGCTAAGTAGGGGATCAACATTTGATCGTGTCGGCCTAAGAGCACTAAGGGTACAACAACATAGAGACCCAATAAAGCATAGAGTGGACATGGAAGAGACCATGAGGTTTGTAATGAGAAGAACATAGTGCTCAACCAGATCTTAGACAAACATGCTTGGGTCAGCCTAAGCAAAAAATACTTCTCGGGAAGAGATAGTAGCTAAAACCCGAGGCCAAGTAAAAAAGTCGATCATAGTTATGGGTGAGAAGAAGGAAAAACCCTGAAAGGGGTCCATCCAAAGGTGGGAAGATCTCTTAGGTGAGATCTTAAGGACTAAGAACCCTTTGCAGAGGGGTTTTGTATAAGGGTCACCATTTACCTCATCAATCGTGGGTTATCTAACACCCGCGATGTTGAAACCACCTATCATCACTCCAAAGTACGATCGAAAATCTGACTATGTGCTGAATGTAGAGAAATATCAAGTTGCAGTTGATATTACTCTATCCCTGATGAGATGCATTGCTGAGAATTCTCTAGTATAATCATCGGGTCAGTGCAAATCTTGTACAACAGTCTGTTGAGAGGTCAGATCTTTAACTTTTAATAACTAGTTGCTCTCATCATTGGTAACTTCTTTTTCGAGTAGTAAGTGGGTGGCTCATCTACTAAGCATTCGTCAGAAAATGAGCGAAATAACCAACAACTTCATCACACGTTTTAATAAAAAAAATATGGGGGTAATTAATTACTATCAAAAGACCATAATCAGAGAAATGATGAGTGTTTTTATTTCCTATGAAGTTGTATTGGGCATTGGCTAAGAAGCCATTGTGAATAATGGATGAGTTGTTAGAAAAAACTATAAAATAATGAACATTGAAGAATCCAAGGCAACAAAAGATTTAAGCCACTCCAAGGCTAATACCAATAAGATCTTGGAGAAAAAAGAGACCAAAGATAAAAAGGCTTATATGCCAAAGAGATTTGATGAATACACTCTATTGACAGTAGGTGTGAACCACATCTTTAATGATATTCAATAGAGTATGGACCTAAAATGGACCAAAAAGTTTATGGATCCTCCAAATAGGAGGGATAAAAAAAATATTGTGATTTAGATAAGGATCGTGGTCACAACACTGACAACTACCTTGCTCTGAAGGTTAAGGGAGAAAATCTCATCAGACTAGGAAACTGGTGAAGTTTATTGATAAAGGTGGCCAATTATATAAGAGGGACGAGTAATGTCCCCTCGTAAGAAGCCAAACCTGAAGAAAAGAGGTAGGGATGATGAATCAGAGAATGATGTAGACCTACCCAAAACACTTAAGAAGCCTATGCACGAGGTTAAAATGATCTCCTTTGGGTGAAAATTTACAGATGGAGGAGATGCTCGAAGTGGAGATGAACTAGTAAGAAGGAAGGCCTACCATAGTGGGGCGAAGGCTTGTGCTCATATCAAACGGATTAACTCGACTGATGTTACATATACTTTCTCCAAGAAGGTAAATAAAGACCGTCTTATAGTTAATTTTTCAAATACGACTCATAAGGTGTGCTATACCTACATAACGACCCTAGGGTCATCACAATGATGGTGCATGAGTGCAAGGTGGAAAGAATCCTGATCGACAATGGAAATTTAGCCGATTTCCTATTTTAGAACTGTTTTAAGAACCCGAGTTTGAGAGATAAAAAACTGGAGGCATACCACATGTCTTTCATCAGTCCTCCAGGGGAGAAGATCTTCCTCTTAGGGACTATTGAGATGGAGGTTATATTTGACACTTGTCCCAATTATTGAACATAAATGATTCGCTTCTTTATCTCGGCTAAAAATGTCCATTCACCATACAACATTATTTTTGGAAGGATAAGATTGAACAAGTTTGAAGATGTCCTATCCAGTGTTCACCATTGCATTAAGTTCCTTACGAACTATGAGGTTGGTGTGGTTAAAGGAAATTAGATTGAAGCCAGGAGTGTTACTATACATCGACGGGATAGGAAGGAAAGAAGAAACTAACCATAACTTATAAGATCGATATGTTAGAGCCCCGAGATAAAGATAAGTTTGTCAAAGGCTAAGTAATTAAGGATATATAACTAATGATTCTAGATGATGAGCACCATAATGGACAACCCATATTGGCTCATCATTAGACGCAACCCTTAAGAAAGAATTAGCAAACTTTTTGAGGAATAGGAAAGAAGTGTTCGCTTAGAGCCACAAGGACATGCCTGGGATTGATTAAGAGTTCGTCTGACATGGGCTCAGCATAATGAAAGATGTTAAACCTGTAAAACATAATTGTTGTGTGTTCAACTAGGATAAGAATATGGAAATACATCTAGTATTGGTACATCTAGTAATATAGCACAAGCATTTTAAGATCCTTAGTCAGGATAACTCAGGTTCATCCAAAACTCGTAGATAGTAAGGCATATCAGGTCGATAAGATCCGACCATACGATCGTAGGCTAAACTACTAGAAGGCCTCTCTCAACACCAAATAACAAGTAACTTGATATGGGAGGTAGAATAGATCCTACCATGAGTCCATGAGACTAGAACTAACTTAGAGGTTAATGAGATCTAATAAAAATTACTTGTCAAAAATATTCTCACAAACACTAACTACAAGTGGTGACTAAAAACCTAGCTGAACAAAATAATTAGCAAGAAATGAAAGTAAAAACACATGCATGCATGAAGACAAGAAAATGAATCATTTTTTATCCCTAAGTTAAACAAGCACAAATGTAAATGTTCATTAAAAAGTAATCAAGTAGAATACAAAAACTTCACAAAGACATAAAGTCAGAAGTCCCCAAGCTTCAGGAGTGTGGATGACATTGGCCTCGGCCAATGGAACATCCTCAGGAGCAACAAGGATAATATCAGTGGTAGGGGTCTGGTTAATTATATCCTCATATTGATCATTTGCAACTTCACCATCCTCAACGTCCACTCCCATTGCCTATCATTTTATAGACAATGATTTTTCCTCATCATCGTCCCATTTCATTCTTGGACGACCTCAATAATATCGAGGAAAATGATATCCTTCCATGAAGATGGTCACCAAGTCAACATTGTGATCGACCGAAGATTTGTACTTCTTGACCCCTTCCTCTTCAGTATGGAAAAGAGAAGCATTGGCCTTCTTAAGGGCTTCACTGGCTACCTTAAGGTCATCATTGTTTTTTTGCAGATTGTCAGCTCCCTTATCAAGAACCTCATTTTAACTCTTAAGATTTATGACAACAGTCTAAACTTGATTATTTTAGTTTCCATTTTCCTCCTCAGCCCAGATCAAACTCTCAACATTCTCCATGAGCTGATTAACCCTGTCCTTAACCTCGGCACATACATTGCCATAATTAGCCTTAACACTCTTTGAACTACTCTAACTGTGACACCCCGCCTAATTAAATCCCGGGTGATCAGTCCTAAATCAAATAAAAATAGGTTTCCCAGTTGGTTCATTCTTAGTATCACTGTCGAAAACTTTTTAATTACTAACCACCTAAGTGAAATTAGACTAGTGTCAAATTTTAACTCTTATTAATAAAATAATAACAGGCGGAACAAAGTGTAAATCAAATACCAACAAAAGAGTTTGAGAATAACAACTAAGATAAAATAAAGTCTTGCCGAATAAACCATCGGCCAAAAACCAACATAATAACCAACTCCGATATAAATGAAAGTACTGAAGGACGACATGTCCATACTGAAAGCTGAAATCCTACACTAGATCAGGAAGGATAAAAGAAGCGTCTAATAAAGGCCCTGCAACACCCACCTATGTTGCAGCTCCGAAATCCCTGGAATGAAGTCACGCTTGGTGTCCCTATGGCTGAACACCTAAAAGGTTTTAAAAATATTGTATAGCAAGTGTTAGTACACAAAACATTTTCAAAATATTTAGTAAGTAATTTATCGCAATAAATAACAGTTATTGATTACACATGTTAGGATCACGAACACGTTCTTGAGTTTCCTCACCTCTAATCTTTAATATGCACCTAAAGTTCCTACCTAGTCTCGCTACCCACTTCCGCTAGGTCTCAAACATATAAACAACTCAGACAATTTAGCTCACCAGTACCGCCCCTACGGTACGCTACACGCTACCCTTAATTTACATTAAGTCATTAGTTAAGTTCACTTTAACTTCCGCATACCGCCCCTACAGTATGTATTCAGACGTCTAGTAATTATCATTACTCATACTTTATTATCATTACTTAAATATTAATTCTCACACTTAATCTATTCTTAGGTACTTACTACCTACCTTCTATACTAATCACACTTAAGTAGATTTTATATCTATTCTAGCTGTACACTTACATATTCCCAGCCACTCTTACTCATAAGTAGTTTATACGATATGTAGTTATGCACTAACAATCCCCACTGCTATCACGCCCGAGTAGGTTTAAAAAATACTTAGGTGTACCCCACTTAATCTTACTAGTATCATACATAAGTAGATTATTCAAACGGTATATCTTTCACACACACATATACCCAATACAGCATATCCTGTTATCGATCCTATTTCACACATTAAGGACAAATGGTTCGAAATGTCTCCTCGAACCTGGCTCGGAATTTCTCCTCGAGTCATGTTCGGAATGTCTCCTTGAACACGGTTCAAAATGTCCCCTCGAACTTAGTTCAAAATGTCTCATCGAGCGTAGTTCGACATGTCTCATCGAACTTACCAATCCTATTACAAGGAAACACACAATAGGCATACACAACCCACGTACTCATATAAAACAGTAGGTATTCACACAACCCAATTATTCCCGTGTGTACGTAGTATTTTTCTCTCGTATACTTACCATAGTTATTATTCAACGATTTATCTCATTATCGTACATATTAGAGTATTCGCACAACTCTAAGATCTCCGGCTACCTCTTTATTTATAACAGTAGCTAAACTATCTCTAACCTACTGGTATACACCTTATATTGATGTGGACGCTCCCCTTAACTCAATTCCCAATTTTCGACACGCGACTGGATCGGTTTATCCCTGTCAGTCCATATTCCAAGCCTTACACTCAACGCCCATAAGGGCCCTTAACTATTCTCCTTACTGGTCTTTATCAAGTCCCTCCATATTCATCATAACATCTCTAAAAATTTCCCCCATCGCTAGGATTCAAAGAAAACTTAATCAGCAAAAATAACCAAAAATCAGCTTTGGTCGATCGATCGACCAAAGGCTTCGATCGATCGACTCCATCGATCGACCAAAGGCTTTGATCGATCGACTCCATCGATCGATTGACCTTCATGTGTCGATCGATCGATCGAACAGGTGCAGGTCATCTTCTTCCTTGTTTCACCATGTATGTCCTATCCAACAATTCATTACACTTTATGAAATTTCTTCCCAACATCACCAATCATCTTATAAATGTATAGGGACCATTCTCAATGTAAATATATCCTCAACCCCTCACTAAATCCATCCAAGAATTGTCGAAATCTAAATTTTCTCCAAACCCTAGATCATTTAGTTCTTCATGGTTATACATCATAAACCCAGATTTTAAATCCGTAGTTACCAATATAAATTCATTTGTTATCAGTCCTCTACAAATGTAAATACTAACTACATGCAATCCTACCCAAACATGTAATCAATTCATATTTTTTCTCTAAGAACTTTAAATGAAAACAATTTATTTAAAAAGCCCAACACATGGGTATTATAACTTCATAACTTTGCAATAAACCACTTGCCTAGATTATGGTAGGATCTAATTTCGTGGTTGATGAGGGTGTTTGATTGATTCCTTCTTCAATCTCCCTTCCCAATTTCTCTTTGATGCAAGAATCCCTTTGGAGCCTTCACAATCACCTCTTAAAGTCTTGAGAACTCTTTCTCTTTTCTCTCAGTTGGTTCCTCTCTATTTTTTAATGTTATGAACCCTAAATTAAGCCCCAAACCATCTGATATAACATGTAAATTTTTTCGGTCTCCCCACGTCTATTCGCTAAATGACCATAATGCCCTCAAGAGGTGTCGGTTTGGTCTACAATTGACCCGAGACCCAAACTGTATACCGGGGTACACTTTTTCGACTATTTCGACCCTTTCGGGACCAACCGTGCCCTCAAAATTACCATTCGAGTCACTTTATAAAATCATCTAATTTAAATCACCGAATTAAATAATTTCTCCAAATTAAATACTTTCTTATTCTCCAATTTAATAAATTTCCATATTCTCCAAAAGTACGGGGTGTTGCATACTTCTCCCCTTACAAAGGAATTTCATCCTCGAAATTTGGATAAAGCTCTCTACCCTGCCTTAACCCTTTACTCTTAAGGCTACTACATATTTTATTTCTATCCCCCTAATCTCGGATAATATTACAATTATTTAATTACCTAAGGCGCTCATACACCCTATACCCGTGCTTAACAGCACGAAAATCACCCGACTATACTAGTCGTGAACCGTAATATAACTTCAAACCCGTAGTTATATCAGATATGTGAATAATAATCGGAGTACCCAACCCATGTACTAATGACCAAACATCTCCCCACTTCCAACGTTGCGCTAAGTTTCATGCGTGAGACATCTCACAAAGAGAAATCCAAACAAGGAACCCCCCATACACTACTACCTAACATTATCGATCATTGAGATCTGTTAGACCCCCAGTTCATAGTACGTACCCCCAAATACCTGTCTCTTAACACAAAATTATACACGCCCACTCTTATGCTACAAGAGACAAAATAAATACCGCACCCTTACTATCATTAGTTCTTGCGTAAAGTAAACCCCGAGCTATCTCTTCCTGCTTGAAAATAACCTTAACTGCCCCGAATCACCTCAGTAGACATCCCTACTTCACTGGATAAAATATACCAATATAATTACATATTCGTATTAGTCTATTATGCCACACATAATAACATGTATACACACATACCTAGGTCAAATCCTCTTTCAGGTGTTACCTATCAAAATACAATCTTGTGCTGGAATAGCGAACCCAAAATTTTTCTATAACTACCACTATAGCCTAAACCATCACTAATCGGTCAAAACTCAGCAAGTAGTCTACTCAATTCTCATAATTCTCGAAGGTAGTAAATTACCATGTCATTCAACAACCCTTGGTGTACTCCTTTATTCTCTCTCACGCGACACAAAAGTTCGGCGACACCATGGTAACTAATCATGTATGTACCTAGTAAGATTACTACTGCTTTCGCACCCACTAATCTTGACTCTTTCACGAATTGGAGTGTTAACTGTCTCATTTATGAAGCATCCATGCCACTTAAAAATTTTCCCTACTCATATGGATAAACATAAAAGAAATTTCTCCACATTCTAGTCTATCATCCTGATGCAATATTTAGTCCCCCAAATATAATATCGAATCCTCTTCAGATCGAATGCATCAATGTGTCACAATCCACTAGTGACTCCTCACACACAGAGGGACTATCGGGTATATCTAAAATGCCAATGGACCCTGCAAAACTAGTCTTAATAAACAATTTTAAGGCCCACTATCAAACAAAATCCAACTCTCTCAAAGTAGTGGATAGAAAATGTACCCTCTATCGCGGGTGGTGCCTCTGGAGCTAGAGGCATCGATACGTCCCAGATGTATACACACGCCTGTAGTGTATCTGTCCCTACTGCTGTTACTGTGGGGCCAGTGCTTGTGCTAGATCTATCGGGGCCTACTGCTCTTGCGGGGCACCCTACTGCTGAACCTCGTCCTGGTTTAGGCATTGTCTCTGTCGGTGACCTTGCTGGCCACATATAAAACACTGACTTGGGAATGGTCTTCTCTGGCCCTGCTGGCCTTGCCTAAACCCCCCGTCAGGTCGGTAACTTCTAGGCCTTAACCTCTTGACAAAGTTCCCTTGCCGAGAATTTTTTTCCTTTTGACTACCTGTCCACTGCTACGGTGCTTCAGTGGAACTACCCCCATTACCATTGTCCGACTGGCTTGGCTCACCTCTCTTGCTCTCTTTCGCATGGAAGTAATGATCCTAACAGTGTAGTAAGGCTACATGGACGACATCAGTTTATGTCACAAGTGCAGGGTTACCTATCAAATGCTACCTGATCCTCCAGCCCAAACCCCCCATGAACTTTGCTTTCTTCCTTTGTTCATTGCTTACCTCATCTGGCATGAAATTAGCCAGTCGGGTGAATTCTTCCTCGTAGCCTGCCACCAAGAGATCACCTTGAACGACTTCATTAAATTTCTTCCTCGTCTCAGACTTCACTACCGACGAAAATTACTTGAGGTCAAACCGCACCCAAAACTCAAAAATCATCATCAGACCCCTCTCCTTAACGGTGGTCACCAACTCCCACCACTGTACATCTGCCCCAGTTAATCTGAAGGTAGCTAACATCTGTTTATGAACTTCACTGCAATCTAACATGCGTAGGTGGAGCTAAATGTTCCTCTTCCATTAGCACGTCGTGACTACATCTGTGCCGCTCTGGAACTCTGGCGAGTGACCTTTCTGGAAGATTTCTCTGATGCTGTGCCAAGTGGGATGCCCTAGATGGGCCTGAATAACTGGGAATGCGGGCTCCTGTGCCCGAGACTGGGAAAAATGGGCTACCATGGCCCTCATAGCTATCTCCACGGCCTGTGACACTATCACCGCCACCTGAGTAGCAGAAATCATCTCTAATGGTGGGGGTGGGGTCCCTGCTGGTCTTAAGGGCCCTCCCTAGCCTCATCTCTGCCGTCTGCCCTCTCGGCTCGCTCTCCCTCCTTTACAGCATTCTGAAATAAAATTTAAGTTTGTATAAGTACACAGTTTATATAAAATTCTAATAGAAGGACGATATCGTAAACATGCAAGGATAATTCAACAATCCTATCAATCGGGATCTATATCAAAATAACGATGCGCAAAAATCGTAGTAATCCGTACAGATGCTAAGAACACTAGAACCTGATGCTCTGATACCATCTGTGAGACCCCGCCTAATTAAATCTCGGGTGATTAGTCCTAAATCAAATTAAAACATGTTTTCCAGTTGGTTCATTCTTAGCATCACTGTCGAAAACTTTTTAATTACTAACCACCTAGGTGAAATTAGACTAGTGTTAAATTTTAACTCTTATTAATAAAACAATAACATGCGGAGTAAAGTGTAAATCAAATACCAATAAAAGAGTCTGAGAATAACAGCTAAGATAAAACGAAGTCTTACCGAATAAACCATCGGCCAAAAACCAACATAATAACCAAATCCAATATAAATGAAAGTACTGAAGGACGACATGTCCATAATGAAAACTGAAATCCTACACTAGATCAGGAAGGATAAAACAAGCGTCTAATCAAGGCCCTGCAACACCCACCTATGTTGTAGCTCCGAAATCCCTGGAATGAAGTCATGCTTGGCGTCCTTATGGCTGGACACCTAAAAGATTTTGAAAATGTTTTATAGCAAGTGTTAGTACACAAAACATTTTCAAAATACTTAGCAAGTAATTTATCGTAATAAATATAAGTTATTGATTACACATGTTAGGATCACACACACTCTCTTGAGTTTCCTCACCTCTCATCTATAATGTGCACCTAACATTCCTACCTAGTCTCGCTACCCACTTCCGCTAGGTCTCCATCATCTAAACACTTCAGACAATTTAGCTCACCAATACCGCCCCTACAGTACGCTACATGCTACCCTTAATTTACATTAAGTCATTAGTTAAGTTCACTTTAACTTCCCCATGCCGCTCCTACAGTATGTATTTGAAAGTCTAGCAATTATCATTACTCTTACTTTAATATCATTACTTAAATATTAAGTTTTCACACTTAATATATTCTTAGGTACTTACTACCTACCTTCTCTACTAATCACACTCAAGTAGATTTTATATCTATTCTAGCTGTACACTTACATATTCCAGCCACTCTTACTCATAAGTAGTTTATACAATTTGTAGTTATGCACTAACAATCCTCAATACTGTCACGCCCGAGTAGGTTTGAAACAATACTTAGGTATACCCCACTTAATCTTACTAGTATCACACATAAGTAGATTATTTAGACGATATATCTTTCACACACACATATACCCAATACAACATATCTTGTTATCTATCCTATTTCACACATTAAGGACAAATGGTTCGGAATGTCTCCTTGAACCTGGCTCGAAATGTCTCCTCGAGTAATGTTCGGAATGTCTCCTCGAACACGGTTCGGAATGTCCCCTCGAACCTGGCTCAGAATGTCTCATCGAGCGTAGTTCGGCATGTCTCATCGAACTTACCAATCCTATTACAAGGAAACACACAATAGGCATACACAGTCCACGTACTCGTATAGAACATTATGTATTCATACAACCCAATTATTCTCGTGTGTACGTAGTAGTTTTCTCTCGTATACCTACAATACTTATTATTCAACGATTTATCTCATTATCATACATATTAGAGTATTCGCACAACTCTATGATCTCTGGCTACCTCTTTATTTATAACAGTAGTTAAACTATCTCTAACCTACTGGTATACACCTTATATTGACGTGGACTCTCCTCGTAACTCAATTCCCAATTTTTGACATGCGACTCGATCGGTTTATCCATGTCGATCCATATTCCAAGCCTTACACTCAATGTACATAACGGTCCTTAACTATAAGCCCTACTGGTCTTTATCATGTCCCTCCATATGCATAATAACATCTCTAAAAATTCCCCCCATCGCTGGGATTCAAAGAAAACTTAATCAACAAAATAGCCAAAAATCAGCTTTGGTCGATCGATTGACCAAAGGCTTCGATCGATCGACCTTCAGTGTCGATCGATCGATCGATCGATCGAACAGGTGCAGGTCGTCTTCTTTCTTGTTTCACCACGTGTGTCTGATCCAACAATTCATTACACCTTATGAAATTTCTTCACAACTTCACCAACCATCTTATAAATGTATAGGGACTATTCTCAACGTGAATATATCATCAAACCCTCACTACATCCATCCAAGAACTGTCGAAATCAAAATTTTCTCCAAACCCTAGATCATTTAGTTCTTCATGGTTATACATCATAAACCCAGATTTTAAATCCGTAGTTGCCAATATAAATTCATTTGTTATCAGTTCTCTATAAATGTAAATACTAACAACATGCAATCCTACCCTAACATGTAATCAATTCATTCTTTTTCTCTAAGAACTTTAAATGAAAACAATTTATTTAAAAAGCCCTACGCATGGTTATTATAACTTCGTAACTTTTCAATAAAGCACTTGCCTTGATTATGGTAGGATCTGATTTTGTGGTTGATGAGGGTGTTTGATTGATTCCTTCTTCAATCTCCTTTCCCAATTTCTCTTTGTTGCAAGAATCCCTTTAGAGCCTTCACAATTACCTCTTAAAGTCTTGAGAACTCTTTCTCTTTTCTCTCAGTTGGTTCCTCTCTATTTTTCTATGTTATGAACCCTAACTTAAGCCCCAAACCATCTGATATAACTTGCAAATTTTGTGGTTCTCCCTACCTCTATTTGCTAAATGACCATAATGGCCTCAAGAGGTGTTGGTTTGGTCTATAATTGACCCGGGACACAAACTGTACACCCAGGTACACTTTTCCGACTACTTCGACCCTTTCGGGACTAACCATGCCCTCAAAATTATCATTCGAGTCACTTTATAAAATCATCTAATTTAAATCACCGAATTAAATAATTTCTCCAAATTAAACACTTTCTAAATCTCCAATTTAATAAATTTCCATATTCTCCCAAAGTACGAGTTGTTACACTAACATGGTCTTGTAGTGCTCAAGGAACTCAATATTGTCCTCTTTTGCCTCGTCATAGGCATTCTGGTAGAAATCCACCTTCTCTCTCAAAATGGTGGCACCCATCGGCTCGTGAAAGAAGACACAAAGATCGGCATGGTACAGAACATACTTTAGCAAAGTTAAGGAAACAAAAGTTTGGTTAAGAAAGTACCTGAAGCATCTGGTTCTGCACCATATTCCAAAGACCATCAACATTAAAATCGCTGAGATACTGGAAATGAGGGTCATATATACGGTAATTGACTACGTACGTAGTGTTGTCTCGATGACAAAAAATAGATTCATTGTCATTCCTTAACTTTTCGAAAGTGATCGGGTGTTATGGACCAAAAGTGAAGGGGACCACTTAATCATAATGACAAGACAATCCCTCACCTTAGACTAGACGCCAAAAATGTACACTAAGGATTTAGAAACTTTTACCATCAGCCCTCTATGTGCCTATTATTTCCTACTCGTGGGCCATCATTAGAAACAACCACTTTCCCATTGCCTTTGGCCATGGTGGCAGCAACCATAGCGACGACATTAATGTCAGCCTGCCTCTTTGTAATAAATTTAACGTTCTGTTGGGCCTTTGTCTTCACCATTTTCTCAACATCTTCTTGAGTCTTCTCTCAGCATTAGCCCTTTTTTTGTTAGCCTTGGCATTAAGTTTTAACTTTCAAAATAATCTCCATGGATATATGGTCAAGTGTATGAGGGGCCATGGTAGATATTGGTTCAATGCAAAGGGTGGACAAGTTGGGAGTGGAAGCTACACAAAAACTCATTGTTCAGCATAAAAGTGAAGTTAAAGTGTAAAAAAGATGACGAGTTAATAGAAATCCTTGTACATTCTTCGACCTCCGGATCGGGTAATCCTTCTTGAGTTCCACCTTCTTGTTCAACAAAAGTGTTTCCCTCACTCACCAAGTTTATTTAATCGTATCTAGGGGTGCACCTCCAAAAGGAATATATAATTCAAGCTCAATAAATCTGCGAACAGAGAAAATCTTCTCAAATCCAATGGGTTAGGGAGTTCAAGTGTTTCGCACCAACTGTTTCAGAACAGGTGGAAACTTGGGACCCCTCGTCACTATAGAAAGATTGAACAAAAAGAAATTCAACATGCAATAAATAAAAATAAATAAATTAAAAAGATAAAATCTAATGTATATACAAATACAATTGGGTCCATACCAATCACAAGGGACACTACAAGACCTGTCCCTCTCGCTAGATTGAAATTACCAGTCACCCTTTATGTACACAAACTAATTCTTCCAACCATGGTTGCTCATCTGAATGACCTTCACCATCTTTTGATTCCACTTTTACGAAGAAACATAATAGTACCCATTAGTCTTGTCATTGTCTTCCATGCCATACGAAAATCTAAAAATATACCTAGTCAGGTCAAAACAAGTTTATAACTCTAGTAAATAATTGACCTCATGATAGACCTATACACATTCATTGGTGAAATCACACTATATGGTTGATTTACTTGAGTGTGTGCCATATAGGAGTTCCAACTAGTTTAGATATATAGACAAAATAGGATTAGATGCTTTATGAGTTACTCTCTCTAAAAGGAATCCAAGCTTCATCAAAGGAATCCCAGTCCAAGAACACTAATGCTTCAATGCTCCACAAAAAGAGAAGTATTAAACACATAAAACACATTAGCGCGCGCACACACACACTGCATATATGTGTTTTTATGTTTTCACAAATTTATAAGGTGGTTTAGCCTCTTCAAACATATTTTTTAAATTCCTTTAAATATTTTTTAATCATTTTAAATCATTCTTTCTGTTAATTAAAATATGGTTTTTAAAATCTTTGGGGTTGATTTTTGTATTTCTATAAACTTCAAAGTAACTCATGGTTGGTTTTCTATTACCCAACGCATCTTGCGTTTTTAGCTCATTCTGTGTTTCTTTTACAAATTGAGATTGGGACCCTTCCTTCTAGTTTTACCAACGATTCAAGACCATTCCTCTCAATCCATGTGACGTCTATTTTAGCCAAACAACATCTCTTTTCCACCGTTGATTTTTCACCGTAGATGCCACGTTTGTTAGTCAAAGAGATTTTAACCCTAGGTTTGTAACTGACCTCGTTGCTTAGTACATAAGTTGATTAGGGTTTGTTTTTTGTTTTTTAGAGAGTATAGAGATCAGGTCAGCGGCTCATAAATATTAGAGAGAGAGAGAGATAAGAGAGCTGCATTCCATTTGAGAGAACAAAATAAAGAGTGATAGAAAAATAGAGAGAGTAGAGAGAGAAGAGAAAACCGTCCAGTACATTCAAATCATACACATTTTTCTTTTCCAAACCAAATATAAACCAAAAACCTCCATTGTTTTAAACTCAGATTTTAGAATAAATATGTTTGTGGATTTTGGGGATTGGTTCATTGGTGGTATGATTTGGATTGAAGACCTCTTCAATAATATTTTTCTCTAGGAACCATATTCTTCACATTGAATTCTTTTTTAGGTTCTTTACATTTGATTTTATGAGATCTTGTTGTTGTTATTCTTGTGATCCAATTTTGTGATCTCAAATACATTTTGAGAAATAAGACTTCGGGTTGTGTATATATTCAGATTTGTAAATACCTTTTTATTTCATAATATAATTTCATATTTAGTGAAATCAATTTGAACATAAATAAATTTTTTTGAAACAAAATTTGATAAATTTTTTTTTGTGTCAGATATGAAATTTTATTGAAGTCTGTTATTCAAAACAGATTTGAAATTACTTTCATATCATATAAATTGATTCGTAATTCGTATGAATTTGTTGTATAATTAATTGAGAGATGTGAGATTCATTTTTTCATTTAGATCACTTCACAAATGCTTTCACTCTCACACGAACACTTTGATAATTGTGGTTCTTGGAGAGATATGTTATTTTTTGAGCTTCTATAATCAAGTGGACAAAGCAAAAGCAAGGAAGTTGCTGGAGGAAGATCATAACAAGTCGGAAGCCTTTGAGAGTGGAGTAACTCGTGTAGGTAAATTTTTTGAACTTAGATTTAGGATCTTGTATTACATGCTTAGTGCTGTAACTCGTGCCTTGTGATTTTAGTGAATTTTTTATTTTGCTAGGTAGAGGGGGCCGTGGATGTTTCCCTTATTTTAGGATTTTTACCACATTAAAAATCGTATGTAAAATTTTCTTGAAAGTTCTTAATTGCTTTTGTGAACAATATATCTTTTAAGACTTAATTGTAGGTTTTAGTTTTAAGAACCTAAGGTAATCAAACTAACAAATCTAGAGGACAAACTCAGAAACGTTTAACACATCTTGTGTTGTATTTTGAAAAGAGTTTTGTTCAAAAAGTTTTTTTTATCAGAGTTTACTTAATCTATAACATTTTGTTATTAACTTAGTAAGCAGTTTTTCAAGAGGTATCAGAACGGGTTAATCAAAAGTTATTTTGATCCTAAAATTCTAGAAATTGTTTTCGAAATCTATTTCTGAATATGGATGAAAGATTTGAGAAGTTAGGTAACCTTTATCGACCACCTCTCTTTGATGGAAACAACTTCTCTTACTGGAAAGTACGAATGGTTTCTTTCATTCAAGGAACTCTTGGTGATGATGTTTGGGATATGATTCAAAATGGTTATGAATATCCAACTAAGTCTTTATCTGATACTGATCACACAAGGGTTAAGAAACTTCTTAGCGAATTTACAAAGGAAGAGAAAAAGATGTCTCTCGATAATAATAAGGGCAAGAATGCTATCTTTATGTTAATTAATGAGCACGAGTTTAAAATAATATTTATTTGCTCTACCTCTAAAGAGGCATGGGATACTCTAGTCACCGCACATGAGGGTGATGAACGTGTTAAGGGAGGAAAAACACAAATGCTTGTCCAACAGTATAATACATTGATTATGGATAACAATGAATCCTTGACGATTTCTACATTAGGTTAACTAACATTTTCACAAAATTTCATGCAAATGGTATAACCTATAGTAGAAAAGAAATCATTCAAAAGATTCTCAGGTAATTAATTGCTAAGTTTAACAATATAAGATATGCCATAGAAGAAGTGGACACCCAAACCTGACTCCTGAATCGCTAAGTAGCAAATTAAGAATTGTTGAGATGGTGTTAGAGTTTAAAAAAAATGAACGCCCAAAATAAGAGACTCACTCGACCTAATGTTATTTTTTCATCATAATTGACTTCACTTAAAGTCAGTCCCTTAGACTTTGAACTTAACATAAGTGATGACTGTGATTTGGATGATCTTGATAACCAAATTTCCTTAATGAGCAAGCAATTTAAGAAAATAATCAAATTCAGGAACTCAGTGGTATCCAAACATGGCAAACCAGGTTATCAAGGCCTTTAAACTTCCAGACCTCATAAAAGACATAATAATAAAAGGGCCTATGATAATAATCAACCTAAGATAGACATGAAAGAGGTGAAATGTCATAGATGTGGAAAAATGGGGTATTATTCCAACAAATGCCAAACTAGATTTAACAACAATACTAAGGCTAATATGTGTAAGACATGGGATGACTCAAGTAATTCTGATGAAGATGAAACTGACTCAACCCATAATTATGATTCATGTATGTCATTCTTTGCTAAGATCATATACCGTGATGATAATGAATGTTTGACTACTCATGGTTATATTGTACCTATTATTGCATCTGTTAATGAGAATGTCGTGATTATTGATGATGAAAACAACACTGATAGTGATAGTTTAAGGGTGTGTCAACCTAAAAACATTATTGATAAATGTGAAGTGTGTGTGAGTTCCACATATTAAATGAGAGCTATAGGAGACACTACACATAGTACACTTAGTGAGTTCGATGATGATTTTCCAGATCTTCAAGAGCTATACACGAAAATGCTTAAGAAAAGTGCCCATCTTGATAAAATGGTTAAGCTACTGAATAAGCGTATTGATTTAATTAACCAAACTATTAGGAATAACGTTGAAGAGTTTACAGCACAATGTGTTGCCCATGAGACTAAAACTACGGAATTTTCAACAAAAATAAGAGAGTTTTTAGAAAAACAATATTTTGGAACAAAACTACAAGTATACTTTAGTTGAACTTGAAGAATCTATGAAAAAAGTTTCAAACATGTTTTACAATTTGAAACTCAAGATAAATCCTATGAAGAAATTATTGTAGGAAGCAAGTTTGATTTTGAAGACAAATCTGGTTTTGGATTTGGAGAAAAAGTTTATTCTAGGAAAAATGTTTCTCCTGAAAATTTTGTTTTTGTAAAACAAGGCCAGAATCTTCAGAACACTTAGAAAGAAAATTTTTTTAAAAATGTCTCTAAGGTAAAACAAAATGTCTATACTCAACAACCCAAATCTAATGGTCCAGCTAAGCACGTTTGTCCTCCTATTAGAAATCAATATCAGAAACCAAAAATCGATAAAATCTGGATGACCATTCCTATTAGGCATAAGCCAATTTTCAAAGACTTTAGTAATAAAGTCAAGTCCTCCACATATAAGTACCGTTCATACTGTGATGTCTACGGCCACTCTATTATCGAATGTTTTTAAAAGAGATTGTATACACCTACTAATTCAAATGTTAACTATTCTAGAAAGAGTATGAATACTTATGTTCTCCCAAGACAGACCACTCACAACTCTCACCATAAAAAGAAGGGAGGACCTAAAACTAAGAAGAAATCATTTAGAAAGGCCCGACAAAACTTTTCTAAATCAAAGGCCAATAAAACTGTCAAAACTAGGACTATTGGGATTAAAAAAAGATGACTTGTTACCCCAGCTCAAGTGCAATATTGTCATATCTTCTTTTAATGCACAACGTACTTCGTCTGGATGGTACCTTGACTCCGAATGTTCTAAACATATGACCGGAGATGAAATAAAATTTATAAACAAAACAGACTTCGTTGGAGGTATTGTTGTGTTTGGTGATGGTGTTTTGTCTAAGATCATAGGTAAGGGGAAATTGTGTAAGGAACGTCTCCCCAATCTAAAAGATGTCCTCCTAATTAAAGGTCTTAAGTCTAACCTGCTTAGCATATCTCAATTTTGTGATTCCAATCATATTGTTACCTTTTCAAAAACTGATTGCGAAATTCTTGATGAAAAGGGAAACTGTATTTTAATACGAAACATAAATGAGGATAACTGTTACACAGTCACCCTTAAGTCTGAATCTTATAATATTGCCAGATTAGAAGATGATGATCTTTGGCACAATAGATTGGGACATATAAATTTTGACAATCTTTGTAGGTTAAGTTCCCAGGAAATTATTAGAGGACTACCTAAAATAAAAAATTCTTTTAATCCTGTCTATGGTCCCTGTCAAGAAGGAGAAATAATTAAACCTCCTCATAAGAAAGTTAAAGACGTTTTAACTACAAAACCTTTGGAAATAATCCACATGGACCTTATGGGTTCCTCCAGAACTGTCAATTTCTGTGGGAACAGTTACATACTTGTTATTATGGATGATTACACATGATATACATTGGTAGCCTTTATGAAAAATAAATCTGATACCTTCAATGAGTTCTTAAAAATAATTTAAAAAATAGAGAACGAGAAGGATACCCAAGTATGTCGCATCAGAAGTGACAGAGGCAGAGAATTCAAAGATCCTGGTGTTGCAGCATATTGTATAGGCAACGGCTATAAACATGAATTTAGTGTGCCTAAGACACCTCAGCAGAATGACATTGCTGAAAGGAAAAATAGAACTTAAAAATAGATGGATAGGGCTATGCTATATACGAAAATCTACCTAAGTGTTTTTGGGCCGAAGTTGTTCAAATGACTTGTCATATCATTAATCGTGTATACATTTGGAAGAATTCCAAACCTATTGATAATATTCGATTTGAGTATTTTCGTAATCCTACTGGTATGATAGTTCTTTCTTAATTCACACAGTAATCATATCCTCGGTATTATAATCTAGTAATTGGTTTTTGAGGATTTAGGGCATGGACGTTTCTCAAATGACAAATGACACCCCCTAATATATGTTTAATGTAGGATACCCTTGTATCTACCCTTCTATATGTTATTGCTTGTGTTGACATATTATATCATATTCTCCCGATTTATATTCTTTTACCCCGTTGTATATTTGAGAAAAATTAGGGGAGAAGAACTTGAGTACCTGTGCTACGATGTATATCTTTTCTTGTACTAACTCGACTAATATGCCATTGAATGTTTATTTTGTTAGGCATTTTTTAGACCCGGTTGTATAACTAGTCCTATTTATTAGGGTATTGGTCTGTATTGTGGTTGAGTAATGTATCTTCTTCTCTTATTTTCGGTTCGTGGATGGGAATGGGTAGTTAGAGATTGTTGTATGGGAAATCTATGATTTTTCATTTTTAACCACGAGTACAGGGTACTCACGGGAATTTTATCTCTAATATCCAAAGGGGGAGATTGAAAACACACTATTTGGTTGACTTACTTGAGTCTGTGCCATATAGGGGTTCCAACTAGTTTGGATATAGAGACAAAATAGGATTGGATGTTTTATGAGTTACTCTCTAACAAAGGAATCCAAGCTTCATCAAACGAATCCTAGTACAATAACTCCAATGTTTCAGTGCTCTACAAAAAGGGAAGTATTAAACACATGAACCACATTAGGACACAAACAGTGCATATATGTGTTTTTATGTCTGCAAAAATTTATATGGTGGCTTAGCCTCTTTAAACATTTTTTTAAAATTAATTTCAACATTTTTGATCATTTTAAATGATTCTTTCTGTTAATTAAAATATGTTTTTTAAAATCTTTGGGGTTACTTTTTGTATTGCTACAAACATCAAAATAAATAGTGGTTGGTTTTATATTGCCCAATGCATCTTGCATTTTTAGCCAATCTGTGCTTCTTTTACAAAATGAGATCGTGATCCTTACTTATGGTTTTATCAATGATCCAAGACCATTACTCTCAATCCACGTGACGTTTATTTCAGGCAACCAAGATCTGTTTTCCACCGCTGATTTTTCACCGTAGATGTCGTGTCTATTAGTCCCAATGATATCAAGCCTATGTTTGTAACTGAACTCGTTGCTGGGTATATAAGTTGATTAGGGTTTGGTTTTCATTTTTTAGAGAGTATAGAGAGAGCAGGTCGACGGCTCATTGCGTTCCATTTGAGAGAACATAATAGAGAGTGATAGAAAAACAAAGAGAGTAGATATAGAAGAGAAAATAGTCCAGTACATTCAAACCATACACATATTTCTTTTCTAAACCAAATATACACCAAAAATCTCCATTGTTTTAAATCGAAATTTTAGAAGCAATGTGTCTGGGGATTTTGCGGATTGGTTCATTGCTGGTATGATATGGATTGAAGACCTCTTCAATAATATTTCTCTATAGGAACCATATTCTTCACATAGAATAATTTTTTAGGTTCTTTATATCTTAATTTATTAGATCTTGTTGTTGTTATTCTTTTGACCTAATTTTATGATCTCAAATACACTTTAAGAAATAAGACTTCTGGCTGTGTATATATTCAGATCTTTAAATACCTTTTTGTTTCAAAATATAATTTCACATTTACTTAAATCAGTTTGAACATAAATAATTTTTTTTGAAACAAAATTTGATATAATTGTTTGTGTCAGATCTGAAATTTGTTGATGCCTGTTATTCAAAACAGATTTGAAATTACTTGCATTTTATACCGATTGATTTGTAATTCATAGGAATTTATTGTATAATTGATTGAGATACGTGAGATGAATTTATGCATTTAGATCACTTCAGAGACTCTTTTACTCTCACACGAACACTTAGATAATTATGGTTCTTTGAGAGATATGTTGTTTGTTAAGCTACTATAATCAAGTGGACAAGGAAAAAGCAAGGAAGCTGCTGGAGGAAGATCATATAAAGTCAGAAGCCTTTGAGAGTGGGGTAACTCGTGTAGGTAAATTTTTTGAACTTAGATTTAGGATCTTGTATTGCATGCTTAGTGCTATAACTTGTGCCTTATGATTTTATTGAATTTTTTGTTTTTCTCCGTAGATGGGGCCATGGATGTTTCCCTTATTTTAGGGTTTTACCACATTAAAAATTGTGTGTCAAATTTTCTTGAATGTTCTTAAGTTATTTTGTGAATAATATCTCATTTAAGACTTAATTGTAGGTTTTTGTCTTAAAAACCTAAGGTAATCAAACTAACAAATCTATAGGACATATTTAGAAATGTTTAACACATCTTGTGTTATATTTTGAAAAGAGTTTTTTACAAAGAGTTTATTATCAAAGTTTACTTTATCTATAACATTTTGTTATTAACTTAGCAAGAAGTTTTTCAATTAGAAGCTGAATGGGAGCCACACAATAACCCTTTATAATATACCTTGTGATCGTGTGAAGAGGCAACCAAACTCCGACTTGCAAGGACCAAACAGGGAAGCATATATCATCAACATTGGGACAATCATAGACTCTCTCATTGCAGTCTGGTAGCGTTAATGAAATACTAATAGGGATATCATATATATAACTTCACTCCTCAAGTTCATCCTCGATAACATCACAACCATGGTTTTGGGCATTAGTGCTAGTTGGATCCCAAAATTCAGAATTCCATGAGGTACCCACTTCACTGGGAGGTATGACCACATGGGATGTGGAAGCCATACACTCTTCAGGCATAACTCTAAGGGAGAGGGATCTAAATATATGGTGGATATATCAGACACCATATTTTTCTAGTTTTTCACCACCTGTAGGGTGATCTACTAAAATAGCATTAATAGTAGCTGGGAATTCAGGGGAACTAGTCCCTCCAGTTAGGGGATGTGGAGAAGAACTTGCAGAAGAGGCTACTGTAGGACTATATCTACAATGTTTATGTTAGACCTCAGGTCCAATAACTTGGAGAGGTTTAGGGAATCTCATAGACACAATACCGGGGCATATTTTCTTTATTCACCCAAGTACTTTAACTACCTCCTAACGTGAGATTCGTAACTCATCAATTAATAGATTTAGAAGGAGAAATGGAGCCAATTGTTTGGGATAAACTAGCCTTAGATGTAAAAACCTAAAACTCCCTAAAAAGGGAAAAACCTAGGCTAACCAACTCAATGGCCACCTAAAAGCACAAGATTATCTAGTTCAACACCAACAACAAGAAAACTCAACAGTAAGAATGAAGAAAGAAAATGGAATGGTGTGGAAATTTGTGAAGATTTGTAGGAAAACCCTAAGAAGTAACAAAATGAGAAATGGCGTATCTAAAATCCAAAAAGGTTAAAGACGACTTAGGTAAGCGCCTAAACTCTTCGAGTAAATAAGGGAAAAATGGAAAAGCTTGATGAAAAAGATGTTTTCAGCGACAATCTACTTGGAAATGGTAGAAGCAAGGCGGAGTTGGACAAAGATGAAAGGGTTGGAAGGCACAAAGTTTGTTCTCCCTTTCTAAAATACTCGTGCGAAGGAAATTATTTTGGAAAGACGTAAAGAATTTTAAATTTGTCTTTTATACTTTCAAAGAGGCAATCATTATCTTTATTAAATATGATGCATGACATCATGCTTGAGAAAACTAACTGGCGCTTGGAGGACTGACACACTCTGCCCTGTGCATGCACGTCATAACCACGTATAAAACTATTTATTGAAAATTTGCTAAACATGATAACGACATAACATATTTTGTTATTTCCTCACAATATACAACATTCATAAGGTCACCACCATCCACTAGGTATATTAATAATTTTTTGCCATTTAATGTAGTGTCCTAAAACATTGATTCCCTATCATAATGATTCCATACTTGAAAATGAATCTTTTCATGGAATCCGATGCTAATCCTATATATATAACATTGATAAAATGAACTTGGGGTAGGCCTAACATCTTTTACAATTGATTTAGCGAAAGCTTGATCATAAAGATGGGTCTGACTTGTCCTAGGTACTTTATATCAAATGCCTGTATAACCACAATCGTATTTATGACAATAATTGAACTTCGTTCCCGATTAGGAGATTATTATCCACAAATTGTACTAGAAATACCACCTTATTTGTGTCACGATTTAAACATATTTCACAATCTCACATCCCTCTTCTTTCCCGATTTCTTACTATGTACATGTCAAGACGATTATTCAAGAATGTATTCTTATCATCAAAAGAATCCCAAAAGACTTTAGCATGGGTATTGAGAGGAGGTTTTCTCATAGTCAACCCCTTTATTTTTTAGTACAACCGTTCACATTCATTTCCTTGAAGTTTAACACCTTCCAATCCATCTCTTTTAACTTATTATTGGTCCCCTTGTGCCTGATGGGGTTTACCCCATTAACAAGACCTAAAACTTGATTCAAATACATCGAATATGTTTTAATATCCATACTCATAAGTCAAAGAAAAAGTCATTTTCTTAAAATGCCCCGTTGTAGATCGCGGGACCCATTTCTTGTTTTCCTGGGATCATATCAAAATGATCACCTAAAACACTAACCATTAAGTATAATTTCTGATGCTCCCACTACGACCTGACACAACTTGCCATCCAGTGTAAGTGACATATGTAACCTGATCATCAATAATTCTCCCACTATAGTAAGGTAGTATTATCGATATCAAGTTATATTTAAACCTTTACTAGTGGTCTAGCAACATTGGTACTACGATTTACCTTAATATCTTATATGATGGACTTATACTTGGGCGTATAGTTTATTACACTTATTTCCTACACTTATTTTATAAATGATAATGGGTGGATATTTCCTACACTTATTTTAGGTGATTTAATGGATCTTTCAAGAATCGGATTTACTCCTCAATGTAACAAGGAAGACTGGGTTAGTTGGTTGGTTTCTCAAAATCATATATTTTACTGCACAAATAATTATGATAATATTGGACATAGAAAGTCTATTATTCCATGGGCTTAAATCGTTTAGTTAACCAAAAGAATTCCGAAGTGTGCATTTATCCTATGGATTACATGTCATGATAAATTATGGACTATAAACAAGTTAAAGAGTTAGGGGATAATAAATGATGACCTATGTGTCCTCTGTGATATAGCTATTTAGAACTGGAATCACTTGTCAGATCTGGGGTAAGGTTTTGAACAATAATAGTATTAATGGTAGAAAATGGATGTTTGGGGATTAAGTGAAGCATTTAAATACCAGAAGAAATAATTTTAGTGATCTAATTCAAAAGCTTTGTTTGAATATTAATGTCTATAGCAAATAGAGGCAAGGAATGAGAAATTTAATAAATTAATCATGTCAGTGTGGGTCATATTTTTCTAACATTGAAAAAATGTTCTAGGAATGTACCTGGAGATGGAGTAAAATCAATAAAAATGGGGAAAATATTGGAATGCGCAAGAAATGGGGAATAGGTGAAAGGATCTTTACCTGTGGACTGATTCTTGTGAATTCACAGTGTTGATTGGGTTGGATTTCTGCCAGGATACTGGATCTCAGTTGGTGATGCTCGTATGGATGAATGGATGATGGACCTACTAGTTTGGACTCATATTCTTTCTTTTTGGTTGCATAGGATATTTGTTCAATTTTTTAAACTTCGTTGGCTATTGTTCTAATTTTGAGGCAACTTGATCTTCTTTGATTCGCTAAAGTAGTGTCTTTTTAGTTTTGGATCGATGTGTTTTTGTATCTATGTGTTGTATTGCGTCCATTTGGCCTGGTAGCGTCAAAAATGTCTGATGATGGGTGGTGTTGGTTGTGGTTATTTCTCTATTGGTTGAAAATTGGGTTTTTTGCATGGTTTATGTGATTCTTGTTGATCTACAGTTTCTGGTTTGTGTGGGTTTTTCTTTACTCTAACATTTCTGTTGGATGAAGATGGATTTTTTGACTAAAGGTTTTTTAAATCAATCTCTCTCTTAGTTGAAAGTGGTTATCTGAGATTGAGAACATTGGTAGCCATTTGTGTTGTTTAGTACAAAGATCATTGATGTCCGTTGGCTACTTACTGGCTATTTCTTTTGTGGTTTACATTTGAGTTGTGAATGCAGGGTGTGTTGATGCATGGAGTTTGCATGGATTTTATTGGAATAGGTTGGATTTATAATTGGAAAATGTTAGACACACCGGGTGATAGTACCGGTATCGCTTTATTTACTTATACGATGGTATGGGTCCCGTCAGGGAATGCTGTATGTACCACTGATGTACAATAAAATAAAGCGGTACTGGTACTAACCTAGTACTATTACCCGGTAAGAGTATCACTACTCTTTATAATTTTGTTATGGTCTTAAAATGTATTAATGGTCTTGGATTTTTGGTGTTTTGTTAGGTCACCATGCCTCTAGTGGGATGGTAAGTAGTACTTATTATAGGTTGGTTATTTCAGCTTGGTTGTGTGAATTGGCAAGTTGTTGCATTATTAGGTTTTTGACTTTTCTTTACTTCCTTT
The DNA here is from genome assembly GCA_949130495.1 of Sambucus nigra. Lineage (NCBI taxonomy): Eukaryota > Viridiplantae > Streptophyta > Magnoliopsida > Dipsacales > Adoxaceae > Sambucus > Sambucus nigra. The sequence continues at coordinate 350,595,411 of OX422222.1, read as the reverse complement.
GATTGGCTTTGGCCTCTTTAATTAAATCACATTTCACCAAAAAAACAAATGTTTTTGAGAGTTTGATAGATGTGGATATTGGAGTAAGTATGGTTTTTATCATTCATATTATTTTAAAGGTCTATACAATGGGATAAAAAGGAAGACACTTGATTTGGGAACCCATTCATTGTCGAAAAATAAATGTGGAGACCCAAGGAACTTGATTGAAAATTTAATTCTAAGTAATTGAATAATTACATGTGTTTTAAATTAATTATAGCTTGTAATGAGGATACCATCCACATATATTACAACGTGAATGGTTATGTTGTGCGTGTTTTAATAAAATAATAGAGATACTTTTGGATCCTGTAAAACCATGTTGGATTGTGTGTCATCAATTTCACGTTGATTGTGCTTGTTTCACCCCACATAAGGAATGACAAAGTCTGCATATATGATATAGGTTATCAGTGTCCCCAAATTCGAGAGGTGAGATCATGTGAACTTCTTCATCGAAGAATATATAGATAAATCCCTTGTATAGATCAATTTAAGAGTTACGCCAACCTTCTGAAATGGAAAGAAAGATAGAAAAAGATAATCATTATTGGCTTAACAATGGCTTTGAATGTCTTATCATAGTTCATATCAAGTTATTAGTGAAACACTTTGGATTAAATTCACTCCTTGTATCTTTCAAGTGTTGCATTGATGTTTCTTTTTTCGAAAAGTCAATTTTCACCTAAATGTATTATAGACAATGTGGTTGTAATACCCTCTCCTAATTTTTTTATTTTTTTCTAAGGTTCAGTGTTTCGAACAAAGAAGCCACATCATTGAATGAAGTCTTCTAACGAGTTTTGAATGAGTCTTATCTAGGTAACATGTCTCTCTCATTACAAGGACGTTCGAAGGGCTATTCAAATGAGATGACAACCTCGTTCGAATGAAATGCCCTTTTCATTCGAACGACCTACACAAATTTGGTCAAAAATGTTTGCCCTTGTGTTTTCTCTTATTTTTAGCCTTTGATTTTATAACATTCATCTTTTTGCGTCTTGATCAACCCGATGAGTTTTTAATGGGGTTTTGAATGATTTTTGTGAGGGATTGTTGGGTTAAAATAGGGAGAAAGGGGAGGGCCACTTCCTCACATTTTCATCTTATGCCCCTCTCTCTATGGAACCTACACCCATTTTCCCTCTCTCCAACCCTTATTCCTCCCTTGATAAGCATTGCACCAATCCTACACCATAAGTTACACCATATCCACACCTATTCTACCATTTTCAAACTTGCTTAAATGAAGAAAGTGGTGGCGATAAGCTTGTACAAAAGTTTTTTTGGAGCTTAGGACTTTTAGGAGCTATCAAATCATCCCTTTTGTGTTTTTCCTATGCCAATCCAAGGTAGGGTTTTCCTCTTCTATGTTTTCAAGGTTTTCTATCTATGGAAATCATATAGGATGATTGCTAGATGGATTGTTATGATGTAATTATTTGATAAAATATTTGGTCCCACAAAAATGGAGCTTTCTTAATAAGTAAAAAAATCCTAAAATGGGTCTCTTGTAAAATATAGCATTTTACCTTGTAAATTTGAAAAAACCAATTGATCAGACATAAACCCATGAATATTGTTGATATAACTGCATTTGAGTTATTTATAGGCTTCAAATCATGTTTTGAACACGTAGGAACATGTAGTATTGTAAATGATGATGTTGTAAACTTAAACTAAGATTCTAAAGTGGGTTTAGTCTTGGGATGAAAAAGCAGGAAAAAACAACCCCAAAGTATGTTAAATATTATTATGATGAAGTAAACTAGTATTGGCATTCACATATGATCACAGGGCAAGATTATGAACTTTGGCTAAAAATGGTCTTAACTGTTAGAATGCATTTTGTGTGGTAAAACATAAAATGGATGTAAAGGAGTTTTGGACATAAGTTATAGAGACATTGTTTGGAAAAAAAATACTTAATTCTTGTGCCAATTGAAAGTAAATATGATTTTCATAAATTACGACGAAAAAGGGATAAAATTGTGATTTTGGCAAACTTGAGGGTCCTAAGGTTTAGGCTTTCTCTCTAGAACCAATCTATCAGTTGTGGGTGAAAAACAGATGAAGTGAAATTTTGTCACGTTGAAAGGATAAACAAATGACTGAAAATCATGGCATGAGAAAAACGGTAAAAATGATGGAATAATGTGGACATTAGATAAAAATGTTAAAATACATTATTAATTGGACTCGGATGACATCAAAAAAATTAAGGAGGACCTGGAGCCCTGGGTGAAAGACCCAAAATCACTGGCCAAAGCATATGGTAGCATAGTCGTCGATGTGGATCCCGTTAAATTATGAGGTAATTTGACGATTCTGGGAAAAGATAAAGTAAAAAGGAAATGGTAATGGTTGTACATGAGAATGTATAAGTAAGACAACCTAATGAAATGTGATAGATGAGAGTAAAGGATAAAATATGGTTAATTATTCTATAGGCCCCGTAAAGGGTGGTGAAAATGGTTAAGTGTGAATATAATCTCATCTCTTGGTTGGATTGCATAGTAGTTGCATGAATTCTAGTTAAATTGTTAAACATTTTCGGAAATGATTAAAATACACGATATATATAGTATTTTGTAAAAAAAAGTATAGCTAAGTTTTACCCACTCGGCAGTTCGTTCGCTTACCCCTACTTTTTATGATAAAACCCCCACCCCCACCCCCACCCCAGGTACATGGAGTAGGAACATCGGATAGGACGCTAGTAAGGCCCTGGAGGACAACTCACATCGCTAGATGTAATTTTTTTTGAACATTTGAAATTTCGAATTTCAAATATTCAATACTTTAAACTTTTATTTGGGCGTATGGCCACAGTCTGTAATAATACAAGTTAAATGTTGTTTATTTCCTATTTATTTAGCATTGTGGGCTAAATTGAAAGTTTATAAATAAACCTCACAAATTTTCTAATTACTTAAAGTGATCACTTCTTTTATCTAGTCAAAATTGTGAAATTTAATTCATAATTGATAAAAGCAAAGTAGATGATTTCAGGGAATAAAGTAAATGGAACTTCTCCCTCCCCCTTTAACTTCTTCATTTAGTGCTCGTAGACCAAACGGTGACCAAAATTCGGGTCAGGACATTACAAATGATATTAGAGAAATAGGATCCTCAGGTGTGACAAAGTGTTTACACTTTTCTAGTCCGCTTTCCTCTAACATTTTTGTGTGTTTAATGCTTTAGTTAATGTTTAAATAGATTTTTGCTATCTCTTTTAGTTCATATCATTGTGTATTAAACTTTCCATTCTTGTGTAGATGACTCCATGGCATGGCATTGCTGGGGGGCTGGCACCAATGAACATCGATTCATGGAGAAAGCGAGCGTCAGCTATCCAACTCTCTCACGCAGTAGCTGCGAGAAAACCACACTGGGACTATTGAGAGAACCAACTCTGCTTCTATCCTTAAATGGTTCACGAGGTTGCACCCACCTACTTTAAATGGGATAGCTAGCCTCGAGGTATCTGAGGAGTATCTTAATGAAGTCACAAGGATCATGGAGATTTTGGATGTTCCAGCAAAATAAATAGTCAAAATTGCTATGTTCCATCTCATGGAACAGGCGCAATGCTGGTGGAGCATCTACTTTGCCAGCACCATTAAGATGATTGACTGGATCAGTTTCAGGGTGTCCTTTCTTGATATGTACTTCCCACAGTCATTCAAGGATGCCAAAAGGGATTAGTTCGGCCTATTAATTTAGGGAAAAACTTGATTTAATGAATATCTAATGAATTTTGAGATTTTTTGCAACTATTTTAATGTCGTGCAAAAAGATAAGTTAAAAAAGACGAGGCTATTTGGTAAAGGACTTTACGTGGGTATCCTGTCAACCTTAGCAGGTTTAAATCTGCCCTATTTTAGAACTGCAGTGAACAAGGCAATACAGTTAGAGCTTGAAGTAGGAGATAACTGAGCTATCAGAGAGAAGAAGAGGGAGCCCAGTATGACCGGCATAAAAAGTCCCGAAGTGGGGCTCGAGTTTTCCTCACTAAGAAAAAGGCAACCATATGGGTTTTTTCATTGTCAGCACAGTGCACTAGAGACAAGAGTCTCATAGCCCCCACTAAGAGGACATGTTTCACTTACGGGTCCTCATTTGATTGCAAGATGGATTTCCCTCAACAAACTTTAGGCAATCAATAGACTGTAAATTTCATGCCGAGTCAAAGTTGTAGTTAAGTAGGCCTTACTTAGTAGCAGTAGTAGTTACTTTTAATTTATTAGCAGTCCACGAGGCACAACACGGAAAGTTCATGTGCAGGCTAGAGTTGTGGTATCCATGGGAATGGTCAGGTGCCCAGTGGCCAGACTAGAAGGTTTCACATCGGGAGAGCTTATGGAACGTCACAACAGGATGCACCTCCTACTGACCCTTTAGTAATGGAAGGTATGATACTCTTATACAACACATGGGTAAAAGCATTATTTGATTATGGTGAATCGTATTCCCTCATATTGAGTTCCTTGGCTTTTAGTTTGGGTTTGAGGTGGACAGTGTAGACACGCTATTCGCGAACCCCCCTAAGCATCTTCTTAGGTCCCTATTACCTCCTCTTTCACCATAAACCCCAGGTCATACATCGAGTACTGATTTGGAAACTACCAGGTGCTCACGATCCCCATTTGATGGTAGGTTAATATTCTCACTTGAGCAATAGCTCATTGGATCTTCGAAAGGCCCTGAATCTATTTTCCAATGGTCCATTCTGTGTACGAATCTTCCTTATGGTTCGAACGAACAATCCATTTTCCCTCAAAAACTAATCAGGAGTCCATTAAGTGCTCTCAGACCCCGCTTGACTCTAGTCTGCTCTCCAACTTGAGTGAAGCTATTTGGATCATCGAAGGGCTCTAAATCCCCTTTCCATGGGAACGCTCCGTGCGCGAATCGACCTTATGGTATGGACGAATGATCTATTTCACACTAAAGTAGTAAGGGGAACTTTCAGGCCCAATTTAACATTAGTCAACTCTATAAACCAAGAAAATATCTTTGGAATATCGAAGGGCCCTGCATAACCTTTCTAATGGTTCGTCCCATATGCGAATCGACCTTACAGTTCAGAAAAATGATTCATTTATCTCTTCTCTAAAAGACCGATGGACGCTTTCGAGCCCCGTTTAACCACAATCAACTCTCGAAATCAGGAATGTCCCAATGGATTCTTAAATGGATCCTAATACCCCTTTTAACAGTTCGTCCCATGCGTGATTCGAACATACGAAATGCATTTTATGACCTTTTTTCAAAAAATCTGTAGATGATTACTGAATGGCAAACCCTTTCCCTGCCTACCGGTAGTGTGTTAGGGGTTTACTGCTGATAGGCCGGATAAAGACAATGCCCATCGGCACCCCTTGACCCTGTATAAGGAGATCCTGAGCTCACTTCGAAAGGTACCTCAGAAACATCCCTCTCATTGATTTAAGAAACATTCTTGAAGTCAGCGTTGATTCGATCTTGAATCTTCTCTCCCACAATCCATTTCCATCCATTCCATAACCAATTAAAAAAATTCCCTTCCCTCTCCTCTTACTACCTTCATCCACTTGCAAAAGCAACTTTTCAACATCCAAGATCAATTTTAAGGCTTCAAAAGAAGGTCCAAAAATTTCATTCTTTCTATAAATTCTCTTACTTTCGCATTAGTTACTTAATTCTTATTTTAGCATTTCGTTTAGATCTCACATATTAATATTAAATTATTTTATTAGTAGTATTGCACATACTATACTTTCTATAAAACCCCAAATACAAAAAAAGAGGGCTTGCTTGTAAATTCCAAATGGGGATTTCTCACACTAAAACATCCTTTTTCCACACATACACATAAGAGAAGTTCCTGGTTGGATTTATGGGATAAACTCAACTACATGTTATATGCGAACTATGTGGACTTTGATGCCTTTTTCAGGCTACGTAGGCGTCTTGAGTAAAATAAGAGATTCGAATCTTCTCCCATTTTCTTTCATATATTATCCTTATATCGTATATTTGTGAATCATACTTGTTTTTTGTCCAACCTACACCATCGTCCTTATAAAAACGACCGGTGACCCGATAAATGCATACATAATATTTTGATTACTATTTTAGGAACACTCCTCAGGATGACCTCACTCCACCTTTATCCATGGAGTGAGTCGAGTTATTCCACTCTCCATTTATATATACACGCACACACTTCGCGGAGTTATTAAGGAGAAGAACAATACATGATCGTGAGAGTTTAAAAGGGCGGGATTGGTGCTTAACACCTTCCCATTCCATAATTTAGTCCCCAAATCCTTGAACTATTGGTTTGGCAAACATCAATATGTCTTTGATGCCATTCTCTCGAAGTGACAATACTTCTTTTGCCTATTTTGGACAAAATAGGCTGGTGACTCTATCTCTATACATCACCCCAAATTGATGATGGTCTAAAGCACCCCAAGTAAGGGTGCGAGATCCCCCCGTGTGCGTGTTGATTGGGGACATATGGCTAGAATGGCGACTCTACTGAGACTTCTTTTAGGACTAGACTCAATTTTTACATGGGTGTTATTATTGTCTACATGTGTGCACATGCACCTGTCGTATGTTCCATTTTTCCTCTATTACGTCTTATATATATCTACCTCGTGTATATATCACTTATCACTCACTTTTTAATTCACAAAATTTTAAATACTCTCCATGTACACTTCACACTACCTACACTGGGATTATTTGTACCTACTTGCTCACTTGCACATATCACACGCCACTTACGATATCCATTCTTAGGCTTCACTAGAACACACCTCCCCTTATCACACTTGTATATATCCATGTTGACTTTCACATATCACACACCCCTTGTATTTGATCCATGCTTAGTCTCGATACCACACACTCACTTATAGATATTCACATATCACTCACTTACATGTATCCGTACTTAGTATAGTCTTCATGCTCCATGCTAGATTTAATTTTCATGATACTTCTACATTTTTGCCTATTAGTATAGTGTTCCTTTTACTCATCATGCCAAATAAAAGGAACTCTCTCCATAATATACTAATTAAGAATCATGCATTTTGCATATTACATCACCAATAGCATTACAATATTGACCAAACTTTTGTCCCGTACTGGGGGGTCACTTTATGATGGGCGTTGGTCCTGTGGGTCACAGTTAGATTAAGCAATATGTCTCTCACATTCCATTATCCTAGTACCTTCAGTGTATACCGAATGATTCCCCTACATCTTACCAATTGACCAAACTCAAGACGAGAGGTATATAACAAGGAACTCGTTCACGTACGTTGAGTATATTGAATTCTCTCTCACACGTACTGTCCCCATAAGTTATATAGTAAGGCAATTCACGTACACTCAAGTGTATTGATTGACTTGTCCACACGTACCGATTGCCCTAAAAAACAAGAAGTATATCATGGAAGTAATGCTGATATGACATAAATATTGCGTATTTCATCCCTCGAACCTACGCATTTTAGCCCCCTCAGATGCGTTAATCTCTATATTTAATCCCATTAACCAGACAACCTCGGTTTATATTATTAACATGCTATATGAGGTATAATTGAGCTTTTGTAGGTATTTAGGTACTAAGTATGAAGTTCAGATGCATTCCACTCAAGTTTCATACAAAATCGCAAGTTCAAGGGCCATTCGGTCAATTCACAACTTGGGAACCTAGCCCAAATTCTACACGGAAGTTTTATCCCTCCTCGCAATCTTCGCTTGAACATAAACAGTGCGCGATTCCGATCCATAACGAAGAAGTTACGGCGTTTCTAGCGGAAGGGAAAACCAACCCACCAAAACAGGAGGAATTGGTGCAAACTTGTAGCCATCGATCAATCGATTAAAAGGATTAATCGATCGATCCTTAAATGTTTTACCATCGTGGGGAGACAGTGGACATGATTTTTACCATCGATCGATCGATCCCTGTTTTCAGCTGATATTTTGTCTTTTGTTTTTTTTTTCCTTTTCTTTTCTAATTTAATTACTTTTACTGTATAAAGGAATTTTGTAGTAAAAAATAGATATAATTCATTTTAGATACTTTAGGTTAGGGTTTTGGAGGTTTGAGAGCTCATTTCTTCATTTCTTCTTGGATTGACACCCATTTGGGTTTGTAATTTGTGCTTTCATCTTCCCTCTTCATTAATATAGTGTGTATTTACTAGGGGTGCAATCGGTACGGTATGGTCGGTAACGACCCCTTACCAATACCAAAACCATATTCTATATGGTAAAATCGTATTGTACCAATTTACCGATTGTACATCAAAACAAAAACCAAAACCAAACCGACTGGTTTTTCGATCTTTTCGGTATTTTTGAGTTTTTTTGGTTTCGGTAATTTCAGTTTCAATTCGGTTTTTTCTCAGTAAATACCATAATTTCAAATCGGTTTATGCATTCGTTAAATCTGGTATATATTTCGATATACCCAGTTCTAGCTGTTACAATTTCTAGCATTTTTAGCTATTTTAATTTGTAGCATTTCTAGTTGTTTGGAACAATTAAAAACATACACAAACAGGTACAATTTCTAGCATTTGTAGCATTTGGAACAATAGAATTAAACAGATACGAGACCAAACTAATCGGTTTACCTTTGTCGGAGCTGGAGGAGAGCGATACGAGACCAAAATGATCGGCTTACCTCCGTCGAAGACGAATGAGAGTGAGATGAGATTAAAATGACCTATTTGCCTCTACCGGAGTCAGAGTAGAGTGTGATGAGATGAGGGAGCCCGTGCCGGAGGAGAGTGAGCAGAGATGATGAGCCTCCTTGATCAATAGACTCAGATCCAAACAAAAATCAAATCAGCGAAAGTGGAGGGGTGGGTTTGTTACCGACGCCGAGATGTGGGAAGGGAAGAGTGAGCGGTCAAAAATAGAGAGAGAAGAGAAAATAAGAACGCCTAACTTAAGGTTATGTTGTTGTGTTGGGTTTCAAAATGCAGTGTGCATGGGATTCAAAATACAATTTTCATTTTATAATTGGTACAGTAATATACGGTAAGTTTGGTACGGTATTTCGGTACGGTAATTTTGGTACGATATCGGTAAAGTACATTCGGTAAATCAGTTTTTTGTATCTAAAAACCAAAGCCAACCAAATTTTTGATGGTATTTTCGATTTCGGTAAAATCAGTTTTCGGTATTTCATAATATGAAACCAAAACCATTTTTTTTCTGACCAAAACAACACGGTACGGTAAAAACCCGTACCGGTTGCACCCCTAGTATTTACTTAATTCTTGCTTTTAAGTTAATTTACATGCTTTCATAATTAAGTTTAAATGCTTTGATTTAATTGCTTTATAGTATAATTTTATCGTATTTATTTACCGCATTTATTTACCACGTTTTTAATATGCTTTCTAGCTAATTTAGTCTAGATTGTGTCGGATTGAACTCATTCCAGGTTGACGTGTTGCTTTGCTTTGGTGATGGTGTTTACGGGTCTATTTAGGGTGCCTTGTCCTAGTTATTATGCCTAGGGGATTTGACGGGGCATATCATGTATGTTCCGTGCTTACGACCTTGTGTGCGTAATTTTCGGGGTATTTGTTGACGTCAAAATTGTATTAGGCTTTTATGCAGATTTAGGGGCGTGAAAACCCTTGGCTCAATTGACTGTTGAAACGAGACGCATTTGTAATAACTCGTCGACCCATGTAACCATTTTATACTAATTAACTCGGGTGAGGGATATGCGATGCAACCTATAGTTTTTACTCGCTTTGTTAATCTAGTTTCAATACACTCGCCTAGATTAGTCCTTTCCCTTTTTCGTATCTTTTCCTTTTTAGATTGTAATCATCTTTTACACTTTTATTTTAGGAGTATTAAATCCAATAAATTCTAGCAATATGTCTCTGTGGATTTTTTATACCCGGACTTGGCCGCTATACTCACACGTTGAGTGTAGTCATAAGTTTAGTTTTTTTGTATAGTTCAGGTGAGCCGAATTCAAAATGATCGGAGCGTAGGTGACTCTTGCGCCGGGGAAAAACCCTGTCTAGAAAATGGCGCCGTTGCCGGGGATGAGTTTGTTTTAGAATTTATTTGATTTAGTATTTCGTAGTATTTTCTTTCTATTTGTATTTTTTTGGCTAACCTTTTTGCAGGACTTGTACATTTGAGCACTTAGAAATGCATCAATTATTTGTGCGTGCATCTACTTTGTGGAATTCTCCACTTCTAGCCTTTTTGGGGGTAAGCATGTCTTATTCCAATTCTTTTGGTAATCATTATGATAATTCTCAAAATTCTTGCAAACCTTTGACTTTCTGCCAATACTTAGAATCCCAAAAAAAAGCAACATCTAAAATGACTTTGGGCGAGTATTACAAAAGTCAAGATTTGGAGTGCGTGTATTTTGATGATGATGATAATGATTTTGGGCCTTTACCTCCATATAATAGGAATTTTGAAACGAATTGCAATAGTTTTCAAAATTCCTATAATAATGACTTTAAGTTTATGTCCGATGATAATTTTCAAAGTTCCTATTTTCAAGGATCCGCACCTCAACCTATGACTTTTGGCGAGGGCTTGCGTATGCTTGAAAATGAGAAAATTGAAAATCGTCATCGGGAAGAAAATCATTTGTGGGAACATGAATTGGATTTATTATTGAATCTGACGACGATTTTTCTTCCGAGACTTTCGAAGTTGAGGAATTTTTTGAACCAAATGAGGAATTTATGCCTACTTTGGAACAAATCATTGTCGACTTTGCCCATTGCGTAATAGATATTGAATGTGACGATGAAAATGACGTAATATCTATTTGCAATTAAATGATTTCTTCTTTGGCCCTCAAAGAAGAACATTTCATTGAAAATGATATTATTTCCTTCGAAACTTAATCTTCATGCGATGATAATTCATCTCGTGAGTTTGAATTTCTTTCCTCCCCATTTTCATTCTCTGTTATCACACCGTCACAAGTACTTGATGATTTGGTTTCAAACTTTAATGTTTTAAACCTTTTCGCTGACGAGGAGTACTTGCTCGAGTCGCCTTCCATGAAAGCATCTTTGCCTTAATGTGCGCCACCTCCCATTCCAATTTCAAAATCCCTGGGAGGATATTCGTCTTTTCTCGGTCCCCACATGTTTTTGTCACCCGTGTAATCCAAATCCCCCATCGTCCCTCCAAAATATTTAATTGACGATGGTTCGTTTCTTCCGCCTTACACATGCCTTCTGTTGTTAAAACAGAATCCATATTTTTCAAAAGGCATGCTTGAGTGTGAGGGTACACCGGTTATCCTCAAAAGTCAAATCATTTTTGTGGTGGACCCTCAGCTATTTAGACTTCTAGTGTACAGTTAGTGTGAAGCCTATATAGTAGGTTGTATATAGATAGCTTTTTATTCTTTCTTTCTTTTTATCTTTTCTCTCCTTTTTAATTTAGTCTAGTGTAATTAGTTAACTTTTTGTTATTTGTTTTCGTTATGCTCGATACTAACTTGTTTTGTAGATTCTTTGGACTTGTTCTTATTAGGATCGCTCCAATTTTGGGTAATATCGCTATTTTCTTCTCTTTAACTTGGTTCTTAATTCACATTGAGGAAAATGTCAGGTTTTAAGTTAGGGGTGTGGGATATTCTATCCATTTCTTTATTTAGTCCATGTTTTTGCTCACATGTTAGTTACTTAGTATGCTTTTCTTAGAAAAATTTCAAAAAGATTTTCTTTCTTTTTTCTCCTTTGTTGGGCATTTTGCCTTTATTTCCGATGATAAATTTCAATAATTGCCCGATCCAATAGACAACCCAATGATGCATGTTCTCGATTTTAAAAGTTATTAGACTTTAGTCCTCCATTATTCATATTTTGAATATCTTCATGAATTAAACTTTAATCCCATGAGCATATGCACTGTTATCGTTCTAATGATTTGTTTTAAGATTTTTATAACTCGGTAATCTTTTGTTGCGTTGTATATACTTACACTGAGTAAGCTTTGTACCTTTCATCGTTTGTGAGTGTTATACACTATTCTTTCCTCTTTAAAAATATTGAATTCGTCGGTAATCTCACTATTCTTTCATCGATCGTTCATGAATTGAGTTTATATATTGAAATGTATTACTTGAGGATAATTTTCATATATTGTTTTGACTCTAGAATTGCGTAAACTTTTTGAAACGATCATAGGCCATCCTTGTTATATCTCCCATATTATCCTTGACCTCACCTTAAATGTTTTCCCTCGTTAACCCCTTTGAGCCTAAATATAGCCTTTCGTTCATAACCCCAATCCCATAACCAACTCCAAATTGGAGTTTTAAACCATACATACACCTTCCATACCTTTATTTGGAATGTTGCTTGGGATTGAATGTTGTTGTTGTGTTGCGATAGCAATTTAGGCATATGATAGTTTGAAAAGTAACGAAAAGAGAGATGTGAAAAAAGTGATGAAAAAGAGAAAGAAAAAAGAAAAACAAAACAAAAGAAAACATGAGAAAAAGAAGAAAAGAAAAAGAAAGAGAAAGTTGTATATGTTGTGTATATAGCTCAATAAGCTTTGATTACTCTCCTCGATGATATATCTAATGCTCGTCTTGAACTTGTTTTCAAATTTTTCTATTGCTCTCATTTTTCCATTATCCCGAGTTTTCATTTCGAACACTTTGAATCCATAAATACATTCCTTTCATTTCATACCCTAGCCTAGAATACATTACAACCCTATTAAAGTCCTATGTGATCTTAAGTATATGTAATTCAAAGGTTTAAATATTTTTGATAATCTGTGAAAATACATTTCGCCTCTTTTTATGAGCGGTATCTTTCATTGAGATTATAATTTTTCATTTTATATATAGCTTTCTTCATTTGTGATTTGTGTGAGGCCTAGTTTCCCTTTATATTTACTCTTTATGCCCGCATGTTTCGTGTGTTACCTCCCTATTTCGGCTGAATTCACTTGATGAGTGTAATGCCCATGAGGATTGAATATATGCATGCTTTGATATTTAGTATTCGGTTTATTTAAGTTTTTGCCAAATCATACTTTGCATGTGCTCGCTCCCCTCCCACATTTTAAGGTTTCAATTCTATGAGGTGCATTCTGTAATGTTAATGATTCGGACTTTTGTTTGAATCCGTTCAATGTGCTAATAATGCGTATGAAATCTTGTTTTCTATTATTGGGCTTGTTGATGTTGGTTTGGGCATATTTTGAGGAAACCATGTGATGTTTGTGGGTGTCTTCCCTGAAAACCCTCACGAGACTTCACTCGTCCACTAGGATAACCTAGTGACTTAACGGCTTATTGCATATGCTAAATGTAATCGAATCGCCGGCGAAAGTGGCCTTATGCTTTTATACCATACTTTTGTACTATCTCCTGCTTTTGGTTTGCTTGTAGTTCTTGTTGCATCCTATTTCATTGCCAGAGACTAGCAATGTGTAAGTTAGGGGGTGGGAAAGTTGCTAGAATTTAATCGTGCTCCTTAAGAAAGTGGCATTTATATTTCGATGCATATATACATCTTATAATACCCTATGTGGACTGGTTTTGTTTGTTTCATTACTAGGGACTAGCAATGTTTAAGTTAGGGGGTGTGATACGATGTAAATATTGTGTATTTCATCCCTCGAACCTACGCGTTTTAGCCCCCTCGAGTGCCTTAATCTCTATATTTAAGCTCGTTAACTAGACAACCTCGCTTTATATTATTAACATGCTATATGAGGTATAATTGAGCTTTTGTAGGTATTTAGGTACTAAGTATGAAGTTCGGACGCATTCCGCTCAAGTTCCGTACACAGTCGCACGTTTAAGGGCGATTCGATCAATTCACAGCTTGGGCACTTGGCCCAACATCTATACGAAAGTTGTATCCCTCCTCGTAAGCTTCGTGTTGCCGTGAATGGTGCATGATTCCGATCCAGAACGAAGAAGTTACGACGTTTCTAATGGAAGGGAAAACTAACACACAAAAACAGGAGGAATTGGTGCAAACCTGTAGCCATCGATCGATCGATCAAAAGGCTAGATCGATCAATCGTTCAATGTTTGGCCATCGTGGGGAGATAGTGGGCCTGATTTTTTACCATCGATCGATCCCTGTTTTCAGCTAATATTTAATATTTTGTTTTATTTTTCCCTTTCTTTTCTAATTTAATTCCTTTTACTATATAAAGGATTTTTTTTGTAAAAAACAGATATAATTCGTTTTAGATAGTTTCGGTTAGGGTTTTGGAGGTTTGAGAGATCATTTCTTCATTTCTTCTTGGATTGACACCCATTTGGGTTTGTAATTTGTGCTTTCATCTTCCCTCTCCAATAATATAGTGTGTATTTACTTAATTCTTGCTTTGTAGTTAATTTATATGCTTTCATAATTAAGTTTACATGCTTTGATTTAATTGCTTTCTAGTATAGTTTTATCGTGTTTATTTACCGCATTTATTTCCCGCATTTTTAATATGATTTCTAGGTAATGTAGTATAGGTTGTGCCGAATTGAACTCATTCCGGGTTGACGTGCTACTTCGCTTTGGTGATGGTGTTTACGGGTCTAGTTAGGGTGTGTTGTCATAGTTATTACACGTAGGGGATTTTACGGGGCATATCATGTATGTTCTGTGCTTACAACCTTGTGCTCGTAATTTCCAGGGTATTTGTTGACGCCAAAATCGTATTAGGCTTTTATGCGGATTTAGGGGCGTGACAACCCTTGGTTCAATTGACAGTCGAAACGAGACACATGTATAATAACTCGTCGACCCATGTAACCATTTTATACTAATTAACTCGGGTGAGGGATATTCGACGCAACCTATAGTTTTTACTCTCTTTATTAATCTAGTTTCAATACACTCGCCTAGATTAATCATTTCCCTTTTTCGCATCTTTTCCTTCTTAGTTTGTAATCATCTTTTACACTTTTATTTTAGGAGTATTAAATCCTATAAATTCTAGCAACTCGTCTCTGTGGATTTTCGATATCCGGACTTGGCCGCTATACTCACCCGTTGAGTGTAGTCATAAGTTTAGGTTTTTTGTATAGTTAAGTTGAGCCGAATTCAAAACGACCGGCGCGTAGGTGACTCTTGCGTCGCTGCAAAACCATGTCTATCTCATGCCAAAGGGTTAACCCTACCACTAGCCCAACAAAATGCATAAACCTAATATAGGCGTCAAAACTGGGGCACTCATATTTAGTTTTCCAGTTGCTACACGAAGCTCTTTCGAAATGCCGGGTTGGCATGCCAAACAAATTTTTGCGTTATTTTGCCGTTTTGGAAATAGGGCCCTATCCATGAGCCTGGAAACAAGTCGAACCATGTCTTACATATTTTTCAAATACAGTTTTCCCAGGCTTGGGTCATGTCCGACATTTTTTTTTGCATTTAGGTAAACCTAATACAAGTGACATAATAATAATAATAATAATAATAATAATAATAATAGTAATAATAATAATAATATTCATGCTGAGATTCTTCTCTCATTTTTATCTCCCTTTTTCTTGTTTTTCAAAAATACTGAAAAACAATCATTTCTTCCATCTTTCAAAAATAAACCCAAACCATTTTTCCTTCTCAGGTTGATCGCATACTAGATTCTAGGCATGGCTCCCTATTGGCTTCGGTCTTTTGTTAAACCATCCTGAAGCTCCACCAGTTTCCTCTGATAATTCCTCCATGGTCAAAATCAAACTTTATCTAATATTCATATAATGCAATGACCAAGCATCAAACGTGCAGCCTGATCTGATGGCAGTCTTAGTCCAACTCAGTGCTAAGATTGATAACCTTCAAACTGAGGTCCAGGAGATGCGACAAAATCGGGTCCAGATTCCTAAAGAACTTGAGGTTATCTGTCCACATGCCATGGGTCTACTTGCTCCATGTCCGGGTTGTAGAAGAATATCATTATGCTCCACGTGCCCCACCTACCAATGGGCCATCGCCAATTCAGCTCCGTATGCTGAACCTTGCCCAATCAGGGGCTAACTTTCTAGTGCATGTTGATCCAAAGGAGGAAGAACTGAAGAAAATCAAAGAAGACCTCAAAATCCTATTGTAAAAAGTCTTCCATGTCAGGATATCAAGGAACTACATGGACTACACCCATTTGTCTCCCTATTCCAAAGCAAGATTGTCATGATAGTTCAATATGTCAACCATCGAGAAGTTTGGGGGTAACGAGACCCTAATTGTGCACCCTTGCAGTTATCAATTAACCATGACATTTATTGGCACCTATGAAGAGATAATAACCCATATTTTTTAACAGACTTTGAAGGAAAGTGCCCTGTGATGGTTCCTATCCCTCGAAGAATCCGGAATCCGTAGTTAGGAAGATGTCGCCCTAGAATTCATGTCTCAATACTAGTACAATGAATAACTAAAAGTTACACGTCGTGATCTAGATCTTCTTAAGCAGAACCTAGAGGAAATCATTAGTCGCTTCATAGGGAGGTAGAGAGAGAAAGATGCTACCATGACCAACTGACCCTCCAAAGAAGAAGAAGTAAATATGGTAAAAAATAATTTCTTACCCCATATCCGATGACTATGGGAGGTCAGTATTATCCACACTTTTGAGATCTCTCGGAATAGGGTATAGAAATTGAAGAAAATGTTACCAAAGTAGAAGGAAAGCCTAAGAAGGTGATCGTACAGTTCATTCCCAAAAAGTACGAGAAGCCTTCGAGTGCTACAGTTTCAACCATTAACAATATTTTCCAACCTGTTACCTTTTTGGCACTAAAAAGATGCCCTAATCCCGTGAGCAAGGAATGCAATGATCTCCATACTCCCTTATCCAAAGTTTAGGAGGCCTTATTAAACTAAAACATCATTCATCCCTTGGACCCCCATTAATTACCAAACCCACTTCCCAACAATTTAAAAAATGATGCCCATTATCACTTTTACCAATCTGCGGGCCACACTACTGACCAATCCTTCTATCTCAGAAACGTTGTTCAAGTCTTGATTGATTAGGTCTTATTGATCCACCAAAAGATCCTAAGATTAATACCACCAACAACACACTTCCCGCACATGAAAATACAGTCTTCCTAGAAGTTGATCAAGAATTTAAATGATCCACTCAAACTGTACCCAGCTAAATGCCTATCATCTCACCCAAACCTCTCAAAATATGCCTTCATTTTATCTTACAACCTGCCTACTTCACCAATCAAGACTTATCACTCCTCATAAGGGCATGCATTGTCGTTTGTACCCGATATAAGGGGAAAGACATGGGGTTACCAACTGTATTGAACCAACTTCTAGTGGTTGGGATAAAATTACCAACCAAGATGACCATCGACTAACTAAAATTCAGTGGCCTATTCGTGGAAGCCCGAAAATGGGTTCAGGAATTAGATAAATGGGTGGTACCTGGTGTATAAATGAATTTAAATGATGTGGTACAAATCATAGCCGACATATTTTGTCAAACCAATATAATCTGCAATATTTTTTAACTACTCATTGCTTTCAAGCTTCAAGGGCGGTTGGTCCTTTCACTCTTGCACCTCTCCATTGAGTGGGAATATTTATATTAGGAATCCATTAAGGTTATTGAATGCATTGATTTCTCTTGGAAATAAGACATTATAGCTATCGGATGGGGGGAAGAATTTGACAGCTTAAATGATTATCCGAATCAGGGAATATTTGGTCCAGTAATCAGCATGTGAAGAAAGATATACTACGAATAGATGTTGGGAAAAATTAGTAAAGTAGCCATTCAAACAAAAATGGATGAAGACAGAAGGTTCTTTTTCTTCATAACCTCAGTAGACCACATAAACATATTAGGGAGACACAATAAGGATCCTAATCCTCAATCATCGAAAATATGTAAGGGAAAGGGAGTTTTCGTAGAACTTCCCATGCCAGAAATGACCGTTGAGAAGAGAAAAATCCTCAACCAACTCAAGAAGACTCAAGCTAACATCACATTGTAGGGACTCTTTATGTCTTCCCAATTACATCAAAATTCTCTTATAAAACTTCTCACTAAGCCTACAGTCCGTACTTCGACCATGCCTCAAGAAGCTATAACTATAGTTGGGCCCTTGACCTCCACTAAACTTCTTTCCTTATTCAGAGAAGAATTTCTGAAGATTCGTCTGAATCATAACTATGCGCTTAACAACTTCATTGAAGTATTGGGAAAAATAGTCCTACTTTCACTTGTTGACAATGGAGTTGCCTTCAATGTTTGTTCACTCATAATTTTCAATTGCTTGGGATTAAAAGTCAGTGACCTTACTCCTACTTTCGCCACAGTGCATGCTTACGATAATACCTGTCGAGAGGTGATGGGATCCACAAAACTCATAATAAAGGCTGGCCCTATCAACCCTATCATCAAATTCCAAGTCATTGATATACCATTATGTTCCAGCCTTCTACCTAATCAGCCATGGATTCACAGAATTCAAGGGGTATCTTTTTCACTTCATCAGAAACTGAAATTCCATGCCAAAGGGAAAGTTATCACCATTTTGGAGAATGGTAATGGTACAAAAAATGCCAACACTAGTAATCCGATATAAAAAATACACCATGGGATAAATGACATGCTCTACTTTGACTTCAGAGTTGATTCACTTCCCCTTCCAGTGGGAGATAATTTTAAAGACTAGGTATGTACGAAATACATCCCTCATGATAACATCAAGGTGATATAGATGTTCAAGAACATGCATTTCATGCCCGAACTAGGGTTGGGGCAACGTCAACAAGCGATACTTGATCCCAAAGTCCTGAAAGAGGCCTTTCACCCATGTAGTCTGGGTTATTAGACTTAACCAGAAGACCTCAAAGTGCTCTTCCAACCATGAATGAAAAGGGGTTTAGAAGATGCAAAAACCATTTCGGTAGGTTCTCAGAATGGAATATTTATCAAGGAGGGAGAACACTTACCTTTTTGTAGCTTCCCTGAACCATGGTATGACCACGTCGACAAGAAGATGAAATAAGGGATGGAAATTTTCTTTCAAGAAAACTACTCTTGGGCCCAAGACTGCCAGCATAAACTGCAACCTCTCACGGAGAAAGCCACAATAGTTATTGAGGTCTTCGAGGAAAGTGACTCTGAAGACTCATTCAACCTACAGACACTTGTACTAGCTCTCTGTATAATCCATTCAAACGCTACACCATCAGACCCATCCACTCTGATCAAGGCTGATGACAGGCGTCTTCTCAACCAGAATGCTACAACAGTTCAACCTCCTATGATTCAACCCAACCTTATAATTTACCATATCTCTTAACCTATTGCTGATTCTCCTTTTTCTGATATCAATGCAACTGATACGTCCTTTGACAAGGTTCTCCATGTTACTTTTCTCGAAAGTGAAATAAATGAAGATTTCGAGTATCTTATAGTTCCTTACATTAATTATTTTGATTCTAATCAAACACTTGATGACGATGACTTTGCAAATGAAAAAAATCTCAACTGATCTTAATATGGTTAATAATAAACAACATAACCGTGTTAAAATTAATGAGTATGAAACTGTTGTCATCAATATTTTTTATAGTATCCAACAACACGAGATTAGGATAGGATCCACGCTTAACGAGCATGAGCGCGCCCAATTCAAAGAGATTTTGAAATAATTTATGCATGTCTTCGTATGGTCCAACGATGACATGCTCGGAATTGACCCTAAATAACTCAACATGTGATACCAATATTCTCATAATTCAAGTCGATCGAACAAACGATGAGGAAACTCCTCACCAAATGGTCATTCAAAGTCAAAAAACAGGTAGTCAAGCAGTTGAACGTAGGCTTCATCCGTGTGATTGAATATCCCACATGGCTTGCCAACATCATCCCTATGCCGAAATCAGGGGGAAATTCCGCATGTGTGGTGATTATCGAGATTTGAACAAAGTGTCTCCAAAGGATGATTACCCATTTCCCAACATCGACATTATCGTAGATAACAAATCCATCTATGCCCTAAATTCGTTCATCGATGGATTCTTCGAATACAACTAGATCAAGATGCACCCTGACTATCAGGAGAAAACCACCTTCATCACCCCATGGGGAACCTTTTGCTACACTGTCATGCCATTCGGGCTCAAGAATGCTGGGGCTACCTACCAAAGTGCTGCCATAACCATCTTGTATAATTTTATAGATGAGGACGTCGAAGTCTATATGGAGGACATGATCATTAAGTATAAGACTTAGGAAGGTCATGTTCCCACCCTTAGGAAGTTCTTCTAATGACTAAATCGACACTAAATGAGGATAAACCCACAAAAATGCTGTGTTGGCATCACAAAAGGGAATCTTTTGGGATTCACAGTTAGAAAAAAAGGAACTAAGGTAGACCATGCCATGTTAAAAGCCATAGTTGAAATTCCACTACCCCGAACGGAGAAGGAAGTCTTGTTATTCCTCGATAAACTTTAGTACATCAGTCGGTTCATCACCTAGATGACTTTTATTCATGAGTTCATCTTCAAACTCCTTCGAAATTTTTCTATCAATGTCTAGAATGAGGCCTTCCAATAAGCCTTCGACGGAATCAAGAAATACCTTACTTAACATCTAGTACTTATGTCAATGTAGCCAGGTCTACTCCTCTTGTATAATCGTAACAGATACTAAAACAGGGGCTTTCCTAGCCCAATACATTGAAGAATCCCATAAGGAAAGATCCTTTTATTATAACAGACGAGATTTAGTCAGTTGTGAAGTCAACTACACTACTTTGGAGAAAGCATGTGTGGACCTAGTCCAGGTCACTCAAAAGTTACAGCACTACATGCTCACTTTTGCCATCAGGCTAGTATCCCGAATGGATCCTAATAAGTACCTACTTGAGTAACCCGCCCTATCTAGAAAAATGTCCCAGTGGTTAATGTTTCTAGTTGAGTCCGATATCGTGTACATCATTTAGAAATCCATGAAAGGGAGATCCATCTACAACTACCTTGCTGCCTACCCTATGGCGGGAATCGACATTTGGGTCTCTGAATATCCAGATGAAAATATCCTCTATACTTTTTAAGAAGACCTCCAATGGAAAATGTTCTTTAACGATGTTGCCAACAAAAAAGGATATGGCATTAGGATACTCCTGATCGCCCCTAATGACTCTCACAATCCCATCGCCATAAAATTAGACTTCCCTTGCACCAACAATATGATCGATCACCAGACATTCACTATAGGCCTCAAAGTCTCACTTAAGAAAGGTATTAAACATATAGATGTCTACGAGATTCTACCCTCATCATCGATCAAGTCCTTAGAAGATGAAAAGTCAAAAATGAAAAAATCTTACCCTTTTATGCCCACCTAGAAGAGATGGCCTCCTTGTTCCAAGATATCACCTTCCACTACATGCTTCACGCAAAGAATAACTTAGCCAATGCCCTTGCTACCCTATCCTCCATTATCTAAATGCTTAAGGGAATGATGATGGCCCCTCTCTTAGTTCAAAAATGAGTTATTACAACCCACTTCTACAACATTAAGCTCATCACCGAGGAAGATTATGATATGGACAGGCTATAGTATTATGATATTTATCGCCTCCTCAATTACGGTAGGTATACCTAAGATGCCAATAAGAAAGATTGTGCGACCCTTCACAAACTAGTTACTAAGTGCTCCACCTGTGACAAAGCACTCTTCAAGAGAAACTTCTATGGAACCCATTTCCATTGCATTGTTGGGGCTGATGTTGAAGATCCGCATCACGGAATGCGGACCCCATATGAACGATCATATGCTTGCTAAGAAAATCACCCGTCAATGGTACTATTGGACCACTATGGTTTAGGGTTGCACCGCCTATGTCCAAAGATGATTAAATGCTTGTAGTTTGCAAACCTCCAACACTTACCTCCTCGATAATTATACAACATGAATTCTCCCTTGACATTCTCCACCGAGTCATTGACATCATAGGGAAGGTCATACCTAAGGATTTAAATGGGAATGAGTTCATCATAGTCTCCATTGATTATTTCACCAAATCGATCAAAGTTAACTCATGCGTAATGTTGAATGCCAAGAAAGTGGCCAAGTTTATTAAAAAAAACATCATATACCGATACGGGGTTACCCACGAGCTAGTATCAGATAATGGGTTACACTTTGAAGTCAAGGTCACACGACTGCTCGGTGAGTACAGGATTTAAAGACACAAATATTCTCCCTACCGACCCCAAATAAATGGTTCTGTCAAAGACACCAATAAAAATCTCAAAGATATCATAAACAAAATGACCGAGAGTTGTAGAGATTGGGTCAACCCGATCCCTTATGCCCTCTAGGGCTATCGCACATCATTCTAAACATCTACTCGGGATACCCCTTATTCTCTTGTATACGGTATGGAAGTAATCTTACATGTTGAGATAGAAATACCTTCCCTATGCGTCACGCTGTAGAGCAAAGTTAGCGAAGAAGACTGGCATCAGAGCCTCTTTGATGAACTTTCCCTCTTGGAAGAATAGAGGTTGAAGGCTTTATAGCACATACACAGGTACCATTGCTAAATAGCATGATCATTCAACCGAAAATTCAAGGACCGTGGTGTCCAGGAAGGAGGCCTTGTCCTCAAGAAAAAAGGAGCGTCCCCTACATACTGAAAAAATTCATGTCAGACAGCGCCGCTATGATCACAGAACTAGATGGATAAGAAATGTCACGTCCAGTCAACATGGACCGTCTCAAAAAGTTCCACCCTTAGTCCAAAATATCAATGTGCTATGACTTTTCTCATTCCCGTTCTATTATACAAATAATATAATAAAAAATATCTTCATTTCTCTCTACCTGGAACTACATGGGGCATGATCCACTTAAAAAAATCTTTTTTCTTTCAACTCATAATTTATTTTTTCAAAACTCAGAGGTATGTAGGTAGCTCACACACCTTCCATGGGCACGATCCCCTTCTTTTTCACAAAATGCTATTCTTTTCTAACCTCCAAGAATGCCAGTCCATTTAATCATTTACATGAACAAAAGGGTTATGTATGCCTTGGCGATTGGTATAGGTAGCTCAAATGCAAAACTCATCCTAAGGCATAACAAAATATGATGAAAATCATTTTTTACTTCAAACTAGGAAATATGGCCCCCATTGCATAAAGGTATCGACCAAGGGAGTTAAACAAACCACGCATTTTCATAGACTCAAGTCAGTCTTAAAATGATAACCTTATCAAGATACACCAAACTTATATCAGAAAACCAAAAAAAGTGCGCAAGTTCTTCCCCATCTTCACAAAAGCTTCACAAAAATTATCCTCAGATTCACAGAATTTTATCCATAGCTACCAGAAGACCCTGACTCATCATTATTTTTTACCCTTGGAGGTCCTCAGGTCTCCCCTACTTGGTTAATAATCTGAATTCGCTCAAAGGAGAGATTCTCCCTGACTAGTCTGGAAAAAACCACTACCCCTTCCATGTTGTCAAAAAGAATAAACCACCTTTAACTAGTCTCTTTCGCTAGGATCTTGTCTACTACCCGTTTCCACAACCACTTTAGATTGTCCCTAAACACATGCTAGACCCTTCCTACAGATTGAGATGGATGGGTATACGGTCGACGAATCTCCCACAAAGAACCCAACATCATGTGTCGGGATTCAGTGAAGTCCTCCACCAGAATGAAGTCTAGTGTGGGAGGAGGCACTATTTTCTTCCACCTAACTTAGCGAAAAAGCCCCTAAGATAAATAAAATGAAGTCTACCACATTCCAACTAAGCATGCATATCGATACTCTACCAGTTCTGAAATATGCTTCAATTCTCCCCACTATTGCACCGACCAATGGAGACACTTGGGCTCCATGCTCCATAAACCTGTTGACCTAGTTCTCTATAGATGGGTAGAAAATGATAATGAAAAGAGAAAAGAAATTTGGAACACAATGCAATGGATACTCAAGAGGAACCTCCAAATTATACCTCTCAGCAAGCCACATGAACAACATCATCGATCTCCCCCTTAGAAAATCGGATCCACTTTCACTCCAAACATCAAGATCGTTCAGGGACTCAATAGGTATCACCACCATAGGATTGAAATGGTAAGATATCCACGCTGTTATCGCAACCAACTGGTGATCCACCATTAAGTCCCTCATCACTAGTAAAAGCCTCGTAAAAGACCTAAGGCAACAACTCTGGCATAACCCATGTCATTAAAATTCCTCAAGAGCATGGAATGCATAACAGCCAAAAGGTAGATCGTCCACCCATAACGAATGATCAAGGAGCCTAAGAGTAAACACGGAGTAACTCTGCTAACAATGCTCGGGGAGAGGGATAAAATTCAGGTATAATTGTCGCTACATTAGGGTTTATCCCCAACACGGTCGAGAAACCTCATCTAGGACGAAACAAAAGACATGGTCTTAGAAGTACTAGAACTGTATCGCCGTTGGTTGCATATTCCAGTAAATGGATCGATTACGCAACAGTAAGACTCGACGTAGGGTGAAAGGCTCATAGTCCACAATATACAAACACATGGCCTCTAGACCATCAAGGTAGGAGACAAATTCGGCATGGACCTGAAGGGCCATTTCAGAATAATAAAGAAAGAAGCAAGAAGAGTGAGTTAAAGAATCACACTCCTTACCTCCCCTTTTATACATAAAATATTAGGCAAAAGACAAAAAATTGAAAAATCTGAATAGATTCCAGCCCCATAATATGTGCAGGAAAATGCAATCATAGCCATAAAGTGATTTGACTTGACCCATATACCAATAGGCTGGACAAGGGATATACTGATTGCCAACCCCCTAATTTAGGAAAATTCCATCCATCCTCTTTTGTCAAAATCACATTCTCAAAAAGAAATCCTTATTTTGAAAACCCCCGGGGTCATCTCTTATTAAATTATCTATTTTACTTATTATTTCGAAAAACAATCTTTTTCGTGATTTAATTTACTCTCTTTCCTGAATAAATAAACATCATATAATCTTTTAAGTCTCATAAAAAAAGTAAAGTGCATATAGGATAAGTCATTAAGACAAGAAAAAATAAAAATGCATCTCCTTCATATAGATGTGTGTGTCTCTATATATATATATATAGGGAGAGGTTCATAAGTGAATATAAAAGATAAACATTTTAATGAACCTTAACAAAAAACACCTAACACCCAATCAATTTTAATTCCTATATTATAATTAGTATGTGCCATCGGTAACGGACGGGCATGTGACACGTGCTAGTGACAACGGACATGCGTGTGACACGAGTGTATAAAAAAAAATACACGTGTCACACGCGTGTTCATTGTCGCTGGTGAGGACTAATTACAGCAAAAGAATTACAATTGATGGGGTGTTATTTTTTTTTTGTTAAGGTTCATTAAATATTCATCTTTTATGTTCTCTTTTGAACCTCTATATATATATATTGTTGTTGCATGACCGGTCCGTCTGTCAGACTTTGATTCCCCTTCTTCTTTTAATATTCGAATCCGTTAATGAATGTATGAATCTTGAATTTCTTCAACGGTGTAACGGCGTGCGACATAATAAATTGTTAATGGACAAAAATGTCCTTACAAATCTCACCCTATGTCTATGCCGGTACATATATAAAAACAAACATCCGAATTATCAAACAACTAAAAATGCCTATACAAATCTACCCTTCCATGAACCCAAAACTGGAAAGATACAATTGAATAAGACTACAGCGTTTGTTCTTCAATTCTTCAGGAATCTCAACACTTTTCTCATCAGGGTGTGCAATCCAATGATAATCCATGTAGTACCTACACACATGAGAAAAAGCAAAATACCAAGTGACATATCGAGTTTGAAATGAGATAATATATGATAAAAACATAAGCAACATCTCAAAAACTCCCCCTAAATTCAAAATCCCCCATAATATGATAATTCTTTCTCCCCCTTTTTATGATGTCCCCAAATAAACAAATGAGAAGAATGAATCAAATAAGCAAAATCGGGGTGTCACGGTATACAAAAAATACACAAACTATTTTTTATTTTTCAAATTTTTTCGTACAAAAATAAGATACCAATTTGAACAAATATGAAACAAAAATCACACCATGGATTTAGACTCAAACAACTAAGTCATGGAAATGGAATAAATGGGTGTGAACACATTCGATAGGTAAATCAACTCAATCAATCATATGTGCATGATGCATACGTGTACTCCTAACGAATGAACATCAAAGGTATCCTTAAGTGTAAAAGTTTGTTGAATTTAGATGACATCGTCTTATGCAAATCAACAAATCAAAGACAAATGATTTCCACACCAATAACATCCAAAACTATATAGCGCATTTTCAAGAATTTCAAGGACGTGAAAACCCGTTTTAAATTCTCCAACCAAACTCCCTTATATATATATTTTCTTTTAGAGGTAATCTAAATTCTCAAACTTTGGAGAATTGGTGCAAAAACCTAAATGGCCCCTTTTTGGCATGAATATCTTTTTATTGCCTTTCAATTTTTTTCGGGCTCTTTTAACCTCTTTGGACCTCGGATAATAAAATTCCTCAATTTTTTAGGTCCTATTTAACGGTGGCTTAGTATTCGCAAAGGCAAAATGAACCTTTCGCAGCCCTTCCCCGTTTTCAAACAAAGCACACAAACTCACAAAATGGTTTTTATATGCACAATTTCCTTATCAAAATTTATCGCGCTTGGTTCGTTTTAAAGACAGGATTGAAGTGAAAGCATCCAACGAACATGTGATAAGACAAGCACAATAATCAAACAAATTCGTGCATGTGTGCAATAAAGGAAACATGAGTCAAACATGTAGGAAGTAACACTTAATTACATCTTAATGACTCCAAACATTATAAAGCACAAGGATGAATTGACCTATTGTCTCAAAACACTACCAAACAGTCACATGAAAAAAATGGAATGATGTTGTGACTTGGTCATCCTAAGTGTCCATCCATAAATGGTGCAAACAAAATACAAAAATCTTTTTGGATTTTTCAAAAATTTTGTCAAAATAAAATCTTTTTGTATTTTTAAAAAAAAATTCAAAAACAAGAATTTATACAAAAAGTACAAGTCATCACACTAGTAAAAATATATCATGAAACCACAACAAGTGTATGACAAACATGCAATCACAATCAACCAAAATATTTCACATGGGGTGAATTACGTGCAAGCAAACGGGAATCGTGGACAAGTAAACCATAAGCCCCTACATCCAATTTTCAAACCCAAATTGATGTGTAACGGAGTGTGGGGGTTTTGGGAATCGAATTTATTCTTTCATTAACCTTCCTAGGTTCATTTAAAAGCTTGTAACAAAATCGCCTAAGATGACCTTGCCTACCGCAATGTGCGCAAGTGTAAATCGGGCGGTGTATGTTGCCTAAAGGTGGCCCTCTCCTCAAATTTATCGGTTGCTCTCTCCGAATTTGCCTAGGTGGGTCTCTCCTAATGATCCTAGGAGGTACTCTCACGAAGTTCCTAGGGGGCTCTTTCCTAACAACCTTAGGTGTCTCTTTCTTAACAATCCTAGGGGGATCACACGTGTGGGAATGGGTTCAACATATTTTTCAAGACCAATCCCACCCCTATCCGTTTTGATCTCGACTGTGCCTAAAATCTTATCAAGTTTTTCAGACCTAGACTCCAAATCAAATTTCACTTTACTTGAATCTTTCAATTTCACCTCAAGTTCACCTATCCTAGATTCAAGTACTCGTTTAGAATCCTCAAACTCTAAAATCTCCTTTTTCATAGTCTCCATCAACCCTCTAAGACTATCTCTCTCACCCTCGACGTACTCAAGCTTCTCTTTCAAAATTTTCTCATGTGCCCTAAGTTCTTCAACTAAAAAATCATTATTTTTTAAGACACACTCTTTCAATTGAGCTTCAAGTTTCAAGTTTGCCTTTTTTTTCCTTAAACATTCAAAATACAAATTATTGTAGGCAACTTGAAACTCATTCAATTCTTCTTCTTCTTCCTCACTCTTTTCACCCTCACTCTCATCACTAATCACACGGATGGGAAGCTCTCGCCTAGAAGCATAAAAGACTTCTTCTTACGAAACGCTATCACTAAGGGTAGAAACATGAGAAATCGGTTTATTCAATTTCTTCTTTAAATTTGTGTAACACTCATCTAACGTGTGACCAAAACCCTCACAACAAGAACACCTCTTAGATTCATTTTCAACAGAAGATTTAAAACAAGAGTTCGTGTGAATTTTCCAATTAATTTTTTCAAAAATTTGACATCGAAGATCATCAAAACCATCAAAAGCCATTTTTGTGCAAAATCAGGATCAAAACACAATAACTTAGTGCAACAGGCTCTGATACCAATTTGAGAGTGTAGCTACAGCGGAAATATTGCGACTTCTCAAATAAAAACCAATTTTAATTAAACCCAAATTTTAGTTAAACCCTAAAACATGCATCTAGATGGTTTATCAGATAAAATGTAGCATGCAGGATAAAAACAAACAATTTCAGGAAAAATCCCCTAAAGGGGTAAAACCTTTTATTTTCATTATAATATTGTAACATACAATTTCGGATTACAATGAAAATACAGTGACTAAGAATTACCCTCAGGTATCGGATTCTGTAGTCGGCGGCTGGAAATATCCCTTTCCAGGAGGGATGCAATGAAGAAGAGAAACAACTTCTTCACAAGTTTGTCGGCTGGAATTTTCCCTTTCCAGTAGGGCTGCAATGAAGAAGAGAACGGCTTCTCCACAAGGGTTGAACATACCAAAGTTGTGTTCTTGGGTTACACAAAAAGATTCACAAAGGATTGGCAATTGTGTGAATAAAAAACCTAGAGTCTTGGGCTCAATAGGTGAAGACTTAGAGCATTAGGGAATCTGAAAATCGTCTTGAAAAGTCTTAAAAAATGACTTCCCGAAGTTGGCTTTAAATAAGAAAACTTTGAGCCTACAAAATCTCGAGCAGATCTGGCGAAGTTTATCCCAGGCGGACCGGTCCTGATTGGGGGAGGATCGGTCCGATTGATCGAATTGGTTCTTTTATTCTGAGGTGGATCGGTCCAGTTGTGACCGGATCGGTTCTTTTATTCCCGGCATCATCAGTTCGCAATCGGTCTGGGGTATATTGGATCTGCAGCAAGTGGATCGGTCCGGTAGCGGATTGGTCCGGTAGCGGATTGGTCCGGTAGCGGATTGGTCCGGTAGGGAGGCGGACCGGTCCGGCTGTCAGACTTTGATTCCTCTTCTTCTTTTGATATTCGGATCCATTGATGAATGTATGAATCTTGAATTTCTTCAACGGTGTAACGGCGTGCGACATAATTAATTGTTAATGGACAAAAATGTCCTTACATATCTGAATCTCTTTTCTAATGGTCCACTTCGTGTAGGAATCGTCCATACGGTAAGGATGAACGACCCATTTCACTCTGAAGGGTCACCGAGCACTTTTGATCACTATTTGACCTTGGTCAACTCTCTAAATAGTGAATCCCTTTAGAACGTCGAAGGTCCATGCATAACCTTTCTAACGATTCATCTCGTGCTCAAATCGACCTTACGGTTCGAAAGAAAGATCCATTTCCATATTATCCAAAAGATCGACGGGCACTTCTATGACCGATTTAACCATAATCAACTCACAAACTTGGGATCGGTGTATGGATTATTAAAGGGGTCTGAATGCCCTTTCCAATGGTTCATCCCGTCCATGCTTCAGACATACAGGTTGCATTTTATGACTATTTCTCTATAAAATCTGTAGAGGACTACCGAATGGCATATCCGTTTCCTTGCCTATTGGCAATGTGTCAGAGGCTTCCTACCGATAGGCATGATAAAAACAATTAAGATAGACACCTCCTTTACCATATATAATGATATCATGAGATCATTTCGAAAGGCACCTCAAAAACATCCTTTTTAGTGATTCTAAGCAACATTCTCTCAAAGTCAGAGTCGTTTCCATCTTGAAATCTCTCTCCCACATTCTGTTCCCATAATTTTCATTACAAATTTGTCAAATTCATTTCCCTCTCCTCCCACTACCTTCTTCCACTTATAAGATCAAGCTTTCAACATCCAAGATCAATTTTAATGCTTCAAAAGAAGGTCCAAATCTTTCACTATTTCTTTAAATTCTCTTACTTTCACATTAGTTACTTAATTATTATTTTAGCATCTCATTTAGATAGTACATATTAATATCCAAAAATTTTATTAATAGTATTGCACATAGTATACTTGTTATAAAAACACCTAAAAAAATAGGACTTATAAATTCCAAACGGAGATTCCTCACTACATTTTCTCACTCTAAAAAATCCTTTTTCCACACATACACACATATAAGAAAAGTTACAGATTGGATTTATAGGATAAACCCCACTCCATGTTAGATGCGAACTATGTGGACTTTGATACCTTTTTAAGGTACATAGGCATCTTGAGTAAAATTCGAGATTCAGGTCCTATCCTATTTTCTTTCATATATTAACCTCATATCATATATTTTTGATTCATACTTGTGTTTTGTCCAACCTACACCATCGTCCTTATATAAACGACCGGTGACTCGACAAATGCATACATAATATTTTGATTACTATTTTAGGAATATTCATAAGGATTACCTCACTCCGCCTTTATCCATGATGCGAGTCGAGTTATTCCACTACCCATTTATATATACACGCATACACTTCACGGAGTTTTTAAGGATAAGACTAACACATGACCATGAGAGATCAAAAGGGAGGGATGGGTACCTAACACCTTACCATTCTATAACTTAGTCCCCAAATCCTTGAACTATTGGTTTCACAAGCATCAGTATGTATTTGATGTCATTATCTCGAGGTGAAAACATTTCTTTTGCCTGTTTTATGGAAAATAGGTTAGCAACTCTATCTCTATACATCACCGTAAATTGACGATGGTTGAAGTGTCCCGAGTAAGGGTGAAATACCCCCATGTGCACGCGCACCGATCGGAGATTGATAGTCGCAGACAGGTTTTTCCCGACTATCTTCATCGAGTTTCCACTAGGTGGTGGCATAGTTCACTCTAGGGTCTGTCGTAGATGTGTTATCGTGGAAAGAGATTTTATCTTAATATTTGATACTCATAAACATGTATGGGTTTGAAGTGATCCTTAGTATGGATTGGCTTTCATGTTTTTAAGCTACACCATCGAACCTCACTTTAATAGTGAACAGGGCATTGACTACCCTTGCGAGTTTTTTATAGTTCGAGAGCAGAAACGTTATTCTAGTTGGTTAAGCATCGTGGTGGCTTAAGATGAGACAAATGGTATGATTTTAGGCTATACCGTAGTGTGGGAGTTTTGCGTTGTATTTTGAGATGATCTCCCTGAATTTCCACCAACACGGGAGGTGGATTTCGTAATACAGGTGCAACAGGGTGTCTGACCCATCTATATTCCACTGCAGAGGATGGTCGTGGTTCAATTTCAGGAGCTGATAATTCAGTCGGTGGAGCTAACCAACAAGGGGTTCATTCGCCCTATAGTGTCCCAGTGGGGAGTGCATTCCTCTTTATGAACAACATGGACAACACCTTGAGACTTGGTATCGATTATAGGTAGTTTAATAGGGCGCTAGTAAAGAACAAATACCCCATGCCCCGTACTGATGATTTATTCGACCAATTGCATGGGACCAGCAGGTTTTCAAAAATTGACCTTCGAATCGGGTACCATCAGTTGCGTGTCAGAGAGGAGGATATTCCCAAGAGTGGATTTCAGGCACGGTATGGTCACTACGAGTTTTTGGTGATGCCTATCGGATTGACCAATTCCCTATCAATATTCATGGACTTGATGAACTACATCTATTTTCCCTACCTATACCAGTTTGTGGTGGTCTTTGTGGATGACACACTCAAATTTAGACACAGACTAATAATACAAATATAACACCCTGCCACAGATGTTATTTAGGCATGCACTGAAGCTTATAGTCCGCAGCCCTACTCAGTGCAGGGCGCGGCCTTACTCAGCACAGTGCAACACTCATAGTTTTGGTCATTCATATATGCCGCAGCCTTATATTACATAGGGGAGGCACCCACGGCTTCAACCTCATATGGGATGCAACCTTTTGCTACGCTGTATGCAGCCTCATACTATGCAACATGCGACACTCAATATACCTACCTTACAAGCTGCATCCCCCTCATTCATAGCTGCTCCAGACTTGGTATATGTCACGTGCTCTGGGCACATGACATAGCTCACATAACTCCTATAAATAAAGGTCCACACCTCGAGATAAGGGAGAGATATTCAACAATATCTGGTGGAGCCTTGTCCAATTCTCTCTATACAACCTCAACATACAACTGGGTGGCTACTCACCTACATTGTAATCATATCTCCGGCACTCCCGGATCTGCTACAATCATGTATTCTTCTCTCTCATCTATCATTTATGCCCATTGTGGCACTGCAAACTTTTACAACAACGATATGAATATAGTGAGAGGGAGACACCAAAGTGGACGTGGACTCTTTTATAGCCGAACCACTCTATATTTTATGTTCATATACCTTTACTCATTTTATTTCTATTCTTTACTTGACTTGCTGATATGAGAACTACTTATGGGAAATTTATCGTATCATTAATCTGGCGTCGTCTGTGGGAATCGAGATATTTCAATCTTGTTTCTCTATATTTGAAGTTCTTAAACACCTAATTATATTCATGGGGATCCTTTTGGATCATCATCTCATGAGTAAATTTTGGTTATTGAGCTCTATTCTATGTTTTCACACTTAATTGGGTATTTCTTATGTTCAAATATACTATTAGGTCTCCATTTTATGACCTTAGATCTATTTTACTTACCCCAGTGATATCGTTTCATCTAGATAATGCTGAAAAGCATGATGGGCTCTTGCCCCGAAAGGATGAATGATTAGGGAAGGATTGTATTTACTCCCTTTTCATTGTTATTGACCTATGATCTAGGGTTTATCATTGGAACTGTGCCATTTTGTTCATCGTGAGGGTATTCTCTCAGTAATATACCCTAGTAGGATCGTTCTCCATGGGTTTTGGGAGAAAAACTCAGTTCTTGGGTTTCAATCTTGGTATCGTTCCCTTCGCTGATTAGAAGGGGATGCGGCCTGGGAGTTCAAATACCTTTCTGGCTCCGGTCTCTACTAGTGAGGCTGCATTACAGAAGCTTCAAAACATCAAGTAACGGACTCATGTGGTGTCCAGCTCAACCTTGGTGAATGTCATACAAAGGCCACGACAGTGCACCTATGTGCTTCACTAGCCGTGGTCTCAGCAATAATTGCATGCAACAGTGCAAATGATGCATCCCAATTTCCTACTTGGTTAATTCAATATTTCTGTGATTACTCACTTCTTCTAGTTTTGCCTCAAATTATATATTTTATAAATACTAACAAAGTAGAAAATAGAAGAAGAATCCAGCCAGAGCACAAAAGTCAAAGATGATATTGTGCAATTGTACAATCACCTAAACCATCTCTATGATAGTCATGCTTCACTCTAGACCAACCAACAGGAGCCAAAAAAAGGAGAATGGAGAAGGCAAAGAGGAGATCTGAGGCCTACACTCCATTGGCCTTCCCGATTGAAGATATCTTTGAGTTCATCAAAGAGGACAAGCTGTTGACGTGGCCAAAAAAGTCAAGGGCTCCACCCCACAAGAGGAACGAAGATACTCGGTGCAGATTCCATCAGGACCATGGCAATGACACTGAGTAATGTTATGCTTTGAAGGATGAAATTAAACGACTGATTGGGCAAGGAATAATGCAGAGTTTCCTGAGAGATGCTTAGGTGATGCAGCCTAGCTTGAGGGGCCATACTTCACTTATCTTTATGATTTAGTTTATATCTCCTTTTACTTTTGTTCATAGTTAACATCATCTTTTATTTCATTATGACCTTTTATGCCCATACTTCACTTATCTTTATGAGAATTAATGAATATAATATTCTAATTTCTCGATTCCATTAAATGATATCTTATGAAATACTTCTTGTCTTAAACAGATTCTACATGGAGACATCTAATTATATTGGGAATAATTATATTCAAATGGTCTCACAATGCCCTCAATGACGCATGATTATATGAAGTCACAAGATAATTAAAAATAATGAAAGCAGTTATTGAGAGAAACTATCTGAATTGGTCTGCCACAATCACTCATAAAGACTAAATCCCAGCATATAATAGCTATAATCTCGGAAGCAATTCTCAGAAAGTGTTACTGGCCACGGGGGCCTCAAGCACCCAGTTTAATCTTTTGAGATGCATCTTTAGCCACGAGGGCTTATAATACATGTTCTTAGCTTCAGGGATGCGTCATTAGCACGGGGAGGTTACTCCCCCATCAAACATCTTTAAATTTATGGATATGAGACTAAAAATCATTAACTTGGTGATCTTATATTATCTTTGGGAATCTTAATAATAACTAGCCTGGGAAGGCCTGAAAATAACCCATAGGGGCTAGAGACTTAATTATCTATGGATAGTCCTATATTTAAAGGGGACAAAGACTTAATTGTCTGCGGATAATCCTATTATGGCCTGTGAAGGCTTTATATATATCCATATAAGCACGGGGAAGCTTTATAATACCTATCCCGGGGGGGGCTGATATTAACCCAATCGAAGCGACTAAAAAAAGCCATGAAAGGCAATTGAAGCGACTAAAGGAAATCCATGAAAGGCAATCAAAGCGACTAAAGGAGAAGGATGGACTCAATTTCCTAAAGGGCTAAAAAGGTGTCGCAGCCTTATCAGTATGCTTGCAGCCATTAAGTGAATTCATTTAGAAGACGCGGCAGATAAAGGCTTTAAGAAACACTCGACATTTGGATTAGGATCCAATTATAAAGCTACTATAATAAAGCTACAGAAGATGGGATTCAAACACTTAAAGGTGTTGCAACCCTGTTCAAAAAGAGACAACAACCTCCATCAAACATATTTATGTGGCAACAGTCTAAAAGAATTCAAGTGGAAAGGCTTAGGTAAAGACAATTGGTTATAGCCTATGTGAAGAAACCATTTATACTACGGTGTCGTGACCTTAATCTATTAGTCCTAAAATTTCATTCAATCAAGAAGGCAATTCAAATGTAAAAGCATCAGTTCAATCATCAAGGCATTGGAAGAATAATGCATGCAAATGAGATATAAAAACCATTGATTTACAAAAGTGGCTGCAACCTTAATAATAAGGGTCGCAGAAGTTAAAGAGGGGTAGAAGTCATGTATGTCAAGGATCAAAGGCTGAAGCCTTAATAAAAATTAGTGTTAAAACAGTTACACATATTATAGACCACAACCTTGATGACAAAAAGTAGTTTGTAAAAAAAGGACGTAACCCCAATGTTAAAAATCCTAGAAGTGAGACTAAAAAATTTCATCATCTTCTTCATTTCCATATTCATCATCCATAGCTGTCTCTTGATATGCTTCCGAAGACTCTGCTTCAACCCTTATACTAGCTCTCTCCTCTAATGCAGCCTTCATCTCCACCACACAGGCATCATGCTCAATATCCTCCACGCTCCAAGATTTAATTATAGCCGCGGCATCAGGGAAGTTCTTTGCCACCCTGTACCTAAGCTCTTGGTAGCCGCTGATATAAGCTATGTGTTAATAAGGAAGAAGTTAGGAGAGACTTTATATGATGCCACAGTGTTACCAATGGCTAATTGCACGACTTTGCCATGTTTTTCATCTTTTCTGGTAAGCGCCGTAGAATGACCTTCCTCCATCTTCTTAATTGTTGAGGCATTATCTTCTTCCATCTTCTTCATCGCCGCGGCATGGGCCTCGGTATCATTGACAACTTTGATCTTTAATTACTCATGCTCCATCTGAAGAAGTCCCACCATGTCATTTATAAACTCCACGACCTTGGAATCTTCCCCAGTCTGCGATTGGGAAACCTTGAGGAACTCCACAGCGTGCTTAAAATTATCCTCAGGTTCCTCTTTTGCTTTAAGAGCGGCTTTAAGGTCCATCTAAGTTACCTAAAGTGCCGCGACAGAAGAGTTCTTCCCATCTTCAAAGGATTCAGATCTTGCCTTCGCCAAGTCAGCTGTGTGAACCCCCTCCGTGGCCTCCTTAAGTTTATAGAGACTATCATACTACATTTTCTGGGTTGCCACAACTTTTGCAATCTATAAGCGTATTGACAGTTAGAAAATAAAATTCAAACTACAAAGAATATTGGAAATCTAAAATTACTTACTCTCAGTAGGCTATGAAGGGCGTAAGACTCCACGTCCTCATGGCCATCATCTACCAACTGATCTAAGTCGGCTCTATCTGTTGCCTTCCTTATCTTATGAACGGTACGGGAATTATTATCACAAGAAGACTGGGGATCTGGTCTGTGCAGCTGTGGCCGCGGACGTCTACTTCACGAAGGAGGTAAATTGGCATTCACATCCATTATTGATGGAAGGGAGGCGAAATTCTCTCATGAACAGGGGAAGTGTCGTGGACACCTTAGTCAGAAATTGAGGACATTAGAACTGTAGAGGATAGATTAGTACCACTATCATCATCAAAAGTTCCCTCATCCCTCTCATTAGGGGCCAACTCCTCAACCTAGAGCAAGGGCACGACGACATTTATTTGATATGCAACTAGATTTTAGGGCACTGTAGGCTCAACTTGGCCACTAGGGGTGACTGCGATAGGAGCCTTGGACTTGGTCCTCTTCCCCTTCTTATGCTAGCCTTGTTATTAAGGATAATATCATCCTCATCCATCTCAGCTAGCTGAGATGCTAGCCGAGACCAATCAATCTCCTCACCTAAGAAAAAATAGAGAAAAGTCAATATCCAAGGTTAAAGGTAATTGTCGCGGAATTAAAAAATCAAATAGTGAAATTACCTTCAGTACCCATCTCTTTGGGAATGTATTTGTTGGGAAAGTAGCCAGGTTTAAAAATAGAGGCAAAAGTTACAAGTGTGTTGAACTTCTTCTCCTCAGCAGGATTTATCGCGGCCTTACCAACTCTCTTCTCTTATCGCTGACTCATCTGTAAATTATCGAGAACTGCAGAAAAATACAAAGATTAGTACAGAAGCAAAGTGGAGAATAATATGAAACTATAAAGAGGGGACGTAACTATAATTTAAAAAGGTACCTAGTTTGGAGGGACACCCCTATTGCCACGACATCCTAAATGATCTCTCCCTCTCACTCTCTTCAGGGTGGATCTCCCACCCGTCTTCATAAATATAGAAGTATTTTCCCTTCCAATTCTTTACACTGGTAGGCCTCCTAGAGTAAAGGGTCTCATTGCTGTCGTGGATTGAAAAGTAATAGTAGCCCAAAAACTTTACAAAATTTTCCTTTGGGCGGTAGAAGTGGAAAAACTTCATAGGAGTAATGTCTTTCTTGAGGTGATTCTCCCATAGTACAACATCTACAAGAATGGCCCTCCAGCCATTGGGATCTAATTGGGCTAGAGCTAAGCTCATTGTTTGTAAAATCCTTCTAATGGGAACAGGGACATGCAACCGCATCCTATAAATGAAGGCGTCCAAGGGGAAGCAGATCCCATCGTCAGAAAGTGTCGTGCAAGGCCTTTGTTCCGCGGTAGGTGTTGAGCACATCAAATCTTCAGGGAACTCGAAGGCCTCAGCTACCTGATCAACCCATTCTTGGGTTATAACACTACGGATACTAAGTGAAACAAGAGGTCGCTCATCCCTCCCAGATGTTCCAGTAGGTTCATCCCTAACATTAGATGCATCCCCTGCCGCAACATTCTCGTATATGTCCATCGGATGGTTGCTAGGATTGGCATCTTCTTCCATGTTCGTGGAATCTCAGTCTAAATCCAACAATACAAAGTTAGGTCAATATCTCAACTGGAATGACCTATTGTCCTCCAAGGATGGACTAATGGAAGCTCAGGATGAGAGGCTCCAAAATGTTTGTTCCAAAAGCCTATTAGAAATTCATCTGGGTCAAAGTTCTTATGACTACAGCAGTACCTGAAAAGCAGAGAGTCCGCAGTTAGGCGCCGCAACCAATATGGTCCTAAGGCCTCTCATAGGTCGCGACAAGTGCAATAATATATCAAGTTGAGGATGAACAAGAAATATTAGGAAAAATGGGCTAAGTATACCAAATGTTGAGTTGTAAAGCCCTAGAAGTTAATTCTAAGCGTGGCATATTATTTTATGGGGAAGGATGTATGTTATCTTGTCACATGCCGTAGTCATTAAACTATGGACAATGCATGGGATAAATGTCGCGGACTCTATCTGAGAACCTAAAGATCCTGAGTTACTACAGGCCACAACCAAATATCTACATGTCGCAGCCTATACTACATACCGCATCATTATGTTTAATACATGCTGCAATAACATTTTCTATGCCGCAGATATCAATTTACCATGCCACAGCTACTCACTAAAACAGATTAGTACTCAATCTTTGTAAATTCAAAGATCAAAGGCTCTAGAAGGCGAAACGTCTTTCTCAAGAACATAAAAAAAATACGAAGGGTCTCTCTCAAGAACACAACAAACAAATGCAACGATTTTTACTATCTTTACAATTAGAGTATTCAGAAAGCAGCAAACACGATTATAATATCAGTTGTTTATTGCAATTAAAGAAAACACATACATGTGTTCAAATCATGAAGCCTATTTTTATCGTGTGAACATAGAATCCAAGGTACAAGAGAAATTATATTCAATTAAACAGATGAGATTCAGTTTCAAACAGATATGCGAGTTTAATTCTCAGAAGAGTCCTAGTTATCATGATTTGTTACATGAAGTTCCTATCAATCGGGTGGAGTTTTGGAATGAAAATTTAAGCAGAGACTTAAAAAGGGTGAAAATGGTTGGGAAATTGCCTGTAAATGAAGAAATCCGATTTCTCACCCTCAAACCACCTTGAATCGCCTCAGAACCACCACACGTAGTTTTTTAAAGTCACCGAAAAACAAAAGAGGATGAGTGAACAAAGATTGGATTTTGATGATCTCTCAAAGATTTTGGAAACATAATGAAGTCCACGACCGGTACAATTTATATAAGAGGGCACGGGAAGACGAAGCGTCACCTTGGAAGTACCGCGCCATCATGAGAGGACTTGACTACTCAGCTCCAGCGCCGATCGCAATCTCTTGGCACTACGACTTGGGGTCTTATTGATAGTACAAATATAACACCCTGCCATGGATGTTAATCAAGCATGCACAGAAGATTATAGGCCACAACCCTACTCACCATAAGGTGCGACCCTACTCAGGACAGGGTGCCACTCACG
Organism: Sambucus nigra; assembly: GCA_949130495.1. Classification (NCBI taxonomy): domain Eukaryota; kingdom Viridiplantae; phylum Streptophyta; class Magnoliopsida; order Dipsacales; family Adoxaceae; genus Sambucus; species Sambucus nigra. Next base: position 350,555,988 of record OX422222.1, on the reverse strand, counting down.
ATTTTGGTCATTCATATATGCAGCAGCCTTATATTACATAGGGGAGGCACCCACGGCTTCATCCTCATATGGGATGCAGACTTCTGCTACGCTGGATGAAGCCTTATACTATGCAGCATGCGACACTTAATATGCCTGCCTTACTGGCCGCATCCCCCTCATTCACAGCTTCTCCAAACTTGGTATGTGTCATGTGCTCAGGGCACGTGATACAACTCACATTCCTCTTATAAATAAAGGTCCACCTCCAGATAAAGGAGAGAGATTCAAAAATACCTTGCGGAGCCTTGCCCAATTCTCTCTACATAACCACAACATACAACTGGGGGGCTACTCACCTATATCATAGTCATATCTCCGGCACTCCCGGATTAACTACAGACAAGTATTCTTCTTTATCATCTATCTTGTACACCAATTGTGGCATTGCAAACTTGTACATCAATTATTTGAATATAATTAGAGGGAGACACCAAAGTGGACGTAGGCTCTTTTATGGTCCAACAACTCTATATTTTATGTTCATGTCTCTTTACTTGTTTTATTTCTATTCTTTACTTGAGTTGCTTAAATGAGAACGACTTGTGGGCGATTTCTCCTATCATCATAGACCATGAGGAGAACCTCCATATGACGTTTTAGGTGATCTGAGAGAATCAACTATACGCTAAATTCAGTAAATGTGAGTTCTGAATAGAGGAGGTTAGGTTCCTTGATCATGTTGTTTCTAGCGATGGCATTTTTGTAGATCTTTCCAAAGTAGAGGTTGTCTCTGGGTGGGGATAGTCCAAAGATAGTTGTGTAGGTACATAACTTCTTGGGCTTATCCGGTGACTAACGTAGGTTTGTGCAATATTTCTCGAGGGTCCTTTTTCCACCCACGATGTTGACTCGAAAGGATGTGCATTTTGAATGTTCAGATGATTGCGAGTTGTCCGTTCAGGAGCTAATGGTGAGATTTACCTTTGTGCCCATTATCATCCTCTTAGAGCATGGAAGGTCATACATAGTATAATGTGATGCTTTGGGTTCAGGATTCAGAACAGTGATGATGTAGAAGCATCAATTGGTAGCCTATGCATCCCGCTAATTAAAGGTTCGTGAGAGGAACTAACCCACCCATGACTTGATGTTGGTTGTTGTAGTGTTTTAACTCAAGAGATAGAGATATTATTTGTAAGGATAATGATTTGAGGTGTTTTCTAACCAAAAGACACTTCAGTACATTTTCACATAGCATGATCTTAATTTTCACTAGAGATCGTGGATGGAGTTGATGGAAGATTACGATTTTTCATTGGAGTATCATGACAATAATGCTCTTAGTAGGAAATCAAGTCTCACCCTTATAGTGATGAAATGTCATCGGGTGAAGATGTTTGGAGAGTTACAGAAGCTAATTTGCACGTTCAGCGGGGTTATGACAGGTCATACATATGGGACGTGGAGGCTAGACCACTTATTCATCGAAAAGTCCTTGATTCCCAGTCATGTAATCTCGAGTTTGTCCATTATTGGGATTGTATCCTAAATGGAGAATTTTTCGACACTTTTACCATAGATAAGGGCAATGGGTTATGATATAAGGGGCAGATGATTATCCCTATTATCGGGGAGCTTCAAGATGAGGTGATGGCAAAGGCCAATCACTCACGCTTCAGTATATATCCTAGTGCTACCAAGATGTATATAGACCTTTGGAAGGATTTCTGATGGTCCGACATGAAAAGAGATATGGTGATGTGCGTAGCAAAGTGATACACATTTTAGTAGGTAAAAGCCGAGCAAAGCAGCCAACAGTGCTATTGCAACCACTACCCATGGCAGAATGGAAATGGGAGCACATAATAATGGATTTTGTAACAACGTTACCATGATTTGACCATAGTATATTGGCTCACAAAGTTTGCACATTTCTTGTGGATCAAGGTCATGGACAACATGGCTAGGCTGGCGAGGTTGTATGTCAGGTAAATAGTCAGGCTTCATGGTGTCCCTCTCTCGATTGTCTTAGAAAGAGATCCTCGTATTGTATCCCTATTTTGAAAGAAATTTCAATAGGAGTTGGGTATTGAGTTGAACATGAGTACTTCATTCCATCCTAAGACAAACGGATAGTTAGAGAGAAATATCCAAATTATGGAGGACATGGTAAAAGCCTGTGCACTCAACTTTCAGGGTAGTTAGGAGACGAATCTACATCTGGTAGAGATCACTTACAACAACAACTATCAAGAAAGCATTGATTTGGTATCCTTTAAGGCCCTTTATGAGAGGTCATGTCAATTTTTAGTTTGTTGGGCTGAGGTGGGGGAGAAGCATCTCACCAAATCAGAATTGATCTAAGAGATGACTGAGAAGGTTCAGGTAATTCGATAGAGGATCATGATGACCCTGAGCTGGCAAAAAAATTACATTGATAATCTGTAGGTACCCCTAGAGTTTTGGGTTGGTGACTATGTGATGATAAAGATTAGAGCAAGGATGAGTAGTCAACAGTTCGGGCGAAAATGGAAGTTGGTACCACGATACATTATCTCCTTTGAAATCATGGAACGGATCAGGGACGTGTCGTACCGTTTGGTGCTACCGCCAAATTTTTCCCAGGTGCATAATGTATTCCATGTATCAATGATGAAGAAGTATCTCCACGACCCCTGTCATGTATTCTACTGAACCTCATCGAGTTAGAGGAAGATGTAACTTTACCTATAAGGCCCATATCCATCATAGATCGAAGGAGATAAACCTACACAATAAGGTTATCTCGTTAGTAAAGGTCCTTTGGGAGTTTCAAGGTGTTGAAGGCGCGATTTTGGAACAAGATTCAAATATGCGGGAGAAGAACCTAAAACTCTTCCCTTAGTCAGCTATCCTTATTTGGGGTACGAAATCTCCTAAGGAGGGAAGAATGTAATTCCCACTCCCAATATTTTATTTTTTTCCCATGTAATTTGTAACAATGAGAAATTATTTGGATTTATATTATTTATATATGGGATTTTAGCTCGAAATCCAATTGCATAGGTGGCCTTAATGTAAATTGTTGGAAGTTATTGGGCAAATTGGAGAATTTTGGAAATCAGGGTGGTTTGAATGAACCAAAGGTCATTCGAATGAGACCCTTATCTCGTTCGAATGAATTTCACAGGTTCGAACGAAGAAATCACCTAGTTCAATGACGGATTCTAACGAGGTTCGAATGAGACCTATTTGCATAACAGGTAGCTCTCGTTAGAAGGATGTTCGAAGGGCAATTCAAACAAGAAGCCAACCTCATTGGAAAGATAAGCCCTTTTTCATTCGAACGACCTGTGAAAATTTGGTCAAACATGTTCAACCTTGTGTGCATTCATGTTTTTAGCCCTTGATTTAATAATATGTCAGCTTCGTGTGGCTTGATCAATAAGATGGGTTTTAAAGGGTTTTTAAAAAAATGGGAGGGATTGTTGGGTTATAAGAGGGAGAAGGGGGATGTCCTCTCCCTTAAATTTTAACTTATCTCTCTCTCTAAGATCTCTACACCGATTTTCCCTCTCTCCAACCCTTGTTCCTCCATTTATAACCCTTTCCACCACTCCTACACCATATGTTACACCATATCCACACCCATTCTACGATTTTCATGCTTGCTTCAAAGAAGAAAGTGGTGGATCAAAGTTTTTAGAGTTTTTGAGATCTTTTGAAGAAGCTTTGGAGTCTTAGAGCTTAGGAAGTTTTGGAGATTTCAAGTCATCACTTCTGTGTTTCACCTCTTCCAATCTATGGTAGGGTTTTCCGCTTCCATGTTTTCAAGGTTTTCTAGCTATAGAAATCATGTAGGATTATTACTAGATGGATTTTAATGCCTAACATGCAATAATTAGATAAAATATTTGGTCTTGCAAAAATGGAGTTTTCTTAACAAGAAAAACCCCTATAATGTGTCTTTTACAAAATAAAGCACTTTACCTTGAAATTTGGAAGAAAGCATGTGAACATACATAAACTCGTGATTATGGTTTACATAAATGCATTTGAGGTATTTCTAGATTTGAAATCCTATTTTCAACATATTGGAACATCTAGTATGATAAATAGTGGTGTTCTGGACTTAACTAACATGTTAAAGTGAATTTGGTAATGGAATGAACAAGAATGCAAAGACAACCCCAAAGTATGCTAAATATAATTATGATGAAGAAAAAGAATATTGGGGTTAACATATGATCATAAGGCAACACTATGAATATTGACTAAAAATGGTCTTAAATGTTGGAAGCTATTTTATACGGTAAAACATAAAAAGGATAAAAAGGGTTTTCAGACATAAAATTATACAGATAATGTCCGGAAGAAAATGGCTTAATTCTTGTGCCAAATGAAAGTAAATATGTTTTTCGCAAATTACAACGAAAAAGGTATTAAACGGTGATTTGGGAAAACTTAAGGGTCCTAAGGGTTAGGCACCCTATCGGTCGGTTTTGGGTGAAAACAAATAGGGTGAAATTTTGGCACATTAAAAGGATAAACAAATGACTTAAAACCTTAGCATGAGAAAAATAGTAAAAAGGATGGAATAATGTGGACATTAGATAAAACTCTTAAAACACATTATTAATTACACTCAAATGACATCGAGAAAAATTAACAAGGGCCAGAGCCCTAGGGTGAAAGACCCAAAATCAATGGCCAGAGCATATGTTAGCATAGTTGATAGGGTGGAGCCCGCTAAAGTATGTCGTAATTGGATGATTCAGAGAAAAGATCACGTAAAATGGAAATAGTAATGATTCTACTTGAGAAGGTATAAGTAAGACAACATAATGAATTGTGATAAATGAGACAAAAGGATAAAATATGATTAATTAGTCTCTAGAACTAGTAAAGGGTGATGAAAATGGTGAAGTATGAGTAAGAGCTCATCACTCTGGTGCATTGCATAGTTGTTGCATTAATTATAGATAAATTGTTAAATATTTTCGAAATTGATTAAAATATGAGATATATGAATAGTATTTTGTAGAAAACGTATAGCTTCGTATTACCCACCCTGTTGTGCATACCCTCACCCCTACCCCTACCCCCACCCCAGGTACATCGAGTAGGGATGCCGAAAAGGATGTAAATAAGGCCCCGGAGGACAACTGATGTCACTCGATGCTCTGTAATTTATTTCGAAAATTCAAAATTTGGTATTTCAAACATTCAGTACTTTAAACTTTTATTTGGGCATATGGACACGGCCTATAATAATACAGTTTGAATGTGGTTTATTTCCAATTTATTTAACATTGTGGGACAAATTGAATTTTTATAAATAAACCTTGCAAATTGGTTAATTACTTAAAGTGAGAATTTCTTTTCTCATATTAAAATTGGTAAATTTAATTCATAATTAATAAAGAAAAGTAAGGGATTTTCTTTAATAAAGTAAATGGACCTCCCCCCCCCCCCCCCCCCCATTTAACTCCTTAAATCGGTGCGGGCTGACCCAACGATGATCCAAAATTCGAGTCGGGGCATTACAGTGGTAGGTCGAGAGTCATTGTTAAATGATTTTTTTTAAAGGAGTTGAAAATTTTCTTACCCCTAGCCATGAAATCATATTTTTGAAGAACACATGTAAATTATAGTAAATATGTGAATCTCTAATTTCTATTAAAATCTTGATGCATGTACTTGATAAAGAAAATGCACAAAATTATTTCATATACATGAGACTTTTTATAGTAAGAATAATGTACGAACAATTTGGAGTGAAGATATTTCCACATAAAAACTCTTCCTTTTTATTCTAATAGATAGAATTTGTTATTCTCTATAATCAATACCTCCTATAAACTATTTAAGTAATGAGTTAAATGTATACTACCACCTTAGGTCTCATTGGTTTCTCCTTGGTTATCATACCAATTTGCTAATATTCCAGAAAAACTATGCGTGATATGATGCAAGACGTTTTTCACACTCAAACTTCTACTATTTAAACTTCAAAAATCATGAATTTATCTTTTCATTATTGTGTTACTTATAATGCATTCTTAGCATAAATAATATATATAATATAGTGATTAATTTACTTAAACCTCACTTTTTAACGTGTTAATTGACCTAACCCCATTTTCCAAATTGCTTTTAGATAACACCCATTTTTAATAGAATTTTGACACCATTAACAAATTCATAACCAATAATTATACATTCCCCCCAACAACACTATAAGAAAAAAACTGGTAATTAAACTTTTGAACCAAACATCCATATTCTTCCTCACTCGACAAACCTTTAATACCTCGTATTATTATTATTATTATTATTATTATTATTATTATTATTATTATTATTATTATTATTATTATTATTATTATTATTATTATTATTATTATTATTATTATTATTATTATTATTATTATTATTATTATTATTATTATTATCATCATCATCATCATCATCATCATCATCATCGTCATCATCATCATCATCATCATCATCATCATCATTATTATTATTGATGATGATGATTAAATAAGCATTATTATTTGTTGTATTATTGAGAAAAATTAAATTTCATATTATAATTAATTTAGTTGCTAAAACTAAATGATATGTGGTTGATTATATTAATAATAAAGTGTTGATTTATTTTATGTTTCAATTTTGTACCATTGTACTAATCTCTAGAGGATATAGAGGCTCTGGGTAGTGCTGATAGTATATCGATTTGGGCCACAAGGGTAGCTACTTAGCATTAAGTTTTAGGAATGTTTAGATAGGATTATGGACTTATTTAGAGTCCTTTAGTTAGTACCATAGTATAAATGTGGTATTGATGGTTTTAAACAAGACTTAACACTCATTGAACATTTATTTTATACATAACACAAAATCTAAACAATGGAGGAGCTTTTGAGAGATCAAAAGAAAGAATTTTTTGGAGAACTTGATGAAGAACCAAGAGGATTCAATCAAGGAGTCTTTATCTTCTATATATATCAAATAAATAAATTGCTTTACTAAGTTTTCATGTAAATAATTAATGATTAATTTCGTTCATCATCTATTTTATGATTAGACACATGTTAGTCATGAATTAATGCGCTGTACTTTTTTTCTTATCATGACTATATGATTATAAGTTATAATTATGATTGGGGTAAATTTACTAAGAATAATTGTGTATTTAAAATAAACTATGATGATTAAATACCTATTTTACTAATTAAATCCGAAATTAATATAAGCCCTTTAATAAACACATGCTAAAATTAATGATTTATACCTAAGTTTGATGTTTTCATCAAGGTAATAATTAGTGAGGGTGTTTTGAGACTAATTTTAGGTTAGGATAGTGTTTAATGATGATATCGTGTGAAGAAAGTTGAGATTGTAAATTTCTAGGTGAGTTTTAATGGTACGGTGTCTTTTTGGGTTCGCTAAGAAAAGGTGGCACTACACAGAGTCATGTGCGTGTGGCTACAAAATGAGAATGTGGGTTCGTATAGATAATCCGTATATTAGGTACTCACCCACAAATTCCAATTTTAACCTAATTTTATCTTGATTATTTATTAAGTGAGCAAGCAAAAAATTGTCCATATTAATTCTCCATACACACAAAAAAACCAAACAAACAAAGGACCTAAGGAAAAATCCCTTTCAGGAAAAACGTGTTATACATCACTGTAAAGATTTTGACTGACTTTATTCGACTTACATACTACTTAGCTCCACTAAGCATGAGGTGGGGGGGGGGGGGGGGGGGCTTCAAATCTTCTATAGAATGTGATACACTCCAGCACCACTCACTGGATGCTGTCATCCCTTGTTATCCATCAATCAGCCTCAGGATTGCACAATTATACCTTCCTCATCCGTAGAGTCGTAACTCCGTGAAAGTCAGCCATAGAGAAGATCTCTACAAGGGTTTGATCTAGATATGGAAACTAGAGTCTTGTAAACTCAACAAATCATATAAAGGGATGTACGATTTTGAAAACAAAAAAGTGTGTTGAAAAATAAAATATTGATACTTTTGGAATAGGTAACTGAAAATTGTTTTGGCTAAAGGTCCTATACAAATAGGTATTTATAGAAAAAACATTCATTTGGAGGTGGTGAGATCGTTTGAAAGGAAACAACATCTCGTTCGAATGGAAATACATTTTCATTCTAACGAGATTTGGTCTCGTTAAAATGATACCTTATTTCTGTTTTAACAACCTTCTAACGACCTTCCAATAAGAGTGTATTATTAAATAGTTGACTCTCGTTGTATGTTAGTTCGAAGATCATTCAAATGAGGTCTAGTTTTCGTTTGAATAACCCTCAAATGACCTTTCAATAATAGTCTATTATAAAACAGTGGATAGTCGTTTGATGTTTGTTCAAAGTTCGTTAAAACGAGAACTATATTTCGTTCAAACGATATCTTAATCTCCTTCCAATGAGGATTTTCTTAAATAACACTTTCTTTTAGAATATGTTTTAAAAAATGCCTCGATTTAATAAAATTAAATACCCCCAAATATAATTTCTATAATAAATTAAAACCACAAGTTGTATATCTCCATATAGTGTCGGTGACAAATCCTAAGATGGTTCTTGATCACTAATATATCTTCAAATGATCCATGAGGCAAATAGGATATAGTGTTCAGTTTGTAACTCCAGTTTGTAACGCGTTATGCCAAAATATCAAAAAATCCTATGCTATGAGAAATTATAAAATCTTTCTCTTAAAAATCTCCCTCTTTGACTATTCCGGTACGAAACAAAATTGAAAGCCAAATTACAATAAAACCCTTGAGACAATTTATCCTAATGTCCTCCCAAACGCAAAAACGGAACGACATTTGAAATTTTTTCTTTAACTGAAAATTATTCTTCCCCTTTATCAATTTTTTCTTCATGTTATCTAGTGCATGAAATCATCATCAAAATAAAATAGAACTACACACATGAAACAAATAAATACCATGACACATACAAGTTTTAAATAAAAAATAAAATTCCTCCTCAATTAGTTCTCTCCCTTGTTGTCGGTAATAGACAAAATATTATAAAATAATCATGATTAATAAGCATCACATGAAGAAGCAATAGATATCATCACAAAGATAATTGATAAAATACATGCAATGATAATCCAAGAGGAATACAAACTATTTTTGAATTTGTAAAATTTTATCAACTTTACGCTATAAAAAGTACATATAGGTACAAAAACATATAGTCACCATGGAATAACACTAAAATACCTAAATCGTGAAAAACGGAATGTAATTGTGTGAAGATTTTCCATAGGAAAATCAACATAAGCATTCATACCATAGGTTCACGAAGTCATGAGATAATTCTTAAGAAATAACTCCATTTTTATCTTGTGCATAAAATTTTGAACTCAAATGAAATTAACTCGACAGATGCAATATGACATGAATTTTAATGATTCTCAGAACAACAACACCGGACTATTTAATGCTTTTCAAGAGATTCTGTTGTGCAAACCCATTGTTCTTCTACTTTAAAATACCCTCAAAATCTAACATATATAAGAATTCCCTCTCAAATATTTTGAAGCTATCATAATCCTTAAATATAGCGAAGAATCAATGAATATAAACTAAATGGCCTTGTCACTTCTATATATGTTTGTTGTTAATAGTTTTAGGCTCTTTTTACAAAGCATGAATTTTAACGCAAAGAGTATTTTGCTCTTTTGTAGCCCCTTCCTATTGAATAACATGTATCAATATTTTTCGAAGAAATAATTTCGGGTAATAGTTTTTACAAGAACAACTTACCCCCTTTTACATTTGGTTTGTTAAGAAGGATTTGGATGAGAATAATACATTCGACACATAATAAGCTAGTACAATGTTCAAAAATCTGTGCACATGTTCAATAAAGGTGATAAAGAGTCTAACATTTAGAAAGTAGTCACCAATGATCAACGAAATTTGATCTAAAAAATATTAAGCATACTAATGAAACAAAGATATGTCTCCAAACACTATGAAAAGTCACGTGAAGGGATGGAAGGAAGGGGTGATTCTAATATCTTAAATGTTCATCCATATAGGGTGGGAAACGAAAAAAAAAAATCTTCTTGTCTTTTTCAAAAATTTTATCAAAATAAAATCATTTTTTCAATCTTTTTTTTTCAAATAAAAAATTTGTGTAACTTTTCAAAATATATATAAAAAAAACATATGAGTACAATAGAAATACAATTTAGCAATAGGGATATAAGATATAAAGATGATAAATATCATATACTAGATAAAATACCCAAACTCAATTAACGGAGCAAATAGCTAAAGACTTCCTAATATTCTTGAATCTAAGTGAATCTAAAGGTTTCATGAAAATATTGATTAATTGACGCTCGATTCCCACAAATATCAAGGACACGATCATCCCCTCAAAGAGATCATAAATAAAATGCTCATGTATGCTAATATGCTTTGTGCAAGAATATTAGATTTGATTACGCGATATATGGATCGGACTCGTATTATCAGAAAAAATATTCTTTGTGCCTTGTGAAATTCCACAATCTTCCAACATTTTCTTCATCCATAAGAGTTGCATGCAACGACTCCTGGCAGCTATATGGAGTTTTTTTCATTCTCAACCAAGACATAAGAGCACTCCCAAAGTAAAAACACCCACCTATGTTGCTCCTACAACCATCAACAATCCCTACCCAATCATCATCCTAATAGGCCACAAACGGTTATCGGTATCAAAGGAATAACAAATACTGTAAAAAATAGTGTCTCTCACGTATTTGATTATACATTTAAATGCAAGCAAGTGGGACTCTTTCCTGGACACTTGGCATCACACACAGACTCCAATGCTAAAAGAAATGTCAGGATGACTAGATATTAAGTAAAGAAGACTTCCTATCATGATCCACCAAAGGTTTTACTCTACGTTCTTGCCTAAAGTGTCTATGCTAAGCATAGTCCATGTACTCATAGGGGTGCATGAGTTCTTAGCGGAGTCTAAAACAAACTTCATCACTAGGTCCCTAGCATATTTGGATTGAGAAATGAATATTCCATCCTCTAGATATCGCACCTTAAGACCTAAGAATAATGTAAGTTCACTAACCACCCATATCTCAAACTCTCTCATCATCTCCTCCTCAAAAGTGTGATCCTGTCAGGAACATGTGGAGCTAAATACTATGTCATTCACATAGAATTGGTAAACTAAGATAGCACAACTCTCTCTCCTTATAAATAATGACTTATCTACTCCCACTCTCTTAAAGCCATGAGGTAAGATAGGAAGTTAGCCTCTCGTACCAAGCATGGCGAGCTTACTTCAGACCATACAGGGCTTTCCTAAAATTAAAGACGTGTCCGGGGTGCTTTGGGTCTTCAAACCTCTTTGGTTGTTCTATGTAAACTTCCTCCTGTAGAATGTCGTTAAGGAATATAGTATTGACATCCATTTGATATAACTTCAAGTGAAGATGACATGCTAATGTGAGTAGTAAGCGAACACACTCAAGCCTAACAACAGGAGCAAATGTCTCGTTAATGTCTATACCCTCAATCGTTTTGTATCCTTGAGCGACCAACCTAGCATTATTGATAACTATGGTACCATTCTCATCCCTCCTATTCTTGTAAATCCATTTGGTACCTATCACATTAGTTCTGGGTTAGGGGACTATCTTCGAAACGTCATTCTTCAAAATTGAAGTAACTTATATTTCATAGCAGATATCCAATGCTCGTCCTTGAGTTCTTCTTTCACATTCTTGGACTCGATTAAAGAGGTGTAGCAAAGGTAGCTAACCACATCCTCAACATGAGTATGAGTCTTAACACCTAGTGTAGGATCACCAAGTATAGTGGTAGGGTCATGACTCTATCAAACCCAAGAGGGTGGATCATCTAAATCAATAGTCGAGTCCACCAGGGTAGTGTGATGAATGATGGGATCGTCACCAAAGGGTGAATCATCCTCACACAGAGGACTAGGATCAATAAACACCGATGACTTGTCATCTCTAATCATGATATTTATTGACTTCATAACATTAGAGATTGCAAGGTTAAAAACCCGACAAGCCCAGCTTGACGATTAATACCCTAGAAATATTGTCAAACTTTCCTAAGTGCTCGTAACACCCTGTAATTTCGAGAATACTTAAATTGAGAATATTTAAATTACACATGTCACGGTAATTTAATTAATTCAAAAAATAAAGAGAATTTATATAAATATTAATTAGCGAGAATGGATTAATATTTATATGATATTATATTTACTTGTGCGATAAGAAATGAAATTGCATTTGTTTTTATATTATGTCATAAGTGAGTAAAAAGAACGAATTACTAGTATCTTATTTGGGACACACGTGTGGGGTAGTATTAGGAATAAGATGGTAAATTGATGATGGGTGACTCAAATGATGGTTTCGAGTGCATGGTTGATCCGAAAATGGTCAAAATAGTCGTAATTAAGTACCTGGGGATAGTGCTTAGTTCTCGGTTTTTTTTAGACTAGTATGTACTAGTGTATGGATGTTTTGGTCTTTTTAATGCGATGTGAAGAGACAAAAAGGGATTTGTGTTATAAAAAAAAGAGTTTATAGAAACGAACCATCATTTTACAAGCTACAAAAGGTTCTTTTAGAGAAAGCAAAGGGTTAGAGAGAAAGGAAAGGGAAAAGTGAAAAAAGCTCAAAAGTTTCAAGAAAAGCAAAATAATTCAAGGATAATTCAAGTGGGAGTATTTGTGAAGAAGTTAGGGGATTTTTGGTTATCATCTACAACGAATTCAGACAAAGTGAATCTTAAAGCAAGTAATTATCTTTCTATTTATTTATGTGTTCAATTTCAATTCAAATCATGATTGGGAATTTATTTTGGGTGGGATTCACATTCAACTAGGGTTTTTGACAAATGACTTTAAAAAATACATGTGTGATTATTTAGGATTGAAATTTTAAATTTTAATCCCATATTAATGGATGAGATATGAATTTGGAAGATTGAAATTGATCAAATGTTATGAGATAGGGAGACTTTTAACATATGTAGAGAATTCTCCTAAAATCCACGAAATGACCATACGTAAGGAGATGTATGTTAAAAGTAATTCCAATTCATGTTTATAATTGTTGAAAATTGAATTTTATTTAAGAATTATATGTTGGGAATTATGACTTTGGAGATGAAACTTGCCAAAAATAAACCTAAAAGAGGAAAAAACGATAGGAATGAGAAGAGTCACTATGGATAATTTTAGATCTTCTTTTGAGGGTTTTCAGAATATATTCGATAAAAACTCAAGACACATACATGACTCAATTTTTCGTATAGAATCCAAATATGAAGTCGGATTGGTGAATCGGATAATTTTCGAATATTCTTTTATGCATTTTAACATACCTACAATTGTTGATTTTGACTCTATTTAGCAGCCATGCTACGTACTGTTTGAATTATTTATCAAAAAAAATTCATAATTTAAATTCGAGAATTAAATTATGATGTCTAAATATAATTTAGCACTTATGAAAAAATTATATTAATTGATATTATGGTTTAGATAAATTGTTATTTTTATTCGGGGTAAAATTTAGAGTATTTGAGATGAATTATACTTGGGGATTTATCAATGAATTTGTGATGGAAAATTCGAAAAAATATGAATGTGGGGTGATTGAGAGTTATACGTGTCTAGAATTATTATTATGATATTCAATTAATTAATTAAGTGAAGAATTAAGTAAGTAAGAATGGAAATGATATTCAGAAAATGATGGGCTTGTGCCATGAGTAATAGGCAAGGTTAGATGAAATTATTGATAAAATATATACAGGTATAGAGACAGTATATATATATATATATTATATCTGTGTGCGTGATATAATTATGTGAACATACCCCTCTAGTACTATCATTGCAGGTTGCGCGATGCGAGTGATCTTCCCTAGAAAAAAAATAGTAGGCTAAGTATGGACCCTAGGTCATAGAGCCACGCATGTGTCCTTTGAAGTATAAGTTTGAAGTGAGGTAATTTATGTATGGTTATTACTCACTATCGAAGAACCTATCACCTCCTCCAATACATTTACAATTTTATCAGGGTTTAGTGTGAGAGTTCGATTTGGTGGCCCAATATAATGTGTGTATGCCCTGGTGGATGATGGAATTTTAGAGATTCAAATCCAGTGAGTTATTACTCTGAGAGATGTCTGTTATACATCTATAGCGAGTGATATAAATGTATGGTTAATGTGATATTGATATATATATATATATATATATATATATATATATATATATGTGTGTGTGTGTGTGTGTGCGTGTGTGTGTGTGTGTGTGCGTGTGTGTGTGTGTGTGTGTGTGTGTGTGTCTGTGTATGTGTAGAAATGAGATATTAAAGAGTTACTATTAATCTAACAACCATTGAAAGTTGTTTAAAATGAATTGATAAATTATGACTGAGAATTATAATTGTTGAAAGTTATCTGATATAAATTAATTAATTATAATTGATAATTATAATTATTAAATGTATGGGAAAATTAATTTTAAAATACACATGACACAAAGTAGCATACGGACCTAAGGATATTGAAGACTAGTTAGGCGAGATAGCAAAACTGGAGGTTAAAATGCATACGTTAGGTGCGCATCATAGTTGAGGGGTGAGTATTATCTCAAGTGAGTGTGAAACCAATTTAAATATGAAAGGATGGACACATATTTATTTATTCATTTTAATTACTTGCAAAATATTTTCAAAATATTTTGGGCTCTGCCCCGTGTTAAAATATTCTCAAAAAAACTTTTAGGTTTCCATCCACAATGATCCCAAGCATGATTATCTCTTTCAGGTCATTAGAGCGGCATCAGTTGTGGAGTGTTGCAGGAATTGTTTAGCTGTTTTCTATCTTTGAGATTTTATCTAGGATTCAGTAAGTTATTATCAGGGCATGTCGCACAATGTCAATTTTTATTCAATTTTATTTAAACCGATGGTTTATTCGGTTAATACATTTTATTATATTCTAGTATTCAAATATGATTATGTGATTGTGGATTTAATTATTTTTCTGGCATAGTTGACGGTGAATGATTTTATTTATGTTAATTAAAGTTTAAAATTGACACGTGACTTGTTTAAATAATTAGCGCTTAGTAATTAATTAGATTTTCAACAGTGATGCCAAGAATGATCCATTTGAGATTCCCATTTTCTTTTAGTAGAGGGATGGCCATCCATTATCTTAATAGCTGGGTTTTCACAAATGGTATCAAAGCATCAGGCTCTAGTATCCTTAGAATTTATGCAGACTGGCTACGTTTTTAGCGTTGCTTTTCTTTGATATAGAGCCCTATGCTTAGGACTCTTGATTCCTATTACAATTTACGTTATCCCGCTCTTACATAGAGCTGAAGAAAATCATATACAATTTCGATTGGGATTCATATACCGAACAATATATGATGGCCAACGAGGTCCATTAGGAGGACAACAAGAAGAAAGAATCAGTCGGAGCCGCAGACCAATATGCAACCAGTGGTTACGGTAGAAGTCGCCACTATTAATACTCAGGAAATTAATGTTGGGATGATCACTAGGGTGAATTATTTTTGCCAAGAACCACCAAAGCAAACGGTGGCACCAATTCCAACCCATTCCGTGCGATCGAGATATGAGATACTTGGAGGGGATTTTGAGAAGGGCGATTCGCAAGAATTAGGGGAAAGCGTTTACGTGTATTAGCTAGGAAATGGAAGGACAACATCCAAAATAATTTGCATTTAGTGTAATGAAGTGACACTCAGGATTTAATTTCAAGAAATTTTTATGCTCATAGAAACGGTGTTGAAGTGATAGGAGTTACTCACCACATATGGGAAGACATATCAATTTGACCACAAGTCCTTCCATTTACTTTTCAAATATAGATGTGAAGGAAATTTTTGTACTTATTACATAAGGGTCAGATAGTGGTCGGGCAAGAGGAGGATTTTACTTATTTAATGAACTTCATACCAAACGAGGTGGATACAGAGGACAAAAAGGTCCTTGAGTTTTATGATGGACTCGTGGGTAGAATACTCCAGCATTGATGGGAAAATTTGGCTTCAATGATTGGTGACAATGTTATTAATGATATACTTTTATTATGTAAACATGAACACTTCCATGTAAAAGGAGCCAAGAATAGAAGAGTCAAGCCAGTAGAGCAACACTGGATGTATCAATGTTATGGGACACTACATGAAAAATACCTGGCAGGGAGACCCGTTTAAAAGATTTGAATCATGCGCATTCCGATCGAGTGAAGGTGGATTCAGACAGGTCCAACAACGTGTTCCAAAAGGTCTAACAAAGCCAAAGGAATAATAGGGGTATCCATCAGAGTTGAGGCTACTAGAGCCAGAGAGTAAGGCACCCTTGACTTGGACAATGGGGCTAAAAGCAGGGGAACTATTCAAGAAGGTGTTTTATAGGTAGAGAGTAGGACCATATGTATCGAGCTTGTATATAGAGAGAAAGGGGACAAGTGTAGGGTGCCCAGTAGGGACAACAGCTACAACAGAGTTTAGTTTAGTTCAGAAGTGCATATTACGTCTAGAAACCATTTAAACAACCAAAGATATTGGCCATTGCAAGCATGAATTTTATCCATGGGTAAAGGGGGTATGTTTTTTTGACATGGGTGCGTCATAGTATTTTGGGTTAGCACTAGATTCGTGCTTGAGACGAGTTTAGTGGCTTGTTATTGATTTAGCACTGGGGATTTGGTGATAGTGTGATGGCCTTATTGTAAGACTCCTTTAGAGAGGTGGGAGTTGAGGTTTAGACTTATATGTCCGGGGAAAGGATTTTGAGTGACCCAATTATATGATTTGGATCAAAGGACCTCGATAAAAGATAATATCATGAGATAGGAAATTCGGGAAATTCCTTAGTAATATTTCAACTGCGTGACATTCCATAATTTACCCTAATAAACGTCGAGAGTTGGGAGACATTATTGGATACTAGAGTATCAATTTTGAGTGATGATCATTGTACGTGTGAAGAAAAAACTTTGAGCTGAGAAATATTATATAATATAAGTCCAGTATAACCAAGTAGTGTGGTGGAGAAAAAACAAGAAATGTTAACACCACTAGTTGATAGGTTGGAAATCTCGAGGATATTTAAGGTGCGATTGGTAGGGTAACTTATTATAACCTTACGATATAACCACACCGAACATGCAGGGCCGAGTTTAAGATATAGATGTTATGTGTATAGGCACCCTGGGTAGTATTAATTTTAGTATTGTTAAAGACAAAGGGGCATGGTAATAAATGTGTTGAACCCTATGCCTATGGGGCAGTAGAAGAGGAATTAGAAACGTAAGATGGACTGAAATTCAATTGAGGAAAGAGATAGTCCAAATATATATATATATATATATATATATATATATATATATATATATATATATATATATATATAATATGGAGAGCTATTACTACCGAGATGGGTTAAAAATGTAGAGAGAGAAGTGAAATATATTTCTAGCCAAGGGAGGGTCCAATAGTTTTGGTGAGTAAAATGGACTCGTGCTCAGGAAATTTTGAGGATACATTGTTCATAATTAGGATGTTGATATTACTAGGCAAAAAGGATCTAGAAAGTGCATAGTTTGGAACAAATACATGGGTCACGATTTTCAGAGTACCCCGTGAAAGGGAGTAAGATGTACTACATGACATGGGATATTGAGTGTGTGCATCGGTATGGAGTGAGAAGTAGTGGAGTTGACTCTAGGTGAACCACTCATAGATGGGAAGAGGCATGTTCGAGGAAATCCACAAGAATTAATAGTGATTCCAATGACAGAAGGAAAATTGATGGAGTTCATCATGAGGTAAATTTTGGGTTATAGAATTGGTTGACCGAGATAGAGAAATTATATATAATTTTGGAGAGTTACATTATCGAGCAGCGTGCCCAATATTTCAATGAAGAGAGGAAAATTAACTAGCACAAGGTATTGCCCAACATTATTATGATAATGATAATATCCTTAATTCCCATCTCTGATTGGGCTTATTAGGAGGCGATGGGGATGAAGTACGAGAAGTAGACGGGAGGGGTGACTAAGGTGTTGAAGAATTGTAGAAATGCGTATTCTAGACTTTTAGATAATTGAGAGGAGAAATTACCATTAGTAGAGTTGAATTTTATAACTTATACTAGCCATTATGAGAAATACATATCTTGAGACTTGAGGAGGGAGGCCTTATCATCTGCCCTGGGGTTGGTTACGGGTGAGGAGGTAACAAGTTTCTTGGGCTGAATGTAATTTAGAGTCGGCCGATAGGGATTAAGTTAATCAAAGTCAAGTTCGGATAGTTCAGGAGTGATTTTATTTATGTTAATTAAAGTTTAAAATTAATACACGACTTCATTAGATAATAAGTGGTTAGTAATTAATTGGATTTTTGACAGTAAAGCTAATAATGAGCCATTTGAGATTCCTGTTTTATCTTAGTCGAGGGTTGGCCACCCATTATTTTAATAAGCAGGGTGACACAGTGCTCTTTATCTCTTAAGATGTAGAAAGTACTCCCAAAAAGATGAAAATATGATAGGTCGGGCTTCTTTCTTGTCCACAACTAATATGGTGTATGTAGCACGTGTGGATAGAGATATAGCCTATTCAATGTATGCTATGCAATACTTACTACCTCTGACCAAAAACGTCTAGGCACGTTTATCCCAAGAAACTTGGATTTAGCCATCTCTTTTATCGTTTGGTTCTTCCTCTCAACTATCCTATTTTATTGAGGAGTACGAATGATCTAAACCTCGTGTTTTATGCCCACTCTATCATAATAGATATCCATTTTGGCATATTTAAATTCTATGTTGTTGTCACTGTGCATACGATTAACAATGACACCGTATTAGTTTTTTAGGACACGACAATAGGTTGTTAGGAACTCAACTATATCGAACTTTTCCTAAGAAACTCCACAATAGGTAATCTCAAAAAGTCATCGATCATCATGAAAATGTATCTCTTACCACTTAAACTCTCTAAATGAGTTGGACCCATACGATCCATTGAATCAACTCCAAAACACATGTGGTGGTAATGGTATTCAAGTTTCAATGGGGACTTTGAATTTATTTTCCTTGTTAGCAAGCCCCGCCACAAACTAAGGAAATTGGTTTCATTATTCTCTCAATATCTCTAAAGTTCTTATGACCTAGTGTTGATACCAACAATCCATTGAGGAGATCATGGCACTATTGCACATAAAGGAGGACTTGGGCATGATCCTATAGAAATTATCTTTGGTCATTACTCCTTATAGTTAAAGTTCACCGGTTTGATCATATAAAATTACATTTGGACGAGTTAAACTTTACCTCAAAGTTTTCATTGCACAACCGGCTTTTCCTAATTAAGTTTGCTTTCAACCTTTTTTTGTAAAACACATTGTCTTATTTAGGATATTTGGGTCTCTCAATGCATCCATGTCCTGAAATACTACACATGTTCCTATCTCTAAGGGTGACTTAACCTTCCTTGCGATCCTCAAGGTTGGTAAAAAATAATACGTCAACAGTCATATGCCAAGAGAACCCATTATCAGAATACCAGTGGGAAGTATTTTGTACTTTGAAAGCTACGAGAAAAACAAGGGATTTATCGTCATACTTAAGTACCCGGGTGGAGGTAACCTTTTGTTTGCACCTATCTTTGTTGGCTCTAGTCATAGCATGAGAAGCATTCTCATATGCCATAGACATCTATTGAAATTATTCCATTAAGCTTTATGAATTAGAGACAAAAAAATCAACCTGCTCTCTAAGACTCGAAAAGTCACTATTGTGGTGCGTGGGAGTTTGTGTACATTGACTTCTTATTATCTTATTTTGAAACTCTATAAGGTGTCCTCTCCTTTTGAAATAAGTTCAAACATAGAATTATTTAGGTATACCTTGGTTCTATTTCTTAGGTTGAAATCTATTTTTTGATTTAGGGCGAGGCCCATATGGATCTACCACAAATTTAGGAACCGGTTCTATTGAGGCATGGAAAGTGAATTAAAAGTCATAACCTATTCCTCACCTCTTCCTAAAACTTAAATCAGGATAGAAGAGCATTTTTCCAACCTTCTTTGATATGTCCTCTATAGTAACCTTGACCTCCCAGTAACATTTAAAAAAAATGGGTTGGGAAATAAGGGCTTCAAGTTTCTCATGAGTCTTCATGAATGCTTGAAGATCTCTCGTAAGACTAACCACTTTGTTGGTCAACTCTTTTTTTTCCCTCTATACTAAAATGACTATCTCTCCCAGAAAAACTCTTATTGAGGAATAATTATATCTCGACTCCATCAGCTCTTTATCTAAAGATCAAACTCTAAGCATTAATCCTTTGTTTTGATTTTTCATTTTAAAAGACTTCGCATGAAGTTTAGCGTAAGAACGTTGAAGGTCATTATCCGCCTCACTCAAAATGTCATCTCCCTCACTCTCTTCGAAATGACTGGACTCGTTATTGAGGTCATCATATTTAGAAACTTCCTTATCAGCATGAGGTGCACTAGATGTACTAACATAACTAGCCATGAATGTAGTGAAGTTACATTCATGCGGATATTCATGTCCTAAATCCACCGACTCAACATTGTTATAACTAAGCATGGAATTAAAGGGAGCTTTGCCTTTTCATCATCTATTTAATCTTTTAGCACATTCATGAGCTTTGTGATCCTTTCCCTCGTACTCATAAAATCTCTCTTCATCTCTCTTAGGGTAATCTTTTTCTTTCTTTTTTTGTCCGATTTATATTTTTTGTCTTTCTTAAAACTTTTATTTTCCTTCGAAGTACTTTTTTGTAAGTTTGAGAAATTGTTTGAATTTTTTTGCAAAAAAGGGAAAGATCGTGGAGATCAAAATCATACTCAGAGTTGGAAGAAACCTCCTCTTTGTTTTTAGATTGAACTATTAAAGCAATTCCCTTTTCCTTAGGTTTAACAATTTTAGGAAATATGCCAATATCATAAGTTTGAAGGTCTCCTAAGACTTCTTCTAATCGAAGAGTATCTAATATACCCAATGAATTAGGAAAGTAACCATAGGAACGAATCAAGATGCAAGGGATCTCAAAATCATTTTAAGTACATGCGTCTCAAGAATTTTCTCACCTAAATTGTAACTATAATTAATGATATCAGACAATCCTGTATAAAATTCATCAAATGACTCAATCTCTAACATGGTAATAGTTTTAAACTATGTGGTGTGATTTTGAAGCGTAGAAGCTTTCACAATGTTGGTACCCTCGTGAGTGAGTTTGACGATATCCCACGCCTTCTTAGACGTGGTCATGATGTGGTGGAACTCGTTAGGGGTGACATCTACAAAATTGTCACTTAAACCATGTGAGTCAATATTATTCTATTTAAACTCATCTTATGTCCAAGCCGTGACAAGTTTTTTACCTATGGATCGCCATTGGTCACTATGGGTGGTGTTCACCCTCTTTTATAAACAACATAGACTCTTTCATCAATAGATTTTAAAACAAAACTCATCCTAGATTTCCACTTTGCATAATTCGACCCATCAAAAGTAGGTACCCTATTATACAAATTATACATTTACACCCAAATTTTTAAAGATCATACAAAAACTTTGTGTAACCGACTAAGATACCAATTTGAGAATGAGGGTTTGTATAGATAGTCCATATATTAGGTTACTCATACACAAATTCAAAATTTTACCCAAATTTTATCTTGATTAGATATAAAGTGTGAATGAAACAAATTGTCTAGATTAATTCTCCAATCAAACATGCAAACCAAACAGACAAAAAAGCTAAAAAAATCCTTTCGAGAAAAACATGGTATTCGGGACTGTAAAGATTGTTACATACTCTATTTGGCTTACAAATTAATTAGATTCACTAAGCATCATGTGCATGTTCTTTAAATCTTCACCAGAATGTGATGTAGTCCAGCACCATCCATAGGAAGAGTCTTTCATCGGTATCAACTGATCATCATCTAGATCACAGAATACTATGTTTAGCCGTAGAGTCATAAATCCAAAAAAGTCAATCATAGCTGATCTCCACAAGAGTTTGATGTAGATATGGAAACTAGAATTTTGTAAACTCAAAAAATCAAATAGACGGATTTATGGTTTGGAAAATAAAAAATGTGTTTAAAACAAAGATGAATACTTTTGGAACACGTATTGGAAAATTGTTTTAGCCAAAAGTCTTATAATAAAATTCTGCACAAAAGAAGTAATTATAGGGAAAAAAATTGAGGTGGAGGAATTGTTTGAACGGAAATAACATATTCGTTCTAATGAGATTTGGTCTTGTTCAAAAGATACCTCGTTTTTATTTGAACAATATTCCAACGAGAGTTTACTATTAAACAGTTGACTATTATTTGATGTTTGTTCGAAGCTTGTTCAAATGAGGACCAGTTTTTGTTCGAATGATCTTCTAATGACTTTCTAAGTGTGTATTATAAAATAGTGGACCCTCTTTTGATGTTTGTTCAAATTTGGTTCAAACGAGAGCCATCTTTCGTTTAAAGAAAATCTCAATCTCGTTCATACGAGATTTAAAAAAAAACTATCTTTTAAAATATATTTGATAAATTACCTCAATTTAAAAAAATAAACATCATGGAATATAATTTATACGAGAAATGAAAACCACAAGTTGTATACCTCCATATAGTGTCGACGACAAATAAAAAATAGTGCTTGGTCTTTGACATATCTTTGAATGATCATTGAGGCAAAGAGCATGTAGTGATCGGTTTATAACTCCGGATTATAATGGGATACACTAAAATATCAAAATTCATAAGCGATGAGTAATTATAAAATCTTTCTCTTACAAAAACAATACAACCCACATGAATATGGGTAGAAAATTCACGAACAAGGTATTGTGCACACGACTTCAAAACAACACTGTGTGCACGTAACCAGGAATAAAGGTAATTTCATTATTATTTTAAAAGACCTTTATTTTCCCCGATAAGGTTTTGATTAGGATATTAGTGTATAAGTTGACTTTTTCCATCTAGATTGTGGTTGTAGGATGTAGTTTAAGTTTTCGGAATGTATAATCCATTAGGTTCATTTAAGTGGGTGTAAAGTCTCTGTTTTTGAGTTTGGTAAAATGGTAATGTGATTATGTAGTCAATTCCCTAATATCTGTCATGGATTTTTTGCAATCTGTTAGGGTTGGACTTCCTACGAATTAACTCGATAGAGACGTGAGAGAAGTCTCTAAAGGTTATAGCATTATATATATATATATATATATATATATATATATATATATATATATATATATATAGACACACGCACTATGGTGTACCCGTTCCATTGGCACGACTGTAAAAACGTTCTGGATATTTCGTAATAGTATATTGGTTGGAAAAAATAAGACACACACGCGATAATATGATACAAACTAGCACGAACATGTTAATTATTGAGTTAAAAAAAATTAAAAGCTTAACATTTTGTGGATAAGCTCTAAAATTTGATTACATTCCTCAAAAAATGACATTTCAAACTACAAACCAACGTATTAAATATCAAATGACAAAAAAATATGAAGCATCACACGTTTTTATGAGAACCTACAAAAACAATTATTTGATTCCATTCCCAAAAAAAAAATGAAATAGACTCCAATCCAATGTGTTTACAAAAAACAAGGAATATATAAAAAACCATGATTTGATTCCACTTCCAAAGAAAAAAGACGTATTTAAAATTCCAAAACAATATGTTTAATATCAAAATACAAATAATATGCAGATCAACATGTTTGATGAACTTATTTAAACTTGTGTAATTAGTTATCTTACACTCCATTTCATATTTTTAGAATAGTTCATCAAAAGAGAATACAAAGAACAGAAAATAATATCCTAAAAATAAACAATCCATGGTAGAGTCATTCACAGGCTTGTTTATACCTCGAGCCAAGTGTAAAAAATTGACTATGGCTTTTATATTGTTGCTTTTATATTAACAAAAAGGTCTTGAAGTGTCTAATTCATTATTCCAATATCTTGAGTTCAATGGAAGTAATTAACTGACTACTATGTGAAATGTGAATGTGATACCCTGCCAACTGTAATCGCGGGTGATCAGTCCATTATAAAAATAAATAGGAATCGGATTTGGTTCATTCTTAGCATCGCGGTCAAAAACAATTTTTAATTTACTAACCACCTATGTCAAATTAATCCAATGCCAATTTTATCTTTCATTATCGCAACAGCATGCGAAAAATAAAATAAAATAACTCATCTGCAACAAATATAAGAGTCTGAATTATTGCGCTACCAATAGATAAATAATAAATAACAAATAAACCATCGGTTCCCAAAACAAAATCCAAATCGTAAGTCTAGAGAAATAAACTAAATCCAAATACATTGTTTAATAAATCAACTGAAAGTGAAAAAGTGCCCAAATGAACTTCTAAATCAGCAACCTACTCCAGGAATGAATAACTCAAACGTCTACACAAAGTCCTATAAGGCTTCACAATACTGCAGCTACGCATCCTTGGAATGAGTTCTCAAGCTTGGAATCACTGTGGCTGGGCACCTAAAAGGTTTTGGAAAATATTTTGACACGGGTTAGATCTTAAAATCATTTGAAAATATTTGGCAAGTAATTAAAATGAAGCACTTACATACAAATCAACACTTTTTATATTTAAGCGGGTGTCTCACTCTCCTGAGATATTACTCACCCCTGAACTATTGTGAACACCTAACGCTTACCTTCTACCCCACCTAAACAATCCTGTTACATACCTTTCTATCACTCTACTCTATATCGAGTACTTTCTCCATTTGGTTCCTAAGTTATTTTACGCTTTAACTTAGTTAATCATTTCAACTTTAATTGAGTATATAACATTCACACTAGTTATATAAATAATACATTCACACTTTGTATTCTTAACATGTATATAATTTATCTACTCAATTATATACGTATAGATATACTACAACAATCATACAAATGTCGTCTATAATAAGTTTCCTCCCGAGTAATAATTCACTAAACGCTTGTCTCTACAATGCTATCATATCGCGTGTATACTAACTCTAACCCGGTCACTATAGGTCTGTTAACTCATACCGAATTTGGTAAATAAAATCGCAAACATAGTGGAGGCGGTTATATTTCCCCAAGAGTGAGTCCTAATGATACCCAAAGCGTCTCACCTAAAAAATAAACACACAACAAAATACCGGATGATATGACCTGAGGACTATACTCTCCTTGCATTCACTAGCCACGGGATTCACTCACATCGCGCAACCTCTAATGATTGCACTAGAGAGGTATGTTTTCACATAACTATCATGCACACCGATATTTATAAATGACACACACACACAGACACACACACACACACACACACACACACACACACACACACACACACACACACACACATATATATATATATATATATATATATATATATAAAATTAATTTGGCTAACCCGTGCCTAACACCCGTAGCACCAATCCATAATCCCCTAGTTACTTTTTTGACTCTAAATTTATTTAATTTCACAACCATTAAATAATTAATGTAGCTTCACTTGCTATAAATCTAAGCTCACCCAATCGGTCCGTATTTAAATATTATTGAATTTCTCACTCAATTAACTGTTTAAAGTCTCACTATTTCACAATTTAGAATCAACCATATATTTACCCATGAGCCCTGGATAATATGTTTCATCTTAATTTTACACCAATTAAAAAATCCTTGGAAAAATTCCCAATAAAAACTTAAGCCAAAACTAAAATAAGTCGAATTGCCCTATTCTAGGCTTCATAGATCGAATAATATTGGGCACAGTCAGTGTTGTCCCCAAGTTGTTTTTATCCATTTTTATTGCCTTAACCTTCATCAAATCGACCTAAATCTCAACAATTTATACCTCACATATATTATACTTATCAAATAGACTTTAGCATGATTTAAATTCCCAAACAACAATGATTTCTACAGCCATCAATCACATAAACGAATTAGGTTTAGAAATTAGTTATTCAATTCTCTTTTGAGATTTGAGTTCACCATCCTTAATTACATGGATTCAACTTCTAAATTTTGAGTATCAATTAGTTTACAACAAATATTATATAATATTTCATCATTAATTCTCATCTAATGACCAAATCACCCAAAAACCTATTTTTCATGTGACAACCTCTCCAAAATAAGTTTGTCTACACCTACCATGATATGAACATGAGTGTTGGAAATTTAAAACATAATCAAGTTAATTACTTTCCTTTCTTGGTTTTTAGGGTCTGATTACGCATTGTAAAAGATGGATTTGACAAAGCACACCCAATTCCTCCTTGCATTTGGCCTTTAAAGTTCCCTTCTTTTATTCCTTCTTTCTTCTCATAATTTTTCTAGTTTTGAATCTGAGTTGTGGATGCCTCTAATTCTTAAACATAGGTTTAATATCCATAATCCCGAAATTAGGCTAACGGGCCAAGCCCAAATGACCCGAATGCCCTCATGTGGGCTCGATTATGTCTAAAAAGGCCCTGGGACCCAATTACTACCCCCGAGTACACTATTTTGACAATCTCGACCCTTTTGGAACCAACCCTGACCTTGAAATCGCCATATGAGTCACCCTACAATAATTTCCTATCTCAACCTCATATATCATACATACGACTCCCGATTTAGATATAATAATGTCACGTCACTATCACTCGCTATGACATAAAATAATAATTTACTATCCACTTAGTAATTATATTGCATAAATATTAACCATTAGCTCCCTTGATTAATATTCCAATTAACACACAATAACTAATTCAAATAAATTACGTCACACGTATAATTTAAACTACATGAATTAATTAAATATTTAATACTAAAAAATACGAGGTGTTATATACCTCTCCCCTTACAAAGGAATATTTCCCTCGAAATCGGGACATACCTACGGTGAATAACTCCAAATACTCATCACGCATGTTATCCTCCTGCTCTCATGTCGACTCCCCGATATTGTGGTTCCCCCACTGAACTGAAACCAAGGCTACCATTGCAGACCCTAGCTTACACCACTGGTTCCACACTTTTAATAATTGGAAACGGTTCCACATATCTCGACGCTATCTTCCCCTTCTTTTCAAACCTCAAAACCCCTTCATAGGAGACACCTGTACCAGAACATGGTCACCAACCACTATCTTTATGTTCCTATTATCTGTATTAGCGTAACTCTTTTACATGTCCCGAGCTATACGGATGCGCCCGCAAATCAGATCAATATTACTAGTTGTGTCTTGAATCATCTTTGGACCCAATAGCTTGTTGCCCCTCACCTCTAGCCAAAAAGAGGGAGAACGACAACTACGTCCATATAGTTCCTCAAATATTATCATGCTGATGGTGAACTGGTAGGAGTTGTTATACGTAAACTCCATTAATGGAAGATACTGATCCTATTCTCCTCAAGTATGCACATCCTGAGCATATCATCTAGCATCTGATTAACCCGCTTCGACTGCCTAACTATCTATGGGTGATACGTTAGACTCAATCGTAACTATGTACCCATTGCCACTTGAAAGATCTTCCAAAAGTTGGACACAAAAATCTTGTCTCGATCCAACATAATAAATACACCATCTCCCAGATGGAGTCATGACCTCGCAGTGATGTCGATAACCCTATAATGAAATCCATGGATATACTCTCCAACTTCCACGCTGGAATCTCGAGTGGTTGCAACATCCCCATTGGTCTCTGGTGGTCTGCCTTTATTAGACGGAAGGTAGCAAACTTCGAGACAAACTCCACTATGTCTCGCTTCATCCCTGACCATCAATACTGCCGATGCATATGCTGGTAAATGTTATTCCCACAGGTATGTACTATAAATAATGACTCGTGAGACTCTGACTTCACTGTATGTCTCAAATCCTTGTCCTCAGGAACCACGAGTCACCTATTGAAGCACAAGCCTCCCTAATAACTAATTGAATAGGGCTCCACCCCATCGACTAACTACTAATGAAACTGCCATGGAAATATTGATCCCTTGCCTAGGCTTTCACCATTATCATAATAATCTTGGGTGTGACAGATAATATGGACATATAGGCTCTCAAAACCTCGTCATCATGTCGAAGCTCTCTCCACTTCGCCTTATAACCCTCCATTATACCCCTAGCAGTCCGTTGGCTCAATGCATATGCCACCACGTTAGCCTTCCCATGATGATACTGAAAATCAAACTGGTAATCCTTCGCGAACTCTAACCAGATCTTTTGCCTCATGTTTAGATCCTTCTACGTGAATAGAAATGAAGCGATTTATGGTTCGTGAATAAAGTAAATTACTGCCCCAAAAGATAGTGCCTCTAAATCCTCAAGGCAAACACAATCGTTGCTCCAATTTATGCATGGGTTAATTCCTCTCGTGGGGATAAAGCTTTCGATATGCATAAGCTATACCCCTCTCCCCCGTTCTAGTATACCCCCATGTCCATGCAAGGATGCATCTATGTAAACAAATTACTCCACTCCTCCCCTAGACAGTGAAAGTACGAGTTTTGAGGTTAATTTCTCTTTTATCTCATCAAAACTTAACTGGCACTAGTCGTCCCAAACAAACGGCACCCCCTTGCAAGTCAAGTTTGTTAACAAATCTAAAATCTTCGAGAAACCCTTGATGAATCAATGATAGAATTCATCCAGTCGTAGAAAACTACGAACCTCAATTGGTATCATGTGCTTTCCCCACTCCCTCACTGTTGATACCTTACTCGAATTAACAGCATTGCCCCTGTAAGACATAATGTGGTCGAGAAACTACACCTCCCAAACCCAAAACCCACACTTCTCAAATTTGTCATACATTTATTGATCCCGTGGTGTCTGTAAAACCATATGAAGATTCTTTAGATGATCATCCTTAGAATCAGAGTAAACCAAAATATCATCGATGAACTTGATCACAAACTGGTCAAGTAACTCTCTGAAAACCCAGTTCATCAGATTCATGAATACTATTGGTGCATTAGTTAACCCAAATGGCATCACCCTAAACTCGTATGACCCATAATTAGTCACAAAAGAGGTCTTAGGAATGTCCTCCTCTCTAATACGCAACTGATGATATCCCGACCTCAAATCTATCTTGGAGAAGTAAGATGATCCCCTCAACTAGTCGAACAAATCATCAATCTGAGGCAATGGGTACTTATACTGAATTATGACCTTATTCAAATCCATGAAATCGATACATAACCAAAATGATCCACCCCTATTCTAGATGAACAACACATGTACACGCCACGGTGGTCTACTCTGTCTAATGAGGCCTTGCCCTAACAGTTGCTGAAACTGCTCTCTCAACTCCCACATCTCCTAAGGGGTCATGCGATAGGGCGCTCGGGTGATACACCTCATACCCAATGCTAAATCAATAACGAATTAAATTTCCCGACTAGAAAGTAGCCCAAGTATCTCCTAGAATAGGTCCTCAAAATACCTCACCACTGGAATCGAGTCTAAAGAGACAACGACCTCATGTGAGGTCTCCTCCTTAATGTAATACAGACGTGCTAGACCCTCCCTCAGGAAGAGGCATTGCCTATAGCAACATCTGTTTCCCTGGAATAAAGAACACAATGGTCCCGAAACAATCCACCATTACTCGATATCCATATAACTAATCCATACCCAAAATGATGTCATAACCCTCCATATCTAACAATAAAAGGTCAACAACTAAACATAATCTCCCCACATCAATATCCACACCACTACAGATCAAGTGTGCAAGCTACCCGCTACCCAAAGGCAACTTTACACACATAATAAGACTATCGGTTGTCTCTAATAAATCGGATGTAGATGCAAATCTGGTGGTTATAAATGAGTGTGATTCCCCATATAAAAAAAAATCTTACCCCCAAGCCCGTGAATAGGAAATGTACCATCTACTGCAGGTGGCACCTTGGGGCCTGTTATGAGACTGCATCTTGGATGTTATAAGAACTTCCGTAAGGTAACTAGCATTATTGCGGTGGGGCTAGTAGTACTGGTACTGCTGGGGGTAACTACTCCTGTTGCCCCTGTTGGTCATCCTGCTGTTGTGGTCCCTTATCCCTATGTAGACACTCTCACTTCATATGACTCATTTTCCCGCACGCAAAGAAACATCCTGGAAATTCCCCCACCCTATATCTCTGTTGTCTCTACTTTTTGCCTTAGTGGCCTGCTTTATTGTTCCATTAGCACTAGAAGCCCTGAGGAACGACCTGTTGCTGCCGAGGACACTACTGACCCTGCCTATACCTCCCTTGGGTCATTAAAACCCCAATCTAATTCTCTTAGCCGAATCCCGTTGTCGAGAATCCTGCCCCTATTATTTGCCTATCTTCTATTTCGGTGCTCCACTAGCACCATTCCCACCTCCCTTTCCCTACCAGATAGGCTCACCCCCCCTCTTACTTCCCTTCAGATGGAAGTGATGATCCTGAAAATATAGAAATGCGGTATTGATGACATCAGTATGAGTCCTCAATGGGGGGTTACCTGTTAAATGTTGTCTGATCCTCCAGGCTAGCCCATCTATAAACTTCAACTTCTTCATCTCTTCACTGTTCACCTTTCCTGACACAACATTATCCCAACGTGTGAAATCCTCCTCATAATTTGATACGGAATGGTAACCCTAAACCACCTCAATGAGCCTCTTCTTATAGAGGGGTGTTGTAGTTTTATCACAATATTCTTGAGAAGGAACTCCTCTAACACCTCCTTTATGTTCGAAAGATATTTTGGTAAGGAACCCCGCCAACGCCTCCTTCCAGTTCCAAAGATATTTTGAGAAGTAACCCCTCCAACACCTCCTTCCATGCCAAAGATATTTTGAGAAGGAACCCCTCCAACACCTCCTTCCAGCTCCGAAGATATTTTGATAAGGAACCTCTCCAACACCTCCTTCCGGCTCCAAAGATATTTTGAGAAGGAACCGCTCCAATAAATCCTTCCAGTTCCAAAGATATTTTGGGAATTAACCACTATAACGCCTCCTTCCAGTTCCAAAGATATTTTGGGTGAGGGACCCCTCCCCCATCTCCTTCCAATTCCAAAGATGTTTTGGGTGAGGCACCCCTCCCCCTCATCCTTCAAGTTCAAAAGATGTTTTGGGTGAACAACCCCGCCTCTAACTACTTCCAGTTCTAAATATGTTTTAGCCTAGGGAAACCTCTCTTACCTCTTTCCAGTTCAAATGATGTTTTAGCGATGGACCCCTCCCCGCACCTCCTTCGAGTTCTAGATACAGCGTGGCGAGGGACCCCCTCACCTCCTTCCAAATTGAAGATATTACTACCTAGGCGAGGTACCCCCTCCCCCAACTACTTATAATTCCCAAAATGATATAGTTAGGGTGAGTAACCCCCTTGCTAAAACCAGTTGAAATGATACCTGGGCGAGGGAGTCCAAAAACTAGGGATCCCTCTACCAAGACCAACTAAAATATAAAATATAGTGAGGAAGTCCACAGTAAGGGAACCCTCTTGAAAATGTTCAAATAATATTTGCTTTGCAGCAATAGGGTCCAAGAAGTGACCCAAGGAACAAAATAGGCCCAGATGAGAGGATATAGCTTGAATATCCCCTAATCATGAAAACGTTGTTCTTTTTTGGAACAAACGTACTAATATTTACTTTCTTGTATAGGTAGCCTAGTTGTGCTAGTTGGTATCTCCTGGGAGTTTCTCCAAGACCCTCACGAGGAAGGCCTACACGTGCGTAATAGCATAGCCAAATGGGAGAAAATGAACAAGAAGTTCCTCAAACATTTTTCATAGAATACGATGAGTTCACGTTGAGACACCTGGCGCCAGAAGTGATGAAGGCCGGTGAAGAGCAGATGCAATATATTAAGTGTTTTCGTGAGAGGGCACTATATGTCCATAAATATGTGAAAGACGTAAAGATGGTGCAAATATGTGTTGAGTGGCTCTTACAGGAGTATAATATACACTTCGTTAATAAGACGAAAGATGGGAGCTTTAGAGAGTTCACCAGGATACCACTAATATCGGTATGATAATCAAGCCTAGATCCTCAAGTTGAAGAACGCGGGTTCCTATGACTTCTGGAAGATTTAAAGTTTGAGGAGGCAAGCAATTAGTTATGTAGATGGTGTTTAAAAGGGCAAGAAGGGTAGCCCCGAATTCAAAGGCAACAACGGAGCTAACAAGAGGAATCTTGGAGATGATGCCCCACTGGCATTGCCTTTCAGTGTGGCGAAAGCAATGGACTGTATTGGTACATTAGTACGAGAGGGGGTAGCAGTACCTCCTCATTCAAATGGGGAAATCCTAACAGAAGTAGACAAAGCCAATCCCAAGTATTATGAGTTTCATCTGAGGGTGCAATCACCACTAAAGACTGTTACTATCTAAGGAGGATCGTTGGCGAGAAGGTGGCTAGTGGTACTTTGTAAATACCTCTTGTAGAGTTCAACGAGAACCCACTTCCAATGTATTATTATAACACTGCCAATATAGTGGTAGCATATGATGAAGTAGCAACTTGAGACCTGATTGAATGGGAAGGTAGTGGAAAATATGTGAAGAGATAGAAGGGATGTCACTTAACAACGAATAGAGAAATAAGTAGGAGAGAAGGTGCGAGGAGTGGTTCTTCAATCCTGATCAAGAAGAGGTTAGATATGAAGGGGTTAAGTAAGTGAACCCCCCAGAAGGCAGAGTAGATGTAATCATTTCTCTGGATAAAGGAGGGACATCTAAGGCAAAGTATATCTGCAATTCTAAAACTTATAAGGTGGACTTGGACTCCGAGTGTGAAGCCATAGAAAGAAGTACCAAGTTCAAATGGTTAGGAGTAAAGTAAGAAACCAGGGTAGTCATCATAAGAAAGGTTTTTGAAGCAGTGCTGTAATGCGGGGACCCTTTGCTAAACTAATAAGGGACAATTGGGAGGTTGATCAAAAGATACACTTTTGAAGTGGTCTTCTCTGAGGGAGATAGGCAAGTGCCATATTTTCACAATCCCCCGCTTTATATGACAGCCATGATCTATGGATTTTTTCCCTAGGGTATTAATGGATGATGAAGCGTTCATCAATATTATGCTAATCAGGTGGTTATATGAGATGGGATCTCTCAAGAAAAGATAATGCTTATACCATTGGTGATTTCGGGATTTGATAGTTCATACATGAAATCTCTTAGATATGTGAACATGGGTATCAAGATAGGGAACTTCACTTCCTATATTAAGTTTCATTCATTAATGCCAACACAAGCTACTTGTTGCTCATATGGCAAGTCTGGATGCACACTTATGGAATAGTGCCTTCCATATACCATCAATGTGCTAAAGCTAATATTAGAGGTAGTGACATTATAATCAAAGAAAATTAAAAGACATTTTCTGTTAAGGTGTACCACATGGTGGATGCACCATTTCATATGGATCTTGATAAAAAGAGAAAGAACTCAGCAAGAAAGCTAGGGGGAATGTAGGTTGTAGCAGGAGGTGCCCAACAAAGAATGTTCATGCATAACTGTGTGGGAGAGAGAGTGATTTTCCATATGGAAAAAGGAAAAACAAAGGTAGAGGAGGTATTTAAGCCCTCTCAAAAATGCAAGAAGATGGTCCTATCAGATAGGAAATTCATATACCCCTTATAACAATTTACGCGGGCGACATTCTAGCATAGGAGCATCGCCTCATCACCAAAGTGTTTTGTGATGGATGAATCCCACATTATCTAACACATTGAGGATCCTGAAGATGCCCTCGAGTGTATGTAAGATGGAATAAATGAACAGTTGCAAGAGTTAGAGTAAATTAATTTGGGAATAGAAGGGGGTGAGAGTAGACCTATTCTAATTTCTGAAAGTTTAAACTCAAAGCAGAAGAAGGAGCTCATGAACCTAGATATGCTAGGGATAGACCCATATGTGAGTTCCCACAAACTAAATGTTCTTACTAATGCTTTCACAGTTAGACAAGAAACTCGTACATAAAAAGTTGAGATGGACCTTAAGACAAAAGCATAAGTAAAGTAATTGTTAGGACAAGGATTCATCAAACCCATTCAGTACCATGTGTGTCTCTCGATCATTGTTTTAGTGGTGAAGAAGGATAAAAGTCAAATTCAAATTTGTATAGACTTTCGTGACTTAAACAGAGCGTGTCCCAAAGCTAAGTTTTCCTTTCTAAATATAGACAGCTTAGTTGATGCCACTGTGGATCATGAAATATATAGTTTCATGAATGGGTACGTCAGATATAATCTGATTAATATGGATTCGACGAACGCAGAGAAAACTACCTTCTGCATGCAATTGGGAAGCTTCCATTATACAGTCATGCCAATTGGGTTAAAGAATGCTTGAGCTACCTACCAGCGGACCATAATGGACATCTTCCCTAATTTGTTTCATGATATATTGTAATTCTATGTGGATGACATGGTGTTGAAGTCCAAGAAAGAAAGAAAGCATATCCAGGACATGAGGTGTGTGTTTAAAATATGTCACGGGCACAAGATAAGAATAAACCCCTCAAAGTAGGCATTCGGGGTCACTCTAGGAATTTTGTTGGGATTTGTAGTAAAACGGTAGGGGGTGTAGGTAGATGAGGAAACGAAAAAATCCATTCCGATGATGCCCCCGCCAAAGAGTCAGTGACATCTTAAGAGATTTTTAAGAAAGGTGTCCTACCTAAGAATATTCATACTCATCATAGTGGAGGTGACCCGCTCGTTTACCCTCCTGCTAAAGGAAAAATCTAAGTGGATGTGGGGAGAGGATCAGAACAAGGACTTTGAGAAAATCAAGGATATTTAATCCTCCCCGTCTACGATGATACTATCGGAGGTCGGGGCACCACTACTTCTCTGCCTAACTTCAACAACAAAAATCTACAAGAGCACTTCTCACTCAATAGAAGGAGTCAGAAGAGAAGCAAGTTTATTACTTATCAAGGGTGATTTCAGGTACATAATCAAGATATACCAATGTTGAGAGGCACTGCCTCGCCTGGTCTTCGTGGCCCAAAAGTTGAGACACTAGCTGCTAGCCTTTACTGTTCACATTATCACTAAGTGTGAGATTATATAGTACCTCTTGGACCAGACGGTCCTGGTAGGGAGAGAAACATAGTGGTTCTTAATACTGTCGAAATATGATTTGAAGTGTGTGATGCCAAAATCCATGAAAAGTCAAGCAGTAGCAGATCTGTTGGCCCACTTCCCAAGTCAGAATTTTGAGCCTCCCAATGAAGACCTGCTGTTGATACCAAAATTAGTATGCTGATGTGGATGAATAATAATAAGACACGTGTCAATCTACGTGGCACAATAGCAACGAGGAAGTTCATTCCCCCGACCAAGTCAGACTCACTCCGAGCAACAAGTATACCCCGAGGAACTCCAACGCTCTGAGGAACACCAGTCCTCCGAGGAACTCCAGCGCTCCGAAGAACTCTTGGAAGATGAGAAACTAAGGCGGTTCGAGCTGCATCTCGACCGCAGCATTGATTGCCAGATAATCAACAGTTCAACTATTCATTGAATGCTTATCATCTTGACGCACGCGTTTGAAGAGCATTAAATGAATTACCCTTTCATATGTGTATCATTTAATGTAACACCCTTTCATATACAGCCTAAGGGCTATAAATACCTTGTATCACCCTCATTCAAGGGGATCGGAATTTCTTGATAGAACTTGTAATCGAGAATTCCCAAACACTCAGCAATAACATAACAGTGGACGTAGGCCATTCATACAAGGCTTAACCACTTTAAAATATTATGTCTCATTTATTTATCTGTGATTAAATTATTAGAGTGATCTAGTTTTTTACATCAACAGATTGGCGCCGTCTGTGGGAACGATTGTTATTACCATTTTTCACCAAAAATCATTCATCATCAATGGCAAATAACCCGGAATCCAGCAATCGAAACGCTGGAAATGCTGGAAATCCTCCAAATCCCTCTGCACCTCCAGATCTGGATGGGATTATGACGAATCTAGCTCAAGGACAAACCGCCATGCAAGAAACAATGCGACAACTCACACAGACCCTTCATGGCGGTGCACCTGCACGTTCAGGACAGCGAAGTGGTCAGAGGCAAACTTATTTACTTTCTTCACGATCCAGGCGTACTGAGTCATATCGTAATGAGGAGTCTGATGATTTCTCTTATTAACCTGGGCGAACTTCGTCAATAAGGGCTACAGATACTGATCAACGTATCACTCTCTCTCCAGAAAGACCCAGTGCCTTGGAAAGACTGAGTAGGGTGTCTCCTTTTAGTCGATTAGGCCCTAGGAGGAATAGGAGTCCACCTAAGACCATGTCGAGGAGTTTTCGATGACCATCAGATCTAAGAGAAGGATCAGCACAATCACTACCAGTTGCTCGTCAAGATAGATCTCAAGAGGCCACATCAGAACAATCAATTTCTCGAACTAATAAGCCCGAGGAAGGAAACGATGCGTGGAAGGGTTCCATTCAGCGCTTGGAGGATAGATTGGGAGAAATGGCTAAGGCGAAGAATCCCTTACAACGAACTTTTGTTCAAGGGACACCTTTTGTCCAGGCCATTGTGGGTTTGCCTACCCCGTCAAAGTTTAAAGCACCTATGGTGAACCCCAAATATGATGGAAAGACAGATCCTGTTCTTCATATAGAGCAATATCAAGCTGCCGTCGATATCTATGCTGTCCCCGGCGAGATGAGATGTAGAGCATTCTCAGTAACTCTTACTGGACCTATCCAGATATGGTACAACAATCTTCCTCGGGGTAAGATTTCAACTTTCTTTCAATTGGCCGAGTTGTTCATCGACAATTTCTGTTTTGGAGCAAAACCAGTAAAAAGAGTAGCACACTTATTAAGTGTTAGACAAAAATCTAGTGAGACTACTAGAGATTACATAACTCGTTTCAATAACGAGACGCTGGAAGTCATAGATTATGAAGAAAAGACATCAATCACCGCCTTGATGAGTGGGTTGTTGCCTAATAAGTTTTATTACACTTTGGCTAAAGATCCACCTACAACTATGTCAGAGTTAATGGAAAAAGCAGCCAAAATCATGAATGCCGAGGAGGCTATGGCTGCGAAGAAGAATCTGGATAAAGAAACCAAGGTGGAAGACGACAAATCCAAGAAGAAAGAGCATAAGGGCAATGGCGGTGACAAGCATTCCAAGAATAATAAATCATCATGGGAAGTCCTGAAGAAATTCGATAATTATACTCCTTTGAAAATGGGTATTAATCATGTCTTGGAAGAAATCAAGAATAACGAGGAAGTAAAGTGGCCAAAGAAACTGAGGTCAGACCCTGACCTGAGGAACAGGGATAAATATTGCGAGCTTCATAAGGATCACGGCCATATGACCAAAAATTGTATAGCTCATCAGAACGAGATTGAAACACTCATCCGAAGAGGGAAACTAGCAAAGTATGTTGATCGGGGAAGCGAAAGAAGAAATAATGACCGAACTAGAGAAAGGTCTAGATCTCCTCGTCGAGCAGAGGATAAAAAGATAAGGGATCATGAAGATGATACAGAGGATGACCCCGATCTTCCCAAGAAACCAAGGAAGCCAGAACGAGAGGTATTTTTAATACGCTTTGGATCATTTGATTGTAATGTCATTAAGGGAGGAGATGCAGGAGGATGAGACCTTACTGCAGAAAGAAAAGCTTACATCGGTGAGGCTCAGGCTTGCTCATACATTCAACGGATAAATTTGGCTGAAGAGGATCGCCCGAGGAAGGTAAACAAAGAGAAGCTGGTCATCGGTTTTTAAAAAAATGACCTGGAAGGTGTTCTTTACCCTCACGACGACCCTTTAGTGATCAAAATGAGGATGAAAGAAGTAGTGATTTCAAGAGTGCTGGTAGATAATGGTAGTTCGACAGACATCATGTACTATTCATGCTTTGACAGTTTAAATTTGAAATTATCCCAATTAGAACCTTATCACAGACCTCTATTGGGTTTTGCTGGCGAGAAAGTCTTTCCACTTGGGACGATCAAGTTGGATATATTCATTGGAACTTGGCATGCTTGTCGAACAGAAAAAATATGCTTTTTTGTGATGGATAAGAATGTGCAGTCAGCTTACAACATCATCATGGGAAGAGTTGGTTTGAAGAAGTTCGAAGCAGTCCCATCTACAGTACATCAGTGCTTAAAATTCCCTACAAATTTCGGAGTAGGAGTTGTGAAAGGTGATCAGAAAGTAGCTCGGGAATGCTATTATTCCTCTGGCAAGCAAGAGGAGCTTGAAGAATCAAGGAAAAAGACTACTACCTACCAGGTGGATGAAGGTACAGAAATTGAAACACTGGATCCCAGAGATGAATCGCAACTGGTAAAAGGACAGGTGGTGGAATCTACAGAAAATGTTATTCTGGACGATGAGCACCCTGAACGAGTAACCCTGATAGGTTCATCATTGGATGTTTCAGTAAAACAGGAGTTGATAACTTTCTTGAGAGGCATAAAAAAAACTTTTGCATGGAGTCATGAATACATGCCAGGAATAGATCCAAACTTATTATGCCATGAACTCAATGCGAATAAGGAGATCAAGCCTGTAAAGCAGAGAAGAAGAGTATTTAGTCCCGAGAAGAATCAGGCTATACAAGAGGAGGTCAAGAAACTCCAGAAAGCCCAATTCATTGAAGATGTGAAATATCCAGATTGGTTAGCAAATGTGGTGATGGTAAAGAAGAAAAACAATAAATGGAGAATGTGTGTTGATTTCACTGATCTCAACAAGGCCTGCCCAAAGGATCATTTCCCATTGCCCAAAATTGACCAACTAGTGGATGCTACCTCGAGACACGAGCTGCTCAGCTTCATGAATGCTTACTCTGGTTACAACCAGATAAAAATGAAACCTGAAGACAGGGAAAGCACTTCTTTTATTACCCTAGGGGAACTTATTGTTATAATGTTATGCCTTTTGGTTTGAAAAATGCAGGTGCGACATATCAGCGGTTGATGAACAAGGTTTTTACTGAACAAATCAGTTGCAATATGGAAGTCTATGTCAACGACATGCTGACAAAGAGAAAGAAAGCTGCTGATCATCTAGTTGACTTAGGTCAGACCTTTGATCAACTGGATAAATACCAAATGAAGCTCAACCCGACGAAGTGAACCTTTGGAGTACGAGAAGGAATGTTCCTCGGGTACATCGTCAACCAGCGAGGCATTGAGGCAAATCCAGCAAAGATCAAAGCTCTTTTAGGGTTACGATCTCCAACGACGAAGAAAGAAGTGCAGAGTCTTACAGGACGAGTTGCAGCGCTCAACAGATTTGTATCTCGTGCAACTGATAGATGCCTCCCATTCTTCAAAACGCTTCAAAAAACTTTCGATTGGAATGATGAATGTGAGAAAGCCTTTCAAGACTTGAAGAAATATTTGGGAGCACCTCCATTGTTATCCAGGCCAGTAATGGGAGAGAAATTGTACTTGTACCTGGCAGTATCAGAGAATGCAGTCAGCTCGGCATTGATAAGATTGGACAATGGAGTCCAGAAGCTAATTTATTACACAAGTAAGGCTTTCCGAGGTGCAGAGATCAGGTACCCAAAGCTGGAAAAATTGGGATTGGCATTAATTGAAGCAAGTAGAAGAATGAGGCCTTATTTCCAGGCCCATACCATCATCGTGTATACCGACATGCCATTGCGACAAGCCCTTCATAAGCCAGGAAAATCAGGGCGACTGATGTATTGGGCAATAGAGATCAGTGAATATGATATTGTGTATGAACCCAGATCATCATTAAAAGGGCAGGCTGTAATAGACTTTATAGCAGAATTTACATATCCTGATACCCCCGAGGAACAAAAGTTGCTCGCTGACCAACCTGTGGATGTTACAGGATCAACAGACATAAGTCCAGATCAACTCCGGTTGGTAAAATGGCTTGTGGATGTAGAAAGGTCATCAAATTGAAACCCAGACCAACTCTGGTTGGTAAAAGGGCGAGAAGAGATGGTCGACGAGGAGCGAAAAATACCAGGGGAGGATGAAAGGAAAAAGCAGATATTTCACCGAGGAACTCTTTCAGATAAGAAATTTGAAGACGAATTACCTATATGGAGGTTATACGTAGATGGCTCATCTTGCACTGCAGGATGTGGCGCGGGAATAGTTCTGAGCACTCCAGACGAGATCGACATGGAATACGCCCTACGATTCCAATTCAAAGCTTCCAATAATGAGGCTGAGTATGAAGCCTTGATAGCAGGTCTTAATTTAGCAAAGATTATGGAAGCGCAACAAGTGATGGTATTCAGTGATTCCCAATTAATTGTGAATCAGATGATGGGAACATATGCAGTTAAAGGAGAATTAATGGTCAAGTATCATGCAAAGGCGATGGAGTTGTTGGCAGAATTTGATGCCATTCAGTTGATCAGAATACCAAGAATGGAGAATGCACAAGCAGACGCACTGGCCCGATTAGCATCAGCTACTCGTACCGAGATGCGAAGAACTATACCAATTGAAGTATTAGAAGCTTGAAGCATAGATGAAGACCTGACGATGAATGTTATTACCCTTGATTTAGGACCATCTTGGATGGATCCCATCAGGGCATATATTGAGGAGGGAGAATTGCCGGAGGATAAGCTCTCAACAAAGAAATTGAAGTTTAAAGCTGCTCGGTATGTACTAACTAATGGTGTTTTGTATAGACGAGGAATTATGGCAGGTTTGCAAAGATGTGTGCATCCCTCCGAGGTGAAGGAATTGATTGAAGAGATCCATGAAGGGTCCTGTGGAGCCCATGTAGCAGGTCGGACACTTTTGCAAAGGGTGATGACACAAGGATACTACTGGCCGACGATGAGGGATGATTGTATAGCCTATGCTAAGAGATGTGATAAATGCCAACATTTTTCCTCCATACGACGAACTCCACAAGCATTGTTGACACCCATAACTTCCCCTTGGCCTTTCGCCATGTGGGGAATGGATTTGGTTGGACCACTGCCAACGACCCGAGGAAGATTCAAGTACCTCGTCGTCGCAGTGGATTATTTTACTAAGTGGGTAGAAGTTTAGCCTCTGATTGATATGGCATACGAGAAGGTATACCAGTTCGTTTGGAAGAATATAATCTGCCGATATGGTCTCCCTCATGCCTTCATCACAGACCATGGAACACAATTCGATAACGAGGAATTTGCTGCCTATTGTCGACAATCAAACATTTTGAAGACTCATTCAGCACCAGGCTATCCTCAAAGCAATGGATAGACTGAAGTGACGAACAAAACATTATTAAATGGTTTGAAGAAGAGGCTAAGTGAGGCTAAAGCTAATTGGATTAATGATCTACAGTCAGTATTGTGGGCTTACAGAACAACTCCCCGATCAGCGACTGGAGAATCAACATATATGCTGGCATTTGGAAGTGAGGCCGTAATACCTGCCGAGTTGGGTTTTCCAACACACAGAGTGCTGAATTTCAATTCCATTGTCAGCGACCTGATGAGGAGATTATATTTGGACATGCTCGAGGAAGTTAGAGAAGAGGCAGCCATTAGGAATGCTGCTTATCAACAACGAACAACCCTGTTCTACAACAAGAGGGTGAAAAAATGCGACTTAAAAGAAGGAGCTTACGTGCTAAATAAGGTCATTCAGAAGCACAATAAGTTGGAAGCAAACTGGCATGGACCTTAACGAGTTACTGCAGCTGTCCGATCAGGAACTTACCGAATAGCAACTCTAGAAGGAGAGGAATTTAAGAATGCATGGAATGCTGAACACCTACGCAAGTATTATCAGTGATGTAAAATGTAAAGTAGTTCCATCAATATGAATAAAACGATAATATTTCACAATCTTCTCTCCTTTTATTGAAAGTTTTTCGGGGAATACTAGTGTGTTTAACACTACGCTGCTCGGCAGCAAAAAAGAAGATGATAGTTCAAACCCACGACCAACTCCGGTTGGTAAAAGGGCAAGAACAAACTATACTCCTTTGGTTAGGAGGCGTACACTAGCGTGACCAACTAAGGTTGGTAAAAGAACTAGTGGACATGATAGTTCAAACCCACGACCAACTCCGGTTGGTAAAAGGGAGAGAACAAACTATACTCCTTTGGTTAGGAGGCGTACACTAGTGTGGCCAACTCAGGTTGGTAAAAGAACTAGTGGACATGATAGTTCAAACCCATGACCAACTCCGGTGGTAAAAGGGCGAGAACAAACTATACTCCTTTGGTTAGGAGGCGTACACTAGCGTGACCAACTAAGGTTGGTAAAAGAACTAGTGGACATGATAGTTCAAACCCACGACCAACTCCGATTGGTAAAAGGGCGAGAACAAACTATACTTCTTTGGTTAGGAGGCGTACACTAGCGTGACCAACTAAGGTTGGTAAAAGAACTAGTGGACATGATAGTTCAAACCCACGACCAACTCCGGTTGGTAAAAGGGCGAGAACAAACTATACTCCTTTGGTTAGGAGGCGTACACTAGTGTGACCAACTCAGGTTGGTAAAAGAACTAGTGGACATGATAGTTCAAACCCACGACCAACTCCGGTTGGTAAAAGGGCAAGAACAAACTATAATCCTTTGGTTAGGAGGCGTACACTAGTGTGACCAACTCAGGTTGGTAAAAGAGCTAGTGGACATGATAGTTCAAACCCACGACCAACTTCGGTTGGTAAAAGGGCGAGAACAAAAGATGATCGACGAAAGGCCAATCTCGATTGGTTAGGAAACAAGACATGCTCTCAAATGCCAACTTATGTTGGTCGGAAGTAAGATTATCTCAAAATT
The DNA here is from genome assembly GCA_949130495.1 of Sambucus nigra. Classification (NCBI taxonomy): domain Eukaryota; kingdom Viridiplantae; phylum Streptophyta; class Magnoliopsida; order Dipsacales; family Adoxaceae; genus Sambucus; species Sambucus nigra. The sequence goes on along the minus strand of OX422222.1, from coordinate 350,513,031 downwards.
CCAACTTATGTTGATCGGGAAGTAAGTTTATTACATAAAAAGTTCATCGCAGAACAAATATTCCAAACTGAACCAAGTATAGTTGGTCGGGGATAAAAAACCCACTAATCGTAGTTGGTCGACGAGGAAAAATCTTTGACCTTGGTTGGTCGGGCACATTTTATGAAAAAGACAAAGTTTACCAAGTATAGCTGGTCGGGGATAAAAACCCATTAACTATAATTGGTCGACGAGATCAACTTAACAACCTTGGTTGGTTGGAAGAAATTTTAACATTTTTATACTCATTACTTTATTATTAAGTGATCGAGCAACTGAAAAAGGCGGAAGTTGGATCCCCGGTGATTAAAATAATAATCTCAAATTAAAAATATTTAATTTCCTTTTTAAATCAATGAATGCGGAAGCGTTAAATACAAGTGATGGTTCAACAAAACAACACAAGGCCGGGTTTTAATATCATGAGAAACAAATTAAAACAACATAATTCAAGTCCTAGAATTTGCCTAAGTCATCATTAACAATTATTCAAAGTTAGGCGAAACCATATTAATGCAAGTGACTTGAATAAACCAAATTTAATCCAATATTAAATTACAGTCCCAATTTAAATTAGTGTGAATGTAAAACCAAATTTTATCTTGAAATTATCCTAAGCATGCGTTCTAAATTATTGTGCAAGATAAAATAAACAAGGTCACACTACACCGCGATATACGAGGAAAAACCCACTAACGGGAAAAAACCTCGGGACGGCCCTAGCCTCAAATCCACTAAAATGGTATTACAAAATACAAGACAAAAGACTTACTTCCTAAACTCGAACCCTCTCAAGCCGTGATGCTCCTTCTTGTATCAACCTCCAATTAGCGGATAACCAACGGAGCTCCACCGTGGTCTCGGAATACACCGATAGGACTTTAAACGGTCACCGTCACCCGAACATGGAGCCTTTCTCTAAACGGGTAGAATCTCAACAAAGGTCTTCTTTGTAATGGGGTGTAGAAGAACACCCGAAACGTCTCTTGAATTCGGTAGAGAAAACCGGTGCCAAAAACTCCAAGTAAGGGTATGTATATATAGAACTTGGAATAAACAACAATGGGTGTAAACTAGAGTGTGTATGAATTTTCCATTAAAATTTTAACACTCAAAACTTGAAAATTTTCCCTAAATAAATTTGCTCTCAAACTCTCTCTAAGAGATGGATATGGAATGGAAAAGTTAGGAAAAGTTGTCTTGGAAAATGTGTTTCCCGCACATAATATTGCATGAAAAATGTTGGTTGAAAACCAAGTGGAGGAGTGGGGAAAAACTGCAAAAAACTGCCAAATAACTGTTCCCGCTGGAAGTTCGTTCGAACGAACGTGATTCTCGTTCGAACGAGACTTCTAACGAGTGACCAGCCTGGGCTCGTTAGAGGTTCGTTAGAACGAACCTTCGTTCGAACGACATATCGAACGACATATCGAACGACTGTCCAGTTAGAGTCGTTGGCAAAACTCGTTCGAACGAACATGGTTCGAACGACAAAACTCGTTCGAACGAACCTGGTTCGAACGACAAAACTCGTTTGAACGAAATCTGGTTCGAACGAAAAAACTCGTTCGAACGACATTTCAAACGAACAAACAGAAAGATTGAAAAATACGATTTTGGCCCAGAAACTTTTATATACTTATTTTTAAGTTTCTAATTGATTCTTTCTGAAAAATAAAATGCAGTTTTAATTCACCTAACACCCAATACAAATTGTTCCAAGCTCCTATATACATATAAATACATTCATACCTTGGGAGCATGGAACCTAAGTTGATGACGTACAAACGAGGCACATAAACTACGGCATGTTGATGATGTTTTATACTCTTTACCGCTACGTCTTCAACAAACACTTCATAGGTCTTGAATATTACAATTAAATAAAATCCTATGAATAAATGTTTTTGTCCGGAATTGAGCCAAAACTATAAGAGGACTCAATTGGAAATTTGTGTCCTTACAGATCTCCCCCTTTGGCTATTCCGGGACAAAAACCAAACAAAAATCCTAAAGGGCCGTCAAGCTCTACTAGACTCAAAACATAACCCGCCCAATCTTGACTCAACCCAAGGATAAAACTCTTTGCCATAGAAAGATGCCGCTATAGAATAATTCCTGCACACTTAAGCAAACTCATCAAATGCATAGGGAATATCAAAATATTAAATGCAATTTTTAATTAATTACTCCCCCTAAATTAATTCTCCCTTTAAACACATGACCTACTTAGAAAGACGTCTCCCCCTAAGATAAATCTCCCCCAAACGAAGATACGATAATAATAGAATTAGATACCATTTCTCCCCCTATCATCATTTTCTCCCCCTTTTTGTTCGGGAATAGGCAAAGGATAAAGAACTAAGAAACATCAAGTGAAGGCTTAAAGTGATAAGACATGAAAGCATATGGGCAATTAAAAACAAGGCAAAGACAAACAAATATCATATATATATATACTAGAAATATATCAATGAACCACTTGCATATATATATAGATATAAACACAGACATGACACAAAATACAATAAGTTTGCACACTCGTATGGCAAAAATGTGTCATATGGAAACGGAAGTGTAGGGGTGTGAACAAGCAACAATTAAATTTAGACCCAAACACTTAAGAAACGTTCACGGAGTTCTCATTTGGTTGCAAACTTCATCACAGTTAAATATAACCTCATGTGACAATATAAAGATTGAACTCAATGAACAAACATACACAATGCATACAATCCTAGCATGATGATGATTCTACAAACCAAATAGAGTCATGACATTAACGACAACTAGGATAAACGGACATTGTGCAAACCGTTGATATACCATCCAATTCTCCCTCAATAAGCATATATATTCTTTTGTTTTTGAATGAATATATCAAACAAACATAGGCCTTGGCAATTGCTTTCTTTGAATGCCAAATATTCTGTTTTTAGGCCTTTGGATCACGTATTTCTTTTAGATCCAATAAACGGTGGCTTACAATCGCAAAGGATTTAATTCATCCTTTCGGAGCCCTTCCCCGTGCATATATTTATTGATCATGTTTTCATTTTTTGCACAAATCTCACATGCAACGGATTTTGACATGAACTAGTCCTCCTAGGTCATAGATATGTAGATGACTAGATTGATAGGAGAACACCTCAAAAAGCTCAAATATAACATGTGACATTAAGATTTCAAAAGAGCTCGTGCATGTGTGAATAGAGGCATATAGAAATAGAATCCATTTAAACAATACAAAATCCAACTACTCCATATAAAACATGGTAAAGAACATTTTAATGATTGAAAATCTAAACCAAAAGTTCTAGCCACATGGGAGCGTAAACGATAGGATTCAAACACAAATATATGCCACATAAAGTGTGTCAAACAAAAATACACACAAAACAAAATCTTTTTGAGTTTTTAACATTTTAATCAAAAATAAAGATATATACTCAAAAGACTAAACAAAAATCATTTGTATTTTTCATTAAGCTTAAATGAAATAAGTAAAACACAAATGATAAACAAAAAATCTTTTTATATTATGCAGTTAAATCAAACACAAAATATAATACAAAAAGATAAACAAGTCATGATTTCTAGCATGAGATATGAAAATAGGGAATGACTAGAAAATGACTAAACAAGCATACATTTAGCATATGAATATAGCATGAATTACAAACGCTAAAGTATGCAAACACTAACACATTTATCCTTTAGATTTAGCAAGGGAGGAGGCATGTGTAAGTAAATGAAAATCAAAATCCCTATTTTGTAAGGCAACCAAGTCGGATTTCCTAACCCAAATTAATGAAGAATTACTATCTTGGGGTGTAGAAACATTAGCTATCGTGGTTACTTTACTATGGGATTTTCTAGGAATTCGTTTAAGATCTAAACAAAATTTCCTAAGATGACCTTGTCGACCACAATGTGTACAAGTAAGAGCATGTCGAAAAGATTTATCTAAGGAGTGATCATTAAATGCATTCCTAGAAGATTCTCCTGAAACATTGGTTTTGACTTTAGGGTTAAAATCATTACAAGAATTGAAGCCTAAACCAAAAGTGTCATTTTTAATTTGGACCGTTCCTAACATTTTATCTAGTTTTTCCGAACGATACTCCAAATCAAATTTGACATTACTAGAATCTTTTAATTTATTTTCCAATTCTAAAATTTTAGATTCTAGTAAAACATTACACTCTTCAAAACCAAGAAGCTCCTTTTTCAAGGATTCCATTAAACCCCTAAGGCTATCTCTCTCGCCTTCTACATATTCAAGCTTCTCTTGAAGAGTCCTCACATGTGTCCTAAGGTCTTCTATTAAGGCACTTTCATCAATGACCTTGACACTCTCTCTTAAACTCACTTCTAACTTCAAATTAGCTCTTTTCAATTTAATGGATTCTTTATATAATTCATGAAAAGCATTTTGAAGTTCACTCATATCAACCTCTTCTTCATTTTCACTCTCTTCTTCTTTTTCACTCTCACTATCATCAAAAATAAGAGAATCATGTACAATGACCTTGGAATTGGCATGTGCTATAATTTCATCATCCGATGAGTTCTCATTATCACTCACATGTGCCATAAAGGCCACAAATTTTTTCTTAGTGGGGGATTCGGGCTTCTCTTCCTTATCACTATCACTAAGGGTCGCATTATATGAAATGGGTCGTTTACCCTCTTTCCTTAGTTTAGTGGGGCACTCAAAAGCCCTATGGCCATAACCTTCACAACCAAAACATTTATTAGACTCGTCCCAATCAATATTTTCATTACTAGGTTTATGGATCTTATCGGCTTTAGAAATCTTCTCGTTTTTATCATGTTTAGAAGATTCAAATTTCTTAAAATCATTTTTAACTTTATCTTTGTTAAATTTAAGAAATTTTCTAAATCTACGAGCAAACAAAGCCATATCTTCCGAGTCACTATCACTATTGCTCTCTACTACTTGTTTAACCTATTTGCGGGCTTTTAAAGCAACGCCCTTTTCAATTTTCTTTTCAGTTTTAGAGGGAAACATATCCAGTTCATAGGTTTGTAAATCACCTACAAGCTCTTCTAATTTCGTAGAGGCTAAAGTGGGTAAAGAATTTAAAACGGTCACCTTTGGAATAAATCTATCGGGTAGGGACCTTAAAATTTTCTTTACTACAGGGTCGTCAGGTATTTTCTCTCCCAAGTTAAAGGATGAATTAACAATATCAGAAAGTCTAGCATAAAATTTATCAAATGTTTCTTTTTCATCCATTTTGATAGTTTCAAATTGAGTAGTGAGGTTTTGGAGTTTAGAAGCTTTAACGACACTCGTTCCTTCATGAGTTAATTATAAAATTTCCCAAGCTTCTTTAGCGGTTTCACACGTCATAATACGTCGGAATTCATCTGGTGCGACAGCGCTAAACAAGGCATTTAAACCTCAGGAATTAAAGTTTGCTAGCTTAAAGTCATTTTCAGTCCATCTATCAACGGGTTTGGGAACATGTACATTTTCAATTAAATGTGTTGGTGGGGTCCAACCGTTAACAACAGACATCCAAACACGTTCATCGATAGATTTAAGTGCCGATTTCATTCGCGCTTTCCAATACGCGTAGTTTGAACCATCAAAAATAGGAAATTTTGAAAATGGGGAAAAATCCATATTTAGCCAAAAAGTAACGGATCTTTAACGAAATATTTTATCGTTTTTGGCTCTGATACCAATTTGAAAAAGGTGGAAGTTGGATCCCCGGTGATTAAAATAATAATCTCAAATTAAAAATATTTAATTTCCTTTTTAAATCAATGAATGCGGAAGCGTTAAATACAAGTGATGGTTCAACAAAACAACACAAGGCCGGGTTTTAATATCATGAGAAAAAAATCAAAAACAACATAATTCAAGTCCTAGAATTTGCCTAAGTCATCATTAACAATTATTCAAAGTTAGGCGAAACCATATTAATACAAGTGACTTGAATAAACCAAATTTAATCCAATATTAAATTACAGTCCCAATTTAAATTAGTGTGAATGTAAAACCAAATTTTATCTTGAAATTATCCTAAGCATGCGTTCTAAATTATTGTGCAAGATAAAATAAACAAGGTCACACTACACCGCGATATACGAGGAAAAACCCACTAACGGGAAAAAACCTCGGGACGGCCCTAGCCTCAAATCCACTAAAAACGGTATTACAAAATACAAGACAAAAGACTTACTTCCTAAACTCGAACCCTCTCAAGCCGTGATGCTCCTTCTTGTATCAACCTCCAATTAGTGGATAACCAACGGAGCTCCACCGTGGTCTCGGAATACACCGATAGGACTTTAAACGGTCACCGTCACCCGAACATGGAGCCTTTCTCCAAACGGGTAGAATCTCAACAAAGGTCTTCTTTGTGATGGGGTGTAGAAGCAAACCCGAAACGTCTCTTGAATTCGGTAGAGAAAACCGGTGCCAAAAACTCCAAGTAAGGATATGTATATATAGAACTTGGAATAAACAACAATGGGTGTAAACTAGAGTGTGTATGAATTTTCCTTTAAAATTTTAACACTCAAAACTTGAACATTTTCCCTAAATAAATTTGCTCTCAAACTCTCTCTAAGAGATGGATATGGAGTGGAAAAGTTAGCAAAAGTTGTCTTGGAAAATGTGTTTCCCGCACATAATATTGCATGAAAAATGTTGGTTGAAAACCAAGTGGAGGAGTGGGGAAAACTGCAAAAAACTGCCAAATAACTGTACCCGCTGGAAGTTCGTTCGAACGAACGTGATTCTCGTTTGAACGAGACTTCTAACGAGTGACCAGCCTGGGCTCATTAGAGGTTCATTAGATACTTCGTTAGAACGAACCTTCGTTCGAACGACATATCGAACGACTGTCCAGTTAGGGTCGTTGGCAAAACTCGTTCGAACGAACATGGTTCGAACGACAAAACTCGTTCGAACGAACCTGGTTCGAACGACAAAACTCATTCGAACGAAATCTGGTTCGAACGAAAAAACTCGTTCGAACGACATTTCAAACGAACAAACAGAAAGATTGAAAAATACGATTTTGGCCCAGAAACTTTTATAAACTTTTATATACTTATTTTTAAGTTTCTAATTGATTCTTTCTGAAAAATAAAATGCAGTTTTAATTCACCTAACACCCAATACAAATTGTTCCATGCTCCTATATACATATAAATACATTCATACCTTGGGAGCATGGAACCTAAGTTGATGACGTACAAACGAGGCACATAAACTACGGCATGTTGATGATGCTTTATACTCTTTGCCGCTACGTCTTCAACAAACACTTCATAGGTCTTGAATATTACAATTAAATAAAATCCTATGAATAAATGTTTTTGTCCGGAATTGAGCCAAAACTATAAGAGGACTCAATTGGAAATTTGTGTCCTTACAGCAACATTACTAATACTTGTAATTTTTTATTACTAAGTTGGTCAAGGAACCACACAATATTGTTATGTAAGCACAAATATAAAGTGTTTGATAAGAACAAAACAATAGCAATACAGATTTGCAAATAGAAAATGAAAGTCTTTCATTAAAATTCAAAACGAATTACAATTTACATATGTGTACTAACTATTACATTGAGATCCCTACTCTATTGGTTTCTTTTCCTCAGCTTTTGAAATAGGTTCCTCGCCAGCAGGCGGATCATTTAAAGTCTGAGGAGAGTTAATGAAGTTCAAATCCTTCAGCATCCTAACGTTCATCACAGAAGGTGTGTCCAATAGATGCTCAGGATGAGATACCTTGATCTGAGAATGAAGATTGTAGTCACCGAGGTATTTTGCAATTAAGCTCCGAGGAATGGAACGAGCTGGGATCCATTCCATGTCCAATTTATAAGGTGGCACAGGCAAGTCTAGTAGCCCAGGAGCATGATAATCCCATAAATAATGGCCCTGCTCTAGTTTTAATACACCCATGGCGTTCAACCATCCCTGTTTATAACCTTCATTATTGGCATTTTCAATGCGAGCATCCAAGTGATAAAGGGCCTCATTGTAGCCTGCATTCCAGAACTCACGAGGTTGTTTGTGGAATTGGAAAGTTATTCTCTCTAACTGCTCATTAAGGTTCCTGGCAAAAACATCCTTATTCTTCAGAGCAGACTTGGTCGAAGCAAGTTGATCCTCCAGAGTTTGGATTTTCTTAGACATTTCAGATAAAGCCCGATCTTTTGCATTCAATTGGAACGCTTGAGTTTCCAATGTTGATAAAGTATGAGCTTCTTCAACATTACGACTAAGAGCTCTTGATCCTCCTCGAGCAGGTCGGAAACTTGGTTCCTCGATAACATTCTGAGCAGCTCGTCCTCATCCACGAGAACCCCTTCCTCGCCCCCGAGTAGCAGAAGAAGTACCAGATCTTCTTAAGGTATCCAACTCTTGCCTTAATTTGGCATTCTCAACCTCTAGAAAGGAAAATCCCTCGTCAGTCATTGGGATTACAGCTGTTGAAGAAGATGCTGTAGACTTATACTGTGCCAGCTCTTTCTGCAAATTGTTATTTTCTTGCTATAGCAGCTCAGCAATCTGTCTACAAGCTTCAACTTCACCCCTTAGGGTTTTCTCCCTGATATCGTACCCAGCAATGATCTTTTTGTGGCCTGTCTCGGCAGAAAGCTGTTGATACCTCTTTTCATACCCCTCGTGCAAAAGGGCAGTTGAGTCTTTGTACTGAGTCTGAAGATCTTCTAAAGTATATTGAAGCTCCTCGATCATGTCATAGTAAGCCACGCTATTGGCCACAGCTCGATCAATTAAGCCCTTCAGGTATTGATAAGCTTCTACTGCCTGCTCTGAAGAACCATGGCCAAGGATGTCGGCAACTTATGATGCACTTAGGTCTGTGTGACCAGCTTTATAATATTCATGGCATTGCTGCATCAACTTTGTGTCATTAGAAGACAGGAGATCCATCCTGGCCAGAAACTAACAGAGAAAGAAAAAGAAGATCAAGACAGAGTGCAGACAGAGAAGAGACAATCATATGGAAAAAAAGAACTCAAATTTTATTAGATCATAAGGCAAAGTTACAAAGATCTGGGATACAAAGTACAAGTAAAAGGAAAAATAAAAGAGAATATCGAACAACTTCACACCTTTTCCTTGTCTCCCAAGACTTTCTCGGGAGGCTGGGACGAGGAGCTTGGTTGCTCAGTGGGAACAATAATCTGGTCGGCTGGAGTTGGGATTTGTTCAGGAGGAGCAGGCAAAGAAGAAATCTCCTCAGTAGATGTCTGGTTGGGTTGTGTAGCAATGACTTGATCACCCACTATCAGTGAAGACTCCTTGGATGCAGCTTCATCCTCTTCTTCATCTTCAATAGCTGGAAGAGGACCAGGAAGATGTTGTTGAAATAGTTCAAAGTCCTCGCTCACCTTCAATTCTTTCAAGGCAGCAACCCAACCATCTCGGAAGTATTGCAAACTCCCATACTGCACCTGAGCCATCATTGCAGCTACCCCCTATCCCATCCTTTGTCCCAACTGGTTCGAAAGAATTTTTTAACATCCACTTTTCTCTTTATTTTTTCCGAGGAGAGCTTCTCGGATAGAAGATCCTCAGTGGCTTTCAATTTGGCCTCCACCTCCTCTTTCTGGCGATTTACTTCTCGCAGAAGGGACAGCTCTTCCTCTGCCGATTTCAACTTATTCTCAAGCTCCCCAAAACTTGTGAGCTTCTCGGCGTATTTTTTATTCTCTCTCTCCAAGTCCTTCACCTTCTTTCCCAACTGCACTTTCTCTGCCTCAGACGCAATCAACTTCTTCTCCCATTCACCGTTATCCTCGTCGTATTTTTGATGGGTTTCCTTCAGAGATTGGGCCAAACCCACAAAGGCATCCTCCACTCTAGACGAGGAGCTAGAAGCCTTGAGTGCTTCATCTTTCTTCACTATGGTGTTAAAGCAATTGACCAACTAAAAAAGAAGGTAATGATAAGTCAATGCCGAGATACATGAATTGATGGAAAGAAAAAAAAATTCAAGATAAGAGAAACTTACTGAAGCAATGTGACGAGTAGCTAGGGATGTCAGCATATCCCTAGACATGTTTTCTTTAATTCCTTGGACTTCAGTAATTGTCCAAGTCTTTACCGAGCTCATCGCAGAACCCGGTGGAATAATGGTTGGGACACCAGCTCCACTAGCTTGGAGCTGGGGAATGGTCTCAGTCAAAGTGACCGAGGATGATTTCTTCAATCTCCTCAGAGGCACTTCAGCAGTTTCAACCAAAGAGCTTTTGGTTGGGACCATTTCCACAGGTGCACTTTTCTTGCTCGGAGCCACTGGGGGCTTCTCGACAGCCTTCTGAGGAGCAACAGAAGGGGCACCATCTACTTTCTTTGTCCCCTTTGGGACTTCAGCCTTATTTCTTTTTCCATCCCCGGCAGAGGAAGTATCCTCGAAGATAGCAGGAACTCTTCTCTTGCCCATCTTCTGACTTAGAGGAATGTGAGATTTTGGTGAAGATTCCTCAGAAGCTGGCAATGGGTCACTAATGTTGACCACGAGACGACCAGTAAAGGATGATGTGTAGCTCCTGTACTGTAAGAAATATGAAGCAGACCTAATGTGCTCGTCTGCAACTCTTCGATGCAAATTCTAGATATGTTTCAAATGTTTAATGTTTACTTCTGATTCTTTTGGAGTTTTTCTCTTATTATCAACTGCAAACAAATACATAGTGAAATATCAGTCATAAATTTTGTCAAACACAATGAAATCATATTTCAAAAACAAAATAAGATGAAAATAACCTATCCCATTGCCATATGGGGGGCATCTGGGACCTTCATATACTTCATCTCCAACCAAAGGGGTATGTTGGCAATTTTTTATGACTACCCCGTGTTCAAAATAATCCCTGTTTGCATCAGGGAGGTTGACTACTAAGGCCCTATTCAAAAACCTAGTTTTTAAATAAAAAACATTGTCTAAAACAGCCCATCTATAATAGTACATAATCTCAGGAATTCCTATATGAGTTCCATGAGTCTGATTTAACCTATACACCCCATTAACTATTCTCCATGCGTTGGGGGCTATTTTTGCAGGGATAACATCGAAATACTGACAGAACTCTAAACACAAAGGGTTTGGTGGAAAAGAAAATCCACATTCAGCAATAAAGTGGCTAGGGAACCAATGTCCCTCGGCCAAATTAAAATAAGTTGAAGGTTCAGAAAGACTCTCCAAAGTTACCCAAGAAGGAATAGAAAAGTCAGTACGGAATTTCTTAAGAGATTCGATAATATAAACCATGGTGAATAGAAAGAAATGAAGAAGAAGGAAGAAAATCTTATAGGAAAAAGGAGATCTGTTGACAAACAAACGAAGGAAGGGATGAATGCACAAGAGAGAGAAAAGCTATAGAAAACTCGAAAGAAGAAATTGAAAAGGTAGAAGACGATGGGATTGCTTCTGAAGCTTAAATACTTTGCCTTGGGAAATGGCGAAAGAAATGATTACAAAAAATAAACAATTATGCTACCGGCGGCTAAAAGGACGAAAAGGGCACGAAGATCGAAGCGCTTATAAAAATGCAAAAAAGGCGGATTCTGCAAATTTGGAAAGAAATTCAAATACGAAGAAAAGGCTCCTAAAATCCAGGAAGGTCATTTAATATTGCCATATACTGAGAAAGAATGTTCCATACTCCTCAAAGTTCGAAATATGAAACATTGGGGCCTTCTGTTGATACCAAAATTAGTATGCTGATGTGGACGAATAATAAGAAGACACGTGTTAATCTACGTGGCACAATAGCAACGAGGAAGTTCATTCCCCCAACCAAGTCAGACTCACTCAGAGCAACAAGTATACCCCGAGGAACTCCAGCTCTCCGAGGAACTCCAACGCTCCGAGGAACACCAGTCCTCCGAGGAACTCCAGCACTCCGAAGAACTCTTGGACGACGAGCAACTAAGGCGGTTCGAGCTGCATCTCGATCGCAGCATTGATTGCCAGATAATCAACAGTTCAACTATTCATTGAATGCTTATCATCTTAACTCACACGTTTGAAGAGCATTAAATGAATTACCCTTTCATATGTGTATCATTTAATGTAACACCCTTTCATATACAGCCTAAGGGCTATAAATACCTTGTATCACCCTCATTCAAGGGGATCGGAATTTCTTGATAGAACTTGTAATCGAGAATTCCCAAACACTCAGCAATAACATAACAGTGGAAGTAGGCCATTCATACAAGGCTGAACCACTTTAAAATATTCTGTCTCATTTATTTATCTGTGATTAAATTATTAGAGTGATCTAGTTTTTTACATCAACACCTGCCTTGGGAAAATTTCCAAGCATGGTTCGCAGAAGAGATGGAGGAGTAGGAGATGGAGCTTGATGGCTCTAGTGCACAAGGAATAGGGGTGCGAGTAATATCCTCTCAAATAGTAAGGAGAAGGTCATTCTCTCCTTCAAGCTAGATTTAAGTGCTCAAACAATGAGGCGGAGTACGAGGCCCTCATTATAGGACTGTTGGAGGTGCTACGGAGAGGCATCAGAGTGCTGCGCATACGAGGGGAATCTAACTTAGTGGTAAAATAATTTAATGGGGAGTTCTCCCTCAATCATGCCATCCTGGCACCATATAGATCGATCGTCCAAATGTTTTTGGGCCAATTATTAAAAGTAACCATTGAGAGACATGCGTGAATAATAAATAGGTACCTCAATGCACTAGCTACAATAGCTCATAAATTAGACATGGATTAGTCGAAAGAAACCATCACAGTACGGTGGAGAATAGTGCCTACCACAGTAAGTTACCCTATTTCGAAGTGATAAGCCGAAAGACTGGAGGTACCTGGTTATGAAGTAGCTAAAAATAAGAGAAGGAATAATTTAAATGTTAGAGATAGACAACTACCAACTACTGCAGGGAACATTTTATTATAAAATCTCGGGGGGTCTTATCAAGGTGTCTATGATAACAAGAAGCTAGAGAGAGGTTGGAAGAAATGCATGAGAAGCATTATGGGGATACTGATATCCCTATTTATTGTCACCTATAGCGGGGGGCGCTACTACTGGCCCACCATGAGCATGGAGGCTTTTCATCTGCAGCGGGGCTGTCTAAAGTGCCAAACTAAATTTGACCAGCTAGTAGAAGCTAACTTTGCAGATGCCATTAAGTATTGGAGGAAACCATACATAGCTTATCTGAAAGATTATGAGCTACCAGCGGAGAGGGCAGACCAGATTTATAACTGAAAGAGAGAGGCCTGCTTCCATCGAGTAGAAGGGGATATCTACATGAAGGGTTGAAATGAGAAGGAATTGTAATGTATAGCTAAAGTGGATACGGAGAGGGTATAAAATTATCTCATGATCCCTCCCATATGGAAGGTTCCAAACTGTACGATCAACTAACGATGTTGGAATACTACTAGCCAACCATGGAGGTTGACTCCATCAGTTATGTGAAGAAGTTCAAAGCTTGCCAAGTGCATGGCAACATGGTTCATGACCCTTCAGTCAGTCTACAAATCTTAGCAGCTCCTTATCCCTTCCATATATGGGCATTTGATCTGGTAGGAAATATCAGCCCATCCCCTCGTGGCAAGTCTTTCATTATCGTGGCTACAGAATTATAGACCAAATGGTTAGAGGCCATTCCTCTATGAAGAGTGACTGTATTAGTGGTAACCTAATTTATCAAGGAGTATATCATATGCAGGTTTAGTATTCCCACGGTGATTTTAACAGGAAATAGGAAATAATTCGTGTGCAAGGAGATGGCACTTCTCACTGACAAGTATAAGATTGTGAAAAATAGCTCAACTATCTCCTACCCAAAGGGAAATGGCCAAGTAGAGGCAAAAAAACAAAACTTTAATCAATATACTAAAGAAGATGCTTGAGGATAGGCTAGGGACAGGGGATGAGAAGCTACCCATGTTCCTATGGGCTTATCGCACTTCAAAGAGAAAGTCAAGAGGGTTTGCCACATTCTAACTTGTGTATGGGATCGAAGTTATCCTGCCGGTGGAATTTATGGTACCCTCAGTTAGGGTCGCTCTATAAAATGGACTCATCCTTATTACGACATGTTCACCTGGAGCCACTGGACGAGCACATAGATAAGGCAAAAAAGAACTTTAAATTCTACACCCAACATCTGTCCAGACCTTCTGAGAACCTAGTTAAGCCCAAAGAGTTTCAGGAAGGATACTTGGTCCTTAGCGCATCCACTCATAACCACCGCATCATGCCAGTGTCAAAGTTTAAACCCAACTGGGAAGGACCCTTTGTGGTAAGGTGTTAGGCTAGTCAGGATACTGTCATATCTCAGAGTCGGAGAGTGACTGTCTTCAAGCCATCAACTGTAAATGTCTAAAAAGGTATTTGGCCTAGTCTTTTATTAAAATTAATTTATTTTGAAAAGTTTGATACCACTAATCTGAAACTATAAAGTTTTTTTGTGGTAAAGATGATAGAGAAATGCAGTCTTATAAACAGTACCAATATGAAATAAATGAATAGCAACTCGTTTTGATCATTGCATGATGATTCTTGTTTTGTTTATTTACCTACTCTATGAGGTACTAGAATATTTTTTTATAGATCACTCTCCAATAGAATGAAAAAGTGTCCATGGCAAAGAGGAACTTCCATGACAAGCATAATATTTTTTTGTTTATTTACTCATTATACTTGGGGAGTACATCCATCTTAAGAGAAATGTATATTGAGAAATAGTCCCTACAGACATAACCAATAAATTTTTCGTCACCAGACCAGTTGAGGGTTGTCCTCCTAATGATAATATAAAAAATTTAATTCTTTTTTTATTATCTCACAAATAGATTTACAGCTTAGAGAACAAGTACTAGCCTCTGTTCTCAAGAAAAAACTTTTCCAGACTAGTTTTCCAGAAATGTGGAGAAGGGGGTATAACCCCCTCTCTAATTTTTTTAAGACTATAAAACTCTTAAGAAAAAAGTCCAAAACAAGGACCCCTTAGACTAGGGGATATTTGAGTTAAAAAAAACAGTTATCCTTTATTTATATCATTCGTAAGGATTTTTTGAAACATAACCTAAAGGGAGGAGAAGTGGTCACCCCGCTCAAAGTCATTCCTTATAAACAAATATAAAAAAATAAGTAAGAGTACCCCCCACAGTCATAGGGGGCAACTCAACATAGTAACTTGCTCAGATAGCATGCAAATACCGCCATAGTCAGAGGGGGAAGTTCTAAAAAAAGATATAACTTTCCCAAATTTACGCAAGTACCCCAGGGCATATGGGGCAAACCTAATTGACCAAGTGCTCATAGAAAATAAGATAAGTTCATGATAAATAGATACCAAATGTATCGACAAATGATAAAATCGTAAAGGAAGAAATGGGTGTTTTCTCATTTATAATGGATCAATCCTTTACACATAAAAACATACACAAGGCAAGATATAGCCTATCCACTAGAAATAACAAAAACTAGAACATCACAGGAGCGGGTGCCAGCATACGATGGGCCGACCTCCCTCACAAACTCCTCCTCTAACCTGGCCAGCTTGGCCTTATCTTCCTGATCTCCAGCCTCAAGTCTATCAATCCTGGCTTGCGGTGACTCAATCTGACCCCGAATCCTAGTAACCTCAACCCGTGACTCCTCGACCCTAGAATGCCTAGTGTGTGAAGCCTCACCATCTTCCAAAATGGAATGCTTCAAAAATTACGGACTCCAGCATCAAGCGAACCTAGGTGGAAATGGTAAAATTATTGAAGATCTCAGAGAGTGTCCAAGAATAACAATCTGAAAGCACTGGTCATCTCTGAGGAAGAAGTATCCAATAAATAAAAAATATGACTAGCAAGGGCCCTCAGGTTGAACAGTGTGAGGCTATCAATGTGAAGCACATTCTGATATGTGAATGTCTCAGGATGATGCTATAAAATCAAATCCAGAATCTGACGCTCATGTGTCCTAAAGTTCCCGGGTTGCTCCTTGTGCCACAACTGCTCCTAAAAACTGTGGGGGCCTCCAGCTCAATGCACCCTCTGAATGGCGAGACTCTATCTTGAAATGGAGGAAGGAAGACTCCCCGCCAAAGTCAGCATCACCGGATATAGGAGTGGCCTCAGAACTCCGATCTCCCTAATCGTCTACCCCAATGGAATCACCAATAGGATCCTAAAAATAGACAACCATGTTGAGTCAAGAAAAAAAAAGAAAAAGAAAACAAAGGGAATCTATACTTAGATGTCGTAAGGGTCTATGCTAGAAGTCTTACCCTAAAGCTCAGGGGGGTGAGTATGCTGCCACCTAGGCGAGTGCAATCAGTTGGATAAGGGGTGGCTGACTAAGAAAAAGTAATAGCGAAGAAAAATATTAGTACATTTTATAAGTCAAGAAAAGGAATATTACGAAACTAATAGCTAATAGTAACTCGGGTATGACAATTAAATACCCGAGGAGTGTGCAACACAACATTTTCCATCCGTTTCGCAGAACTAGGAACGACCGCATCACTAAGCTAGAAACAATGATACAAAGGTGAAGGTGAGCATACTTGCAAAGTAAAAGCAAGAAGAAAAAGTGAAAATATAAAGGAGAGAAGGGTATGATAGTACTATACCTCTCTCACAGTTATCTCTCCAATATGTTCCATAGTTATTGGAGCAGTTTCCTCACTAGCCTGGAAACAATGAAATAATGGTGAAGGTGATAATACTTGCACAATGAAAGAAAGAAGAAAAAAAGGAGAAATATAAAGGAGAGAAGGGTATGATAGTACAATACCTCTCCCCGCAGTTATCTCTCTAATATGTTCCACATTTATTAGAGCAGCTGCCTCACTGGACTAAAAACAATGAAATAAGGGTGAAGGTGAGCATACTTGCAAAGTAAAAGAAAGAAGAAAAGTGAAAGTAGAAAGGTGAGAACGAAATGAGAGTATAATACCTTTCTCAAAACTATATCCTCAATATGTTCCACAATTACCAGAACAATCGCAGTACTAACTTGAGAACAAGGAAACTAGTAAGTGTTAGTGAACACTTGCACAACACAAACAATTTCGAAAAGTATATTAAACCAAGTATTTATCTGGATAGCCTTAGTTAGGACACTAGACAGAGCTCCTACAGTAACAGGAACATAACTGGTAATAGGTCCCGCAGATAAAGGGACTTCAGCTATACTAACCTGATGACAAGATTAAAAGGGATATGAGTAAAAAGGGTGGCGTGAAAATAGCTACTCTCATATAAGAAATACATAGTACCTGGGTTATCATTCCCGAAGTAGTTAAGGGGGACATGTGAGTGATGCTTTAGGGGATGCCTCCATAATACTCGCTGTGGGACCCGTAGATAAAGAGGTCTCTGCAAAACTAGCTTATAAATGAAAAAAAGAAGGCGAGTGTTAGCAAACCACTTACCTCACAAAAAATAAGAAGAAAATTTAAAAACCTACAACCAAAATAATTACTGTTAAAGGCACTATGACAAGACCCTCAATAGGAGCAGCAAGATAAGGTGAGTCAAATGCAGTTGGGTCCACTAGAGAAACAATAATAGGGGGAGCTGATGAGGTAGTGCCACAACACATCTAAAAAAAGATACCCAAGAGTCCATATAAGTTAACCAAAGAAATCAAAGGCAGAAAGATAATGGAATACCTATGCCCCCTCCAAAGAAGAAGGATATAAGATGACCACTGATGCAATAGGAAATATAGTAGTGGCCTAATCATCACAAAGATGTTAAAGAACCAAATATAGATAAAGAAAGAATATGAGCATAATAGGAGTAAGTAATACCTCATAAGAAATGATAGCCTACGTAACAGGCTCATTGGAGGTAAGGGCGAAGACCGGTCGAGAGGGTATGGGATGGATATGAGGACTTTTATCCACAAGCATAAAGACTCGAGAGGTGGGAATCCTCCTGGAAGGTGGCAGACCCGGGGCCTCATTCCCCCAGTGGAGGAAGGGCTACATGGGAACAATCCTTGCAAAGTAAAAAGACCAAGATAATGAAATTATACATAGAAATAGCAAAGGATAGAGAAATACAACATAAGTGAAAAGCTTAAAATACCTGAGACATAGAAGAACCACCCACTGCAACTGAGGTGGGAAGTGGGGTAGTGTGGCCAGGAGGAATTGTCACCTATGAACACACCAAAGAAGAAAGACATCAAAAATATGTTTAAGCAAAAAGAGATATGACAAGTTAAAGAAAACAAAAAAAAAATGGATGATTACCTGGATAGAAAAGGATGACACGGAGGAGGTCCTCATGGTAGTGGGAAACACAGAGGATAACTGCAAAAGTAATAAGAGAACAAGCTATATCAGTAAAAGAGGAAAGACAAAAAATAAAATTTGAATAGGGAGGAAGTGATGAACCTCTCTAGATAGACTCAAAGAGGAGACTAACGTGGAATTCTTTACCCTAGGAAAGGGCCCCGGTTAAGGGGAGGAGTGAAAGGGCCACTTGTCTCAGCAGAAGTAACTTGTGAAAAGCATCAGAAAAAAATTAGTAAACGAATCACCAGAGAAAAGAAAGTAAAATTATGTGAATAAAAGTTAAGTAAAGTAAGACTTATAGTATATGGATGTGTGGTCTATCCATATGAAAGGAGTCTAGTAGCATAGTTGACCCCAGATGGATAATGTGGGTTATCGTCACTAGAAGACTCCTTCGAAACTAATAACAAAGCATAAGTGTCAGTATTGCTTTCACTATGGAAGTCCAGGATATCCACATCATTTGAAGAAGAACTATGATCAGCATATGAAGGGGTGCTTCCGTAGTCAACTAGTTCCTCTTCAAATGAGTGAGAATGGGAACCATAATGTGAAAATCCATGAGAGCCGATTTCACTAAGTAAAGAATATTCAATTATAGTACCTTCTGCAAATGGAATAGATATAATGAGTGGCTCCTAAGAGGAAAATCCCAGGGCCTCATAACCATGCTCTCAAATAATCCTATAAGTCTCCAATACTCCAAGATCATTAGTATCTGACCCCTGATCCCGAATATGAGGAGCATAAGCATTAGTATCAACCCCTTTCTTTTTCTTGGATGCCCTAGACCTCATAGGAGAAGGGGAAAGAGGGAGCAACAATAGTGGCAGGGATGAAATCTGACACGTCCGTGTTATGATGTTTTCTCTTTCCTGTAATATAAGCCTTATTGTCCTTGATCCTTGGACTGGCCTTTAGACTTGGCAGAATGTGGCTCAGGTTTCTTCGAATGGGTGGAATCACCAAGGAAAGGCTTCACCAGGAGAGGAATAACTTACTCAAGAGGTGTCTTAGGTGTAATACTGAGATGCCAAATTTCTTTCTGAGTTCTTTTGACTAAGACCTTAATCATGACGTACCTGGTGGGAATAGTCTTATTAGGGACCCCTGCCACACAATTTTGAATAAGAATAACCTAATGGTGCCAAAGCAAAACCCAACAAAAGGTGAAATAAAGAAAGTTGTCACAAGGAGGCACGTATAAACCTACCAAATGGCTCACCTTATGGAGCATTCCCTAAAAAATAAAAATCATATATGCCTTCAAATACAACATTGAGGGGTCACTGTTTGAGGGGTAGGATGGGGTGTGAATACCCTGATCATAACCAAATTGTCTCCTCACCCGCTCAAAATGATAGAACTCAACACCCAAACCCAGCTCTATCAAATAAGTAAGGAGGCTCGGTAATAATTTTATCACAACATTTATATGTGGGAAAGAATAGACATAATTTCCATCTGAAAGGTAGTAGAAAGTTCCACCATCACTGGGAAATGAATCCAGTTAAAAGTACCACAAGGGTATTTATTGTAGGGGTGAGGGTAGAACTCGTCAATATTATCAATCAAATACCCCATGGATTTCTTGGGGTCCTTATTGTGCCACCTTGTGATGCGAGTTGCATGACCATGTTAGGCCCTTGCTTTTGGGTTAAAGAGGGAAAAACACTCAAATAAAGAATCCATCATGATAAAGGAGTTGGAAAAGTTGGTTACATCGTAGCGGCCACAAGATCTCTTAACGTCTACATGGGTGTGATCCATCCAAGTATAAATGGTAGCAAGGGGCACAGTCCTCCTTTGTGCAAGCCTCACTGCCAATTTTAAAAGAAGATCACGAGGGGAGTCTTCTAGGTTACCCAAAAGCAAGAATCTACTTAAGAAAGTAACAAGGAAAGAAGCTAATTGTGAGGGGGAGTTAATCTTGGGACATCCTGACTTTTGAGTGCACTGCTTGATGTTTCTCTCTTAGGAAACTAATCAAAATATTTAAACCAGTACCTTTGCCATTTAGTAAAAGAATGCTTGGTAAGACCGGTTACCTTGATAGCCATATACCACCGAACACTCAAAAAAGGTTGACTGTAGTTCTTCCACCATCTCCTGCTCAAGGGGGTCCTTATATCCATCGGTGAAAACATGTCCCCCCCCCCCCCCCCAGAGAAATGTAGGGAGAGAATCTCACAAACATCCTCCATGAAGACAGTGAACTCATCACAACAAGTCACAAAAGTGTGAGACTCCCTGCTCGAACGCGAAATCAATAGATTAAGAGTGGAACCATGTTTAGCCACAGTACAATACTTCAATCCATAAATTGCAGTGAGAAGACCAATTATGTCGAGAACATCCTTATAAGAAGGAACAATGAGAATATAAACAACCCAAGTAGCGCACTCTTCAGGGGAACCTCCTAAGGCTCTGACTTTAACACTGAAATGAGGAAAATTACCAGGATCCACTTTGACTCTAAGAATGGAATCAATAATTATGATGGGAAATTATTGGACTCACGTAATCCCACATGGGGTTTCTCGATAATTTTGGCAACAAAATTCTCCTCAAACTTGGAAAGGGAGGCCATAAAGTTATCATTTGGCCCAAAATAAGGTGCACGACGATAAAGACCAAAATCCCTTCCTTTATGAGTGTGCATATAGTCTTGGTAATACTGAGAAAGGGAGGAGTTGGTAGAGAGACCCTTAGCAACTATTGGTTCAGACGAGGAACCCTCGGTAGCAGTTGTTCCCAATAAGGAACCCGCAGTAAAATATGGTTCTAGATAGGAACCCCTAACCGTACTTGCTCCCAATGAGGAGCCCTCGTCAGCAGAGGTTCCCAATGAGGAACACCCAATCATAGGTGGTTCCACCAAGGAACCCCTACCAATACTAGCCATCAATGAGGAACCCACCTGTGAGGAGCCTTCGGTAACAAGATCTCTGGGTGAGGAAACCTCTTGAGTGATAGCCATCAGCGAGGGACCCCTGATGACCTTTTCCCCAAAATGAAATTCTTGGATAAAAGCACCCTTACCTGAGGAATATTCAAAACCCACTTCCTCAAACTAGGGACCCCTGGTAACAAGGGATTTTAAAGAAAAATCCCCCAAATCAATCCTCTCATACAAGGAACCCCCAATAGTACCTACCCCAATGAAAGAACTCATTTATACGCCAACAGCAGGATGAATAACAATTGTGGCTATGGTGGTTTCACCATTAGTCACCACCGTGGATGCAACAACTGGAAATGGCAAAGAACTGAACATGATTTCTCTAACAGTGGTGGCCGAATATGTGTTTGGATACAATGAAGCCATTTATAATGTTTTTTTGTAAAAGCTTGAAAGGAAAACTATAGAGGTTTATTATCACCTAAAATCTCAAGCTTTCAAAAGGCTCTCTATGATTACTTAGAAAATTTGTAAAACTAAAAGCTCTTATTCAAAAAATGGCCTTTGTATGGAAATGGAAGGACATATGGGAAAACCAAAAGGTTGATAGATTTTTACCCAAATGATGGGATGACAGTTCCCATTTTAACACGTTCCATGAGACTCTAAAACCTAGAATGAAGGGACAACACATTTGAAGACTCTAGGGGTAATGATGAAGAAACACTATAGTTGCTCAAAGTTGAAAAATGCATGTATGGCGTACAAAGCCTTTTGGTCCACCCAACACAATTGACTTTGCACGAGGGGTAGATGTAGAGGGGTGTTGTAGTTTTATCACAATATTCTTGGTAAGGAACCCCTCCAACACCTCCTTCCAGTTCCAAAGATATTTAGGAAATGAACCACCCCCACCCCCCAACGCCTCCTTCCAGTTCCAATGATATTTTGAGCAGGAAACCATCAAACACCTCCTTACGGTTCGAAATATAATTTGAGAAAGAAACCCTTTAACACCTCCTTCCAATTCCAAAGATATTTTGAAAAGAAACCCCTTCATTACCTCCTTCCAGTTCCAAAGATATTTTGGGAAGAAACTCCTCCAACGCCTCCTTCTACTTCCAAAAATATTTTGGGCGAGGGACCCCTCCCCCCCCCCCCCCCTCCTTCCTGTTCCAAAGATATTTTGGGAGAGGAACCCCTCCCCAACCTCCTTCCAATTAAAAAGATGTTTTGGGATAGGGACCCTTCCTCCACCTCCTTCTAGTTCCAAAGATGTTTTGGGCGAGGGACTCTTTCCCCACCTCCTCATTCAAAAGATGTTTTGTATGAAGGAACCCTCTGCCCCACCTCCTTCTAGTTCTAAAGATAGTGTGGCGAGGGACCTCCTCACCTACCTCCTTGTAATTCCCAAAATGATATAATTAGGGTGAAAGACTCCCCCTTGCCAAAAGCAGTTGAAATGATAACTCGGCAACGGAGTCCACAAACTAGGGACCCCTCTGCCAAGATCAACTAAAACGTAAAATCTAGTAAGGAAGTCCACAGTAAAGAACCCCTCTATCAAATGTTTAAATAATATTTGTTTTGCAGCAAGAGGGTCCAAGAAGTCACCCAAGGAACAAAATAGTCCAGGATGATGGGATCTAGCATGAACATCCCCTCTTCATGAAAAACTTATTCTTTTATGTAACAAAAATACTAATATTTACTTTCTTGTATAGGTAGCCTAGTTGAGCAAGAAGGGCTCAAATATTCTGAATGGGATATCCTGGGAGTTTTGTCTTCATGGACGAGGAACAAGGTCTGTTGATCAAGCCCAACAACTTATAACTTTAAGATAGAGAGAATACTAGTAGAGAGACCCTAGGAGTTACTCAAGTCCTTAGAAAACCAACATTTAGTCACAACTGAGAAGAGTAGCCAAAGGGCTGCTCACAAGAAATGAACTTTTTTACAAAATGATTTTAGAGAGGTTGGTCCTAGAGGCCACTCTCAAGTTTACAAATCAGATATTTTGTCTCCATTAGGAGACGTATTTGCTTTATGACCATGGTTCAGACCAGATGTCATCTGTCAGGGGGACAGGCAACTACAAACCTAGTAGGGACAAAATATGCATTACATACTGTTGATGTAAAAAACTAGATCGCTCTAATTATTTAATCACATATAAATAAATAAGACAAAGATTTTTAAAGTGGTTCGGCTAGGAATAAAGCCTACGTCCACTGTTATGTTATTGCTGAGTGTTTGTGGAATTCTTGATTACAAGTTCTCTCAAGAAATTCCGGTCCCCTTGAATGAGGGAGATACAATGTATTTATAGCCTTGAGGCTGTACATGAAAGGTCCAATACATTAAATGATTTACATATGAAAGGGTAATACATTTAATGCAACGTGTGCGTCAAGAATACAATGGATAGTTGAACAGTTGTCCGTCTAGTAATTAATGATACGGTCGAGATGCAGTTCGGACCGCCTTAGTTGCTTGTTGATCAAGAGTTCCTCGGAGTACTTAGAGTATCTCGGGATGATGTAGTTTCTCGGTGTATTGTAGTTTCTCGGTGTATTCTTGTTGAAGGGAAAGAAACACGGTTGGTCGGGAAATGATCTTCCTCGTTGCTATTGTGCCATGTAGATTGACACGTGTCTTCATATTATTCGTCCACATCAGCACATTAATTTTGGTATCAACAGAAGCCCCCAATGTTTCATATTTTGAACTCTGAAGAGTATGGAACATTCTTTCTCGGTATATGGTAATATTAAATGTACTTCCCGGGTTTCAGGAACATTATATTCAAATTTCCTTCTTATTTCGCAGTTTCCGCCTTTTTGATAAGCGCTTTGATATTCGTGCAAATTTTGTCCTTTTAGCCGCCGGAAGTTTAGTAGTTTCTTTTTGGTAATCATTTCTTTCGCCGCTTCCCAATGCAAAGTATTTAAACTTCTTTGGTAACCATACCGTCGTCTACGTTTTTCATTCTCTGCATTCAAGCTTTCTCTTCTCTTCTTCTCTTGTGCGTTCATCTTTGTTTCCGTTCGTTGTCAACACATCTCCTTTCTTTCTGTAAGATCTTCTTTCTTTCTTCTGTATCTCTTTTATTCAATATGGTTTATATTGTGGAATCTGTTGAGAAATTCCGTTCTGATTTTTCCATTCCTTCGTGGGTAACTCTAGAGGTTCTTTCTGAGCCTTTAGATTACTTTCGATTGGCTGAGGGACATTGGTTCCCCAGTCTTTTTGTTGCTGAATGCGGTTTTTCCTTTCCACCAAACCCATTATGTCTTGAGTTTTGTCAATATTTTGATCTTGTTCCTGCAAAAATAGCCCCCAATTCATGGAGAATAATTAACGGGGTGCACAAATTAAATTTAACTCATGGGACTCGTATTGGGATCCCTGAAATTATGTTTTGTTATAAATGGGCCGTTCTAGATAATATTTATTATTTGAAAACTAGGTATTTGAATAGGGCTCTTGTAGTTAATCTCCCTGACTCAAATAGGGATTATTTTGAGCATGGGTTGGTCATAAAAAATTGGCAACATGCGCCTTTATCTGGGAATGAAGTATACAACGGTCCCAGATGCCCCCCATACGGCAATGGGATAGGTTTATTTTTCATTTTATTTTACTTATGAAATTATGCTTTCATCATGTTTGACAAAATGTATGACTGATATTCTATTATGTATTTATTTGCAGTTGATAGCAAAAGAAAAACTCCAAAAGAGTCAGAAGTGAATATCAAGCATTTGAAACTTATCTGGAATTTGCATAAGACCATTGCTGACGAGCATATTAGATCTGCTTCATATTTACTACAGTATAAGAGTTACACAACCTCTTATACTGCTCGCCCTGTTGAACCAGCTTCAACACCAGAAAGTTCATCTTCAGATTCTCATATCCCCCTATCTCAGAGAATGGGCAAGAAAAGAGCTCCTCCTGCTCTATTTGGTGACACTTCTTCTGCTGTTGGAGCCCAGAAAGGCAAAATTGATGTCCCAGAGGGGACTAAAAAAGTAGATGCTGGTTCCTCCAAAGTTGCCGAGAAGCCCCCAGTGGCCCCGAGCAAGAAAGATGCTCCTGCTGATGTAATTGCCATCTCTCCGACCAAGACTTCTTCCTTGGTTGATGCTACTGACCGTCCTTTGAAGAGATTGAGGAAATCATCCTCGGTTAATCTTGCTGGAACTGTACCTTCTCTACCCGCTGGTGGTAGTGGTGTCTCAAAAATTATTCTTCCGAGTTCTTCAACGAGCTCAGTTATACCCGAGGTTCTCGGGGTTGATGAAAAAATTCCTAGGGATACACTGACGTCCCTAGCTGCTCGCCATCTTTCTTCAGTAAATTTCTCATACCTTTGATCTTTCTTTCTTTTTCTTGAATTCTTGTATTTGTGTTGACTCTATTGTTTTTCTTATCTTTCAGCTGGTGAACTGCTTCAATACCATCGTGAAGAAAGATCAAGTTATTAAAGCTTCCACTTCCTCGTCCGATGTTGACGATGCTTTGTTGGGTTTAACCCAATCTGTGAAGGAATCTCGCCAACAGTACATCGAGGAGAAAACTGTTTGGGAGAAAAAATTGGCTGTGGCTGAGGCTGATAAGATGAAGATGGCTGAAACCTCCAAGAATTTGGAGGAGAAAATTAAAGATTTGGAGGTTAAACATCAGGAATCTGATGATAAATTGAAGAAGGCAGAAGAAGAAATATCTACTCTGCGAGATATTAAGGTTAAGAAAGAGGAACTGGAGGTGAAGCTCTCCTCGGAGAAATCGAGGAGAAAAGTTGCAATCAAGAAACATTTCAGTGTTGGTTGGGAGAAAGGATGGGAGAGAGGGATAGCTGCAATGACGTCCCAAGTCCAATATGGGGAGTTAAAATACTTCTATGATGGTTGGGTAGCTGCTCTGTAAGAGCTAAAAGTCCAAGATGATTCTGAGCTATTCCAACGGCATCTCCCTGGTCCTCCTCCACCAATTGTGGAAGAAGAAGAAGATGAACCTGCTTCAGATGAATCTTCCATGGCTATGGGCGATCAAGTTTCTGCCTCTCAACCATCTGCCACCGAGGACATTTCCTCCATGCCTCCTCCTCTCGAGAAGATTCCTACCGATCAAGCTGTAGTTATCACCGAGCAACCGAGCTCCTCGTCCCAGCCTCCCGAGAAAGTCTTGGGGGACAAGGAAAAGGTGTGAAGTTGTTCGGTAGCCTTTCTGTATTTTCCTTGTAATCGAACGATGTAACTTTTTGATGATCTAATAAAATATATCTTTGCTCATCTCTGTTGTTGATAACTTGTTTTTGTTGATTGTTGTCTTTTTCTTGTCATTAGTTTGTTGCTAGAATGGAATTGATCTCTTCTCATGATACCGAGCTGATGCAGCAATGTCATCAATACTATAAAGCTGGTCATACAGATCTTAGTACATCGGAAATTGTTGATATCCTTGGTCACGGTGCTTCAGAGCAGGCTATTGAAGCTTATCAATACTTGAAAGCTTTACTCGACCGAGCAGTGGCCAACAATGTCGCTTACTATGAGTTGATTGAAGAGCTTCATGGTTCCTTAAAGGATCTTCAAAATCAACATAACGAATCAATGGCTTTGTTACATGAAGATTATGAAAATAGATACCAGCAGCTCTCTTCAGAAACAGGCCACAAGAAGATCATTGCTGGGTATGACGTCAGGGAGAGGACCCTAAAAGGTGAAATTGAAGCCTGTAGACAAATCGCTGAGATCCTGGAGCAAGAAAATAATAATTTGCAGAAGAAATTAGCTCAATATGAATATGCTGCTTCATCCTCTAATGCATTAATACCAGTCACTGATGAAGGCTTCTCGTTCTTAGAGGTCGAAAATGCCAAACTGAGGCAAGAGCTGGAGGACTTAAGAAGATCTGCTATTTCTGGAACTGCTCGGGGACGAGGAAGAGGTTCTCGGGGGCGAGGAAGAGTCAGCCAAAATGTTGGGGAGGCTCGTACTCAGTCTACTCTGGAAACTCAAGCATTCCAGTTGAAAGTAAAAGACCGTGCTCTGACTGAAATGTCCAATAAAAATCTGTCTCTGGAAGATCAGCTGGCATCAACGAAATCTGCCTTGCATAACAAAGATCTCTTTGCCAAAAGCCTTCATGAACAATTGGATAGATTAACCTTCCAATTCCATAAACAGCCAAGAGAATTCTGGATGGCAGGATACAATGAAGCTCTCGTTCATCTGGATGCTCGCATTGAACATGCTAATAATGAAGGTTACAAGCAAGGATGGTTAAATGCATTGGGTGTATTAAAGTTGGAGCAAGGGCATTTTTTATGGGACTATCATGCTCCATCGTTATTAGACCTGCCTGTACCACCTTTCAAATTGGATATGGCATGGATTCCAGCTCGCTCCATTCCTCGCAGTCTAATTTCAAAATATCTTGGTGATTATAGCCTTCACTCCCAAGCTGAATTATCTCGTCCTGAGCATCTTTTAGATACACCTTCTGTTATGAACGTCAGAATGCTCAGAGATGTTAATTTCATCAATTCTCCCCTTTGCCTAGAAGACCCTCCTGCCGGCGAGGAACCTGTTTCTAAAGCACAGGGCAAAAAACCAATAGAATAGTAATATCTATGTAACAATTTTGTAATTTGTAATTTATTCTAGATTAATGAAAAGATTTTCATTTTCTGTTTGCCAATTTTGTTTTATCAAGCACATTTATATTTGTACATATGTATCTATGTATCTATTAAAAAGATAACAATATTATTGTTCAATAAGCAACTTAATAAAAGGTTACAAGTATTAGTAATGTTTCTCGATCACTTAATAATAAAGTAATGAGAAAAAATGTTCAAACTGTTTCCAACCAACCAAGGTGGGTGAATAATGTTTATCGACTAATTACAGCTCCGACGAACTATAAAATTGCGTCCGACCAACTAAGATCAATAAGTTATCCTCGCCGACCAACTACAGTTATTGGGTTTTTATCCCCGACCAACTATACTTGGTGTATTTTTTAAACATTTTGTTCTTCAAAGAACTCATTGTAACAATATTACCTCCCGACCAACATAAGTTGTAATATGAGAGTATATTTTTATCTTACCAACCGTGGTTGATCCTACTGGTGTACACTTTTTGGCTCCTTAAAGCTTTTGGCTCCTTAGAGCATTTTTTTGGCTCCGTAGAGCATGTCCTCCTAACCAAAGGAGGTTGGCTACTTATAGCACTTTTTGCTCAGTAGAGCTGTCCTCCTAACCAAAGGAGGTTGGCTCCTTAGAGCACTTTTGCTCCGAAGAGCTGTCCTCCTAACCAAAGGAGGTTGGCTCCTTAGAGCACTTTTGCTCCTAAGAGCTGCATTTGTTGGCTCCTTAGAGCATGTCCTCCTAACCAAAGGAGGTTGGCTCCTTAGAGCACTTTTGCCCCGAAGAGCTGTCCTCCTAACCAAAGGAGGTTGGCTCCTTAGAGCACTTTTGTTGTATAGTGTATTACACTAGTATTCCCCGAAAAACTTTCATCCAGAAGGAAAAAATGGTGAAACATCTTCGTTTTATTCATAATGAGAGAAATGCTTTACATTGGACATCATTGATAATACTTGCGCAGGTGTTCAGCATTCCATGCATTTTTAAATTCCTCTCCTTCTAGAGTTGCTATTCTGTAAGTTCCTGGTCGAACAACCTCTGTAACTCGGTAAGGTCCATGCCAGTTTGCTTCCAGTTTATTTTGCTTCTGAATGACCTTCTTTAGCACATAATCCCCTTCTTTTAAATCACATTTCTTTACCCTTTTGTTGTAAAACAGAGCTGTTCGTTGTTGATAAGCAGCATTCCTAATGGCTGCCTCTTCTCTGACTTCCTCGAGCATATCTAAATCCATCCTTCTCATCAGATCACTGATCGGAGAATTGAAATTTAACACCCTATGTGTTGGTAGGCCCAACTCGGCAGGTATCACAGCCTCACTTCCAAATGCTAGCATATATGGTGATTCTCCTGTTGCTGCTCGGGGAGTTGTTCGGTAAGCCCACAAAACTGACTGTAGCTCATTAATCCAATTTGCTTTAGCCTCACTTAACCTCTTCTTCAACCCATTTAGTAATGTTCTGTTCGTCACTTCAGTCTGCCCATTGCTTTGGGGATGGCCTGGTGCTGAATGAAACTTCAAGACGTTTGACTGATGACAATAGGCAGCAAATTCTTCATTATCAAATTGTGTTCCATGGTCTGTGATGAAAGCGTGGGGGAGACCATATCGACAAATGATATTCTTCCATATGAACTGATACACCTTCTCGTACGTCATATCAATTAGTGGTTCAGCTTCCACCCACTTAGTAAAATAGTCTACTGCCACGACGAGATACTTGAGCCTTCCTCGGGTCGTCGGCAGTGGTCCAACCAGATCAATCCCCCACATGGCAAATGGCCAAGGTGATGTTATGGGTGTCAACAATGCCTGTGGAGTTCTTCGGATGGAAGAAAAACGTTGGCACTTGTCACACTTCTTAGCATAAGCTATACAATCAGCTCTCATCGTCGGCCAATAGTATCCCTGTGTCATCACCCTTTGCAGTAGGGTCCGACCTGCTACATGAGCTCCACAAGATCCTTCATGGATTTCTTCAATCAATTCTTTGACTTCTGATGGATGCACACATCTTTGCAAACCTGCCATAATTCCTCGTCTATACAAAACACCATTAGTTAACACATACCGAGCAACTTTATACTTCAATTTCTTGGCAGCTAGTTTGTCCTCCGGTAGTACTCCTTCTTCAATGTATGCTCTGATAGGATCCATCCAAGATGGTCCTAAATCAAGGGTAATAATCTTCATCGTCAGATCTTCTTCTATGCTCCGACTTTCTAATACTTCAATTGGTATTGTTCTTCGCAGCTCGGTGCGCGTAGCTGACGCTAGTCGGGCCAATGCGTCTGCTCTGGCATTCTCCATTCTCGGTATCCTCACCAATTGAATAGCATCAAATTCTTTCAACAATTCCATCACTTTTGCATGGTACTTCACCATTAACTCTCCCTTCACTGCATATATTCCCATCATTTGATTCACAATTAACTGAGAATCACTGAAAACAATTACTTGGCGTGCCTCCATAACTTTCGCCAAATGAAAACCTGCTATCATAGCCTCATATTCAGCTTCATTATTGGAAGCTTTGAATTGGAATCTCAAGGCGTACTCCATGTCAATATCATCTGTAGAATTTAAAACAATCCCTGCTCCACAACCAGCCGTGCAAGATGATCCATCTACATAGAATCTCCATGTATGTAACTCGTCTTCAAATTTCTTATCTGTTAGAGTTCCTCGGTGAAATATCATCTGTTTTCTTTCATCATCCCCGAGTATCCTTCGTTCCTCGTCGATCATTTGTTCGTGCCCCTCCACCAACCGGAGTTGGTCGGGATTTAAATATGATGATTTTTCTACATCCACAAGTCCTTTTACCAACCTTGGTTGGTTTGGATCTGTGTCTGTCGATCCTGTATCGTCCACAGGTAGGTCAGCAAGCATCTTTTGCTCCTCGGGGGTATCAGGGTATGTGAACTCTGCTATAAAATCTGCCACGGCTTGCCCTTTCAACGATGATCTGGGTTCATACACAATATCATATTCACCGAGTTCTATTGCCCAATACATCAATCTTCCTGATTTTTCTGGCTTGTGAAGGGCTTGTCTTAACGGCATGTCGGTATACACAATGATGGTATGGGCCTGGAAGTATGGTCTCATTCTTCTACTTGCTTCAATTAATGCCAGTGCCAATTTTTCCAGCTTTGGGTATCTGATTTCCGCACCTCGGAAGGCCTTGCTTGTGTAATAAATTGGCTTCTGGACTCCATTCTCCAATCTGATCAACGCCGAGCTAACTGCATTTTCTGATACTGCCAAATACAAGTACAGCTTCTCTCCATTTATTGGCCTAGACAACAATGGTGGGGCTCCCAAATACTTCTTCAGATCTTGAAAGGCTTTCTCACATTCACCAGTCCACTCAAAACTTTTTCGTAGCGTTTTGAAGAATGGGAGGCATTTATCAGTTGCTCGGGATACAAATCTGTTGAGTGCTGCAACTCGTCCGGTAAGACTTTGCACTTCTTTCTTCGTCGTCGGGGATCGCAGCCCTAAAAGAGCTTTGATCTTTTCTGGATTTGCCTCAATACCTCGTTGGTTGACGATGTATCCGAGGAACATTCCTTCTCGTACTCCAAAGGTACATTTCGTCGGGTTAAGCTTCATCTGGTATTTATCCAGTTGATCAAAAGTTTGACTCAAGTCAACCAAATGATCTGCAGCTCTCTTGCTTTTGGTGAGCATGTCGTCGACATAGACCTCCATATTGCGGCTGATTTGTTCGGTGAATACCTTGTTCATCAACCGCTGATATGTTGCACCTGCATTTTTTAAACCAAAAGGCATAACATTATAACAATAAGTTCCCCTTGGGGTAATAAAAGAAGTACTTTCCCTGTCTTCAGGTTTCATTTTGATTTGGTTGTAGCCAGAATAAGCATCCATGAAGCTGAGTAGCTCGTGTCCCGAAGTAGAATCCACTAGTTGATCAATTCTGGGCAGTGGAAAATGATCTTTTGGACATGCTTTGTTGAGATCAGTAAAATCAACACACATTCTCCATTTGTTGTTCTTCTTCTTTACCATCACCACATTCGCCAACCAATCTGGATATTTCACGTCTTCAATGAATTGGGCTTTCTGGAGTTTCTCGACCTCCTCTTGTATGGCCTGGTTCTTCTCGGGACTAAACACTCTTCTTCTTTGCTTCACAGGTTTGATCTCCTTATTCACATTGAGTTCATGACATAAGAAGTTTGGATCTATTCCTGGCATGTCTTCATGACTCCAAGCAAAAGTATTCTTCCTGTTTCTCAAGAAAGTTATCAACTCCTGTTTTATTGAAAAATCCAACGACGACCCTATCTGAGTTATTCGTTCAGGATGCTCGTCGTCCAGGATAACAATTTCTGTAGATTCCACAACCTATCCTTTTACGAGTTGAGATTCATCCCTAGGGTCAAGAGTTTCAATTTCTGTGCTTTCCTCCACTTGGTAAGTAGTAGTCTTTTTCTGTAACTCTTCAAGTTCCTCTTGCTCGGCAGATGAATAATAGCATTCCCGAGCTACTTTTTTATCACCTTTCATAATTCCTACTCCAAAATTCGTTGGGAATTTCAAACATTGATGAACTGTGGATGGAACTGCTTCGAACTTCTTCAATCCAACTCTTCCCATGATGATGTTGTAGGCGGACTACACATTCTTATCCATTACAAAAAAGCGTATTCTTTCCGTTCGACAAGCAGGCCAAGTTCCAATGAGTATATCCAACTTGATCGTCCCAAGTGGAAAAACTTTCTCGCCAGCAAAACCCAGAAGGGGTCTGTGATAAGGTTCTAACTGAGATAATTTTAAATTCAAGCTATCAAAGCATGAATAATACATGATGTCTGCTGAACTACCATTGTCTACTAACACCCTTGAAATGACCACATCCTTCATCCTCATTTTGATCACCAGCGGATCATCATGAGGGTAGAGAACACCTGCCAGGTCGTTTTTTGAAAAACCAATCACTAGCTTCTCTTTGTTTACTTTCCTCGGACGATCATCCTCGGCCAGGTTTATTCGCTGAATGTATGAACAAGCTTGAGCCTCTCCGAGATAAGCTTTTCTTTCTGCAGTAAGGTCTCCTCCTCCTGCATCTCCTCCTGTAATAACATTACAATCAAATGACCCAAAATGTATGGAAAATACCTCTCGTTCAGGTTTCCTTGGCTTCTTGGGAAGATCGGGGTCATCATCTGGATCCTCTTCATGGTCCCTCCTCTTTTTCTCCTCTGCACGACGAGGAGATCTAGATCTCTCTCTAGTTCTATCATCATTCTTCCTCTCACTCCTGCGATCTACGTACTTTGATAATTTTCCTCTTCGGATGAGTGTTTCAATCTCGTTCTGAAGGGCTATACAATTTTTGGTCATATGGCCATGATCTTTGTGAAATTCGCAATATTTGGTCTTATTCCTCAGGTCGGGATCTGTCTTCAGTTTCTCTGGCCATTTGATTTCCTCGTTATTCCTGATTTCTTCCAAAACATGATTAATACCCACTTTCAATGGAGTATAATTATCATACTTCTTTAGGGCTTCCAACTTCATCCTGTTATTCTTGGAATATTTGTCACCACCATTACTTTTCTGATCTTTCTTCTTAGAATTGTCGACCTCCACTTTAACTTCTTTATCCATATTCTTCTTCGCAGCCATAGCCTCCTCGGCATTCATGATTTTGGCCGCCTTTGCCATCAACTTCGACATATTTTTAGGTGGATCTTTAGCCAAAGTGTAATACAGCTTGTTAGGCAGCAAACCACTCATCAGAGCAGTGATTGCTGTCTTTTCTTCATAATCTATGACTTCCAACTTTTCGTTATTGAAACGAGTTATGTAATCTCTAGTACTTTCACCTGATTTTTGTCTAACACTTAGCAAGTGTGCTACTCGCTTTACCGGCTTTGCTCCAAAACAAAAATTGCCAATAAACAACTCAGCTAACTGAACAAAAGTTGAAATCTTACCCCGAGGAAGATTATTGTACCATATCTGTGCAGATCCAGTAAGAGTTCCCGAGAATGCTCTACACCTCATCTCGTCGGGGACAGCGTAGATATCTGCAGCAGCTTGGTATTATTCTATATGAAGTACGGGATCTGTCTTTCCATCGTACTTGGGAGTCACTACGGGTGCTTTGAATTTCGACGGCGTAGGGAAATCCACAATGGCTTGCACAAAAGGTGTTCCTTGAACAAAAGTTCTCTGTAAGGGATTTCTCGCCTTAGCCATTTCTCCCAGTCTATCCTCCAATCGTCGAATGGAACCTTTCCATGCTTCATTCCCTTCCTCGAGCCGTTTAGTCCGAGCAACTGATTGCTCTGACGTAGCTTCCTGAGATTTATCTCGACGAGTGGTTGGTCGCGACTGCGCAGATCCTTCTCTCAAACCTGGTGGTGGTCGAAAACTTCTTGATGGAGCCCTAGGTGGACTCATGTTCCTCCTTGGTCCTAACCGACTGAAAGGAGATACTCTACTTAACCTCTCCAAAGCGCTAGTTCTCTCCGGAGAGAGAGTGATACGTTGATCTGTATCCGAAGCCCGTATTGATGAAGTTCGCCCAGGTTGATAAGAAAAATCATTAGACTCCTCATTGCGATATGACCCAGTACGTCTAGATTGCGATTGCCTATGATCACTTCTTTGCCCTGAATAGGTAGGTGCACCGCCCTGAAGAGTTTGAATGAGTTGCCTCATGGATTCTTGCATGGCGGTTTGTCCTTGAGCCAGATTCGTCATAATCCCATCCAGATCTGGGGATGCAGATGGATTTGGAAGATTTCCAGTATTTCCAACATTTCGATTACTGGATTCTGGATTATCAGCCATTGGTGATAAATGATTTTTATGAAAAACGATAATAACAGTCGTTTCCCACAGACAGCGCCAATCTGTTGATGTAAAAAACTAGATCGCTCTAATTATTTAATCACAGATAAATAAATAAGACAAAGATTTTTAAAGTGGTTCGGCTAGGAATAAAGCCTACGTCCACTGTTATGTTATTGCTGAGTGTTTGTGGAATTCTTGATTACAAGTTCTCTCAAGAAATTCCGGTCCCCTTGAATGAGGGAGATACAATGTATTTATAGCCTTGAGGCTGTACATGAAAGGTCCAATACATTAAATGATTTACATATGAAAGGGTAATACATTTAATGCAACGTGTGCGTCAAGAATACAATGGATAGTTGAACAGTTGTCCGTCTAGTAATTAATGATACGGCCGAGATGCAGTTCGGACCGCCTTAGTTGCTTGTTGATCAAGAGTTCCTCGGAGTACTTAGAGTATCTCGGGATGATGTAGTTTCTCGGTGTATTGTAGTTTCTCGGTGTATTCTTGTTGAAGGGAAAGAAACACGGTTGGTCGGGAAATGATCTTCCTCGTTGCTATTGTGCCATGTAGATTGACACGTGTCTTCATCTTATTCGTCCACATCAGCACATTAATTTTGGTATCAACACATACCATGTCTCTCTAAACTTTACCTCTTGTTTTTGGCACTGAAAGGCCCAAACCAACCCTAGAATTTACCAATAAATAAGACCAATAGTGAGGCCAAATCATAGATTAGAAACTCAAGTCATAGTGTTAGTCTGTCAAAATCACACCAAACCACCTAGTATTCTCTATTTGCTCTCTCTCTAAGTGTTGAGTGCTTGTTTCATTACTCCCACCTTGAAATCCATCATTCTTTGGAGATCCTCTTGATAAAAGTATACTATTATTTTTGTGAAGTTCATCTTCTTGCAAGAGGTGGTTCTATCTTTGGTTCCATTTTTACCCATACGCGAAGGTTTTACCAGGTGCTGCTCTAGAAACTTTTGAAGACCTTGGAGGCAGAGTTCATTGAAGTGGGTCGTGCTTTACCCGTTTCAGTATCTTACCAGACCCCAGTCACACTACCCTCCTACACTTACGCATCTCTTTCTTAATGGATGCATAAAAGTATTTGCCAGAACTTAGCAATGGGCATAGTGTTCCTCTCCTTCATAGTGGTAATAGACTTCCACCATTGTAAATATTCACTAACAAGTCTAAAAGTGGCCAACAACTACTTACACACGTTGCTACAGTCAACCATGCGCAGGTGGTGCTGAATATCCTTCTTCGACTAGCAAGCCAAACTCACGTCAAAACCACCCTAAAACTCGGGTGGGTGGCCCTTTTGATAGGCCTGCCTCACTCTCTGCCAATCTAAGAGACTCGGGTAGGCTTGGACAATGGGTGACACTAGCTGCTATGGCGGTTGGTCCTGAGGAAAGTGGATTTCCATGGCAGTCATAGCAGCGTTAATTTCCTGTGCCATAATAGTAGCCATATCTGTTGTCGTAATTGCCCATGTGGTGATTGTGGCTACGATTGTTATGTCTCCTACTGATAATCTCTCTCGTCGGCTCTCACCACTACCCTCATTGATTATCCTCTCTTGGGTGGAATCTGAGATCTGATCGACATGTATGAGTTCACAGTCAATAAAAATATAATGGTAGAAGAACGTAATCTCAAATACGAAAGCATAAATGCAACAGTCCTAATAATAGGGCGTTATGTCAAAGAATGCTATGCTGAAATCATAGTAAGCCATGCAGATCCTATGAACACTAGAACCTGAAGGTCTGATACCATCTATAACACCCCTCCTACTTTAATCACGGGTGATAAGTCCTTTATCAAAATAAACAGGACTCTCATTTGGTTCATTCTTAGCATCATTGTTAAAAACGTTTTTTGAATTACTAACCACCTATGTTAAATTAAGTAGGTGCCAATTTTATATTTCATTAATGTAACAACATGCATAAAATAAAATAAAATAACTCATCTACGACAAATATAAGAGTCTGAATCATCACCCTACTAATAGATAAATAATAGATAAATAATAAATATCGAATAAACCATCGGTTCCAAAAATAGAATTCAAACCATAAGTCTAGAGAAATAAATTAAATCCAAATACATTGTCTGATAAATAAATTAAAAGTGTATCAACTAAAAAGGGCAACATTCCCAAATGAACTATTGAATTAGCAACCTATTCTAGGAATCAATAACTAAAGCATCTACACAAAGTCCTGTAAGCCTCCACAATACTGCATCTACGCATCCCTGGAATGAGACATGAAGCTTGGCATGGCTATGGTTGTACACCAAAAATATTTTTGAAAATATTTTGACATGGATTAGATCGCAAAACCATTTGAAAATATTTTCCAAGTAATTGAAATGTAAGATTTAATTACACATTAACACTTTTCGTATTTAAGTGAGTGTCACGCTCTCTTAAGATATTACTCACCCCTCAACTATTGTACATACTAGCACTTACCTTTTAACCCAACTTGTTATACTCCCCCACCTAACTAGTCTTGTTATATATCTTTCTATCACTCTACTCTATTCCGAGTACTTAATCCTATGGTTCCTAAGTTATTTTAACCTTTTAACTTAGTTAATCATTTACACTTTGATTGAATATATAACATTCACAGTATTTATATAAATAATACATTCACACTTTATATTTTTAACCCATATATAATTTATCTACTCAATTATATACGTATAGATATACTACAACAATCGTACACATATCATGTATGATAACCATCCTCCCGAGTAATAACTCATTGGATGCTTGTCTCTACAATGCTATCATATCCCAGGCATACTCACTCTAACTTGTCTACCATAAGTTGGTTAACTCATACCGAAATTGGTAAAAAAAATCACAAACGTAGTGGAGGTGTCATATTTCCTCGAGAGTGAGACCGAATCATACCCTAAATGTCTCACCTCGAAAATAAACACAAATTAAAATACCGGACAATATGAGTTCAGGACTATACTCTCCTTGCATTCACTAGCGAGAGGGATTCACCCACATCGCGCAACCTCCGATGATAGCACTAGAGGGGTATGTTTTCACATAAGTATCATGCACACCGATATTTATAAATTACACACACACACACACACACACACACACACACACACACACATATATATATATATATATCAAGGTTCTAAAAAACGCGGGGCTTGATCGAGGCATGGAGGCCAAGCCTTAAGCCTTAGAAGCCTAGGCGGGCC
Organism: Sambucus nigra; assembly: GCA_949130495.1. NCBI lineage: Eukaryota > Viridiplantae > Streptophyta > Magnoliopsida > Dipsacales > Adoxaceae > Sambucus > Sambucus nigra. Next base: position 350,475,014 of record OX422222.1, on the reverse strand, counting down.
TTGGCGTAAAAAGGCGTGAAAAGGCATTTAGGTTTGTTTAATATATTTTAATATTTTTTAACCATGACAAGGCTATTAAAATACTAAAATTGTAAATATCATAAAAATATGTCTGAATATTTGTAAATAAAAATACTATTTGATTATTTTGGATGAGATAATGGTCCGGTTTGTAAAAATATCTTTAAAAGGCGATATCATTTCACTAAGGCATTGTTGTTTTTAGAGAAAAAGTACGCCTTAAGGATTTTATCAAGCATAAGGCGTCAAAATCTTAAGGTGGGGCGTTTCTCTCAAGCCTCAAGCCTAGGCGGGTTTTTTAGAACAGTGATATATATATATATATATATATATATATATATATATAACACTAGACCATAATACTCGAGTCTATTTCCTGAATCTAAATTTATTAAATTTCAAATTCACTAAATAATTCATGTATCTTCACTTGCTAAAATATCCAAACTCGCCCAATCAGCCCATAGTTAAATATTAATGAATTTCTCACTTAATTCATTCTTTAAACTCTCATTATTTCTCCATTTATAATCAACCATATATTTACCCATGAGACCTAGGTAATATGTTTCCTCTTTCTTTTACACCAATGAAAAAATTCCTAACAAAAACTGAAGCCCAAAATAAAATAAGTCGAACTGCTTCATTTCAGGCTTCATTGATTGATCGATGAAGTCGATCGATCAATCCATGTTGGGCGAAGTTAGCTTCGTTCCCAAGTTATTTTCCTCCATTTTTGTTACCCAAACCTTCATCAAATCAACAAATTCTAAACTAATTCATACCTCACATCTATTATACTTCTCAACAGATTTTACTTGATTTACATTCCTAAACAATAATGATTTGTACAACCATCAATTACATAAGAGAATTGGGTTTATAAATAGGTTATTCAACTCTCTTCTTAGAATTGAGTTCACCGTCCTTAATTATATGGATTAGACTTCTAGATTTTAATTATTAATCAGTTTCCAACAATACTATATGATGTTTCATCATTAATTCTACATCTAATATCCAAATCACCCAAAAACCCATTTTCATAAGACAACCCTCCTCAAAACAAGTTTATCTACACCTACCGTGATATGAATATGATTTTTTTAAATTTAAAACAGAAGAAAGTTAATTATTTCCTTTATAGTTTCACAGGGTCTGATTATGTGTTGTAGAAGTTGGATTTGACAAAGCACACCCAATTCCTCCTTCAATTTGACCTCTGAAGTTCCTTTCTTTTCTTCCTTCTCTCTACTCTCAAATTCTAGTGTTTTGAATATGAGTTATGGAAGCCTCTAACTCTTAAACTTAGGTTTAATATTTTCTAATCTTGAAATTAGGCTAACGGGCCAAGCCTAAATGACCCGAATACCCTTGTGTGGGCTCGGTTATGTTTACAAAGGCCCTATGACCCAATTACTATCCCCCGGTACACTTTTTTTTTATTATCTTGGCCCTTCTGGAACCAACCGTTATCTCGAAAACGCCATTCGAGTCACCCTAAAATAATTTCCTATCTCGATCTCATATAGCATACACACAACTTCCGGTTGAGATATAATATTGTCATGTCACTATCACTGGCAATGACGTAAAATAATCATTTACTATTCACTTAGTACTTATATTTCATAAATATTAATCATTATCTCACCCGATTAATATTCTAATCAACATATAATAATTAATTCAAATAAATTACGTCACACGTGTTATTTAAAATAATAGAATTAATTAAACATTTAATACTTAAAAATACGTGGTGTTATAGTGAAAGGGCGAGTAGAGAAAGAAAACTATGGTTCATTAGTTTTGGCGCTAAGAATATTAGTTTAGATAATTTAAAAATTGTTTGAAAGACATTAATTATACTTGATTAAAATAAACTTTAAACATCCTTTGTACATTTTTATTATAAATGATTTTTTTACAAATATAGGAGTGAATTGCATCTCGGATTGCCATAATTTAGGTCATACCCTTGTAAAAACTAAGTATATTTAATTTTTGGTACAATTTCTTTCAAAAACCTTTTAAGTGAATATACAGCGCTAATCTATGTGCAGATTAATGTTATTTGTTTATAAGACTATACTCCCTCTTCAAAAAATAAAAAATAGTCCAACAAATCAATTTATTTCTGGCATCAATGTAATTCTCTTAAAGATCATGTATTTTTATGGTTAAGAATTTAAGAATAAAAACTTTTTTTCTTAAAAGCTAAAGATATACTATATGTGCTAAATTTTCTAAAGTATTGAAGCAAAAATAATTCAAGTTAAAAAGCTTTTTTACAACATGTGTCAACAATTTAGAAGATTTAGACAAAACTTCCTTATTTATAAGACTATCAACCGCCATGTTTAATAAATAAAAATAAATAAACAAAAACTCCAACAACAACAATGCTAACGGTCGAACCTCGTCATCGATTTAACTCAATTCATGAAAATAACATTAATACATCAATAAATAAATTAAAAAATATTATGCGATTCACAAATATAAGTCTGAAAAGAAAATAAAACCACTACAAAATAACTATCAACACACCATGTAATCAATCAGTTACTTCCCATAACCACCACCGGACACCATCTTAGCCCCAAACCAAACATCTAAACTGCAACCATCGCCCCCCCCCCCCCCCCCCATTAACAACTCGCAAAACACCTGCAAACACTAACACCAACACGCGAAACACCAAAGCCACCGTAGATCGTAACCCTCCACAACTATCAGCTAACCACAAATAGCAAAAGTCAAGTTAAACTAAAAGCAACCTTGTTTGGTGCATCAATACTATCACCTTTTGATATATAATGGGCCATTTCCCTATTAATCAATGCATAAAATAATTTGTAATCAATGAGACAAAATGAAAGTAACAATAGAAAGTGGGAAGAGAATAATACATGTTCGTATTCCCACACATCTATAAAAAAAAGTGTATTCATTCATGTGACAACATTACATTATGAAGTCTTAGATATAATCAGCTTCGTAGTCATACGAATGACATCTAGTAAATATTGATAATTTATCACATCAAACACATAAAATCTAACAACAAATATAGAAAAAAATGTCTTAGGAGGTACTGTACAGATCTTTGTATAAACATAGAATAAATTTAGATCCTCTTCATAATGAGCATTATCACAAAGAGAAGTTAAGTTCCCTATCTCAACAACCTAGTATACAGACTAAATATATGTCATAATTGAATAAATAAAACTAGTAAACAGATTTATCATGAAGAGATGCCCATTATATTGGATTCATGGATTTTTGTAATAGAATATTTTAAAGTTAAGGTAGAGTACAAATCAAAACACAATTACCAGTCAAACTAAAGAACTAATTCTTGATTTTCAAAATCATAACCCAACTACCCAAATAGGACAAATGAGAAAACATAATAAATTGTTTCACTGTATTCTATTAGTATTAATGTCTTATTTAATGAGGATCAAAAGAGATAGTATTCATTTAAAAAAATATAATGATCTATATTAAACTTTTAGGGAAATGAAGAGATTTTTTAAAAAGTGATTGAAACCTAATTGGATCAATAATGAAATCAATAGCGCAATTTTAATATGGTAATTTTGGAAACAAAAAGTAATAAAATAAACAAATGGGCCTGCTTGTACAACCGAAGCAAGATGAAGGGGGCTTAGATATTCCCGATTTCTTGAATACCTTTGTTTGGCTTTGATATACACAAACATAAAATAAAAAACAATCTTTTATGTTAAAAATTAAAACAAAGTAAAGTGAAATGCCCCCCAATAGAGTTTACCCGATATTCAAAAGAAAAAAACCCAATAGAGTTGTAAAGGGAAAAATAATTGCAACATAAAAGAATATCAAAGAACTAAAAAAATTGAATTTAGGAACCCATGACCTATATTTTGATGAGCCACATGAAAATAAAGATTATAAATAAAAGGGATTGAGCTCTGATTTTAAAACCAAAAACAACAAAATGAGTAAAAAAGATAGAGATATGTTACCTAGTTGTATGTGGTGAGGGACGATCTGCACGAAAAAAAAAACTCGAAGATAATAGAGTTAAAAAAAATCCACAAACGTCACATAAACCTTCAAATACATTTATCTGCACTGACTTCATTTACCTCCATCAAGCGCTACGTCAATCACCATAGTGGAGTTACAGAGAGCCTTAAATTATTAAGAAAAGGAAAATAGAGTTAAAACAACCAAAAACCTTAGCTCAGTGATAATGATTTCCCCTCTAATTTCAAAACACCCAAACAAAAGAAAATACAAAAACTATGCCAAGATGAAAAGGATCCGTAGAAGGTAGTGGGTGTGTAAAAGGGAGTGTGTGATAGATTGTACTGTTTGGTAGAATTAAGGTGGGCATTTTTTTATTTTCACAGAGTGGGTGAGAGGTTCGAGGTGGATTTTTTTGGACCATCAGATATAGTTTTTCAAGTTTCAAGTCACGTTTCCATGTCATAAGTCTCTCTTATGACGTGGCGGTCTTAACTTATGACATGGCAAAAAAAAAACTCCTAATTTCTTTTATTTATATAAACACACACATACACACACACTAGCATATTGCCCGTGCCTAAAGGCACGAAGAAACTTTTCCAAGGTATTAACTTATGACTAATTTAAGTCGATTATTTTATATAACACAAATAATAATAAACAATTTAAAAAAAACTAGGCACATCTCCCTCTATTTATAGGAATATTCGCACTATTTAAGAAATAAAAAATACACCAACATAAAGAAGGAAATTCCAAAGTATTGAATCGTGTATAATTTAGGTCAATTTTTTCCACAACATAGATTATAAAATTTGGGCAAAGTTTCCTTCAATTAGTAAATGCCCGTGAAGATGGCATACGTGTAATTTATTTTGGTATAATCACTACATTATAGTAAGGACCAATTTCCAATTGATTCAATTTATAGTGTTGGCTTAGTTCCGGATAAAACTAATTAAGCCATAGTAGATTGTTATATCATTTTAAGCCTATGAAAATTGCATTGAAGATGTAGCGATGAAGCCTAAAGTGAAGATATCATGAGTGCTGATATTTGTGGAGAGTTTACACGTCACCAACATTTGAATTCCAAGCTCTTTAAAGGTATGAACGCATATAATATATAGAGAGACTTGGTTATTTTTTTATGGGTGTCCTTTTATTAATCTTTTATTAAAATGACTTTATATTTTATCAGAAAATCATTTTAAATATTTACATAAAAGTTTTTGGGATTAAAATAGGGTTTTGGAATTTTTGAAAAGTTATTCGAACGAAATTGGGAGCTCGTTCGAACGAGATGCCTCAGTCGTTCGAGCGAACCATCGAACGAGTTATCCAACAAACTTCGTATCTAGTTTTCTAAATTATTGTTAGAAATGTCATTAGAATGACATCGTTCGAATGAGTTTATCTAGCGACATTTTTGCCCTTTTTGTAGCATGAAATCTCGTTCGGACGAAGTCGTTCGAACGACATTCAAAAGTTGGTCGAATGACTTGGCCGTTTTTATGTCAGTTTTTTCCTATAACTCCCCACTTTCCCACTAACTTTTTACTAGTTTTAATAGTGTCGGAACACAGTTTTCGGTGAGACTTTTTCCACATTTTCAAGAGGCTTGAGAGCTCCATAGATTAACCAAAAAGTCCCTTTTATTTTGTGAATCAAAATGCTTTAATCTTTGCCCAAAAACGAGTTTAATACCAATAGTTTACTTTGATCCAAGTTACTACATATATATTTGCTTAGTGATCATCTTTTTAGCACCGGGTGTCATCTCTCCCCCAAAAGGAGACCATTTCCTACGTCGGAGTCTGTGTTTTGTTAATTTATGGTGTGTATAAGAAGAAAGGCTTCGTGTGTAGTTGACTGTAGTTGAGCCCCATCGGTGAATTCTGAGACTACGGTGGATTTCAGAGTTCTCAACTAGGCGGAGGTGGAAGAAAGAAGAAGTGTCAAGGCTTGAGAGGGAGTCAAGTCGAGGAAGTAAGTTTTTGATCTTGTTTTTGTAAAACCATACCTAGTGGATTTGTTAGCTGGGTCGTCTGAGGTTTTTCCCATTTTGGGTTTTCCTCATACATCGTAGCGTTGCGTGATTGGTTTTATTTTTATCTTGCTAAAATCATTTAGATGCATGTGTAGGTGTAAAAATATAAAAATTGGTTTAAACACAACAATGATGTAATTTTGGTATCAGATTAAGTTTGGATAATTTTAATTTAATTTAATTCGATCCAATTTAATCTCGTTGGTAAAATGAATGCTTAGGTTTGTGTGACATAATTTTAACTTGAATTGAATTAAATTTGTTTAATTGTGGTTAAAAGAAAAAAAATCAATATTTTCTTTGTTTAGTTTAATTTAATTTTAATTTTGTATAAATTAAAATTTGAGGACTTTAATTGGTTATCTTAACAGAAATTTGAAATTTGGATATTTGTGCAGGAGTTTGGAATTTTGGATAGTTTGGGAACCATCATCCCCCATCAAGATAATCAAACCTAGTACACACTGTAGCTATGACAATAAAACTATTTTTGGTATAAGTTGTCTGTATAATTCAAATAAATGTAAACGTTTTAGAAAATCGGACAAAGTTTTCTTTATTTATAAGACTATCTACCCTGTTTAAGAAATTCAAAAAATACACCAACCATAATATTAATAGCAACTAAGTAGTCTAAAAGTAAAAGTATCATAAAGAGATAATCAACAATTAAGGTTAATCTCTTTGGACACATCGGTAAAGAAATTATTATAAATATAAGTTAAGAAAAATAACAAACAAAACTTCACCACATTCTAGCATTCAACCAAAAAGTAATCCTAAAACTTTGAATCTACAAATATCTATAAATTAATATGTATAAGATGGGAGATATATGATAAGAATTATATAAACTACTTCCCCGAAGTGATAATTATATGAATCCAAGAATTATATTTAGTCCCCTCACTTTTAGACGATAGTCATGGATTAATTAATTTCTTAGTTACTCCCTCACTTTTAGACGATCTTCATTACCATTAATGAATCCAAGAATTATAAGAACTCCAACAACCTAAAACATTTAGAAAATAAAAAATACAAAAGAAGTGAGAATGTTGTAGTGGTAGAAACAATAAAAAAAAACATGTGCAGAAAGTAGGAGCGTAGTTTTCCTTATAGCTTATTAACCTGTAAAAGTTAGGTCTCGATCCTCACGTAGAGAAATAACAAAATAATAAGATGCAATTATGTGTAAGAATACGAATGAAGAGTGCTTATTACACAAATATGTGTAAGATTCAATTCTGACACCATATAAATATATTTTTCCCCTGTGGTCAACTCAAAAAATCACTTACTTAAACAAAGACAGCAATCCATTTACATAGACCCAATAACTCGGTTTGAATATCACCCTAAACGAACTATATTCTGCAACCAGAAAATATAGATAGTATTTTCGTAAATGAATAAATTTACATTTTCTAAATTAATAATTAATCAAAAAATGTTTTAAATACCACCCATAAACAAACACTAATGATACGTGATTCAAATAAATAATGACTAACCCAAGCAACATTTAAATGGATCAATAGAGAATATCAAACTCTAATAGTATGTTAATCAATTTATGTTATGACATCCATAGGTAAACATAAATGAATGAAAAAAGCATACAACGATTAGAGTTTATTTTTGCAAGAATTCACCTTAAATCTTCAATTATACAGACATCATAACCCTGAATTTCGAACGATATAAACTTCGATTGGTATCTAAAAAAGAATTAAATGTATAAAAAAGAAAATATTTTTTTATATTCACATTTTGCAAAGAAATATATAAAAAAAAATATAAAATTCAATCCCTATTTCTCAAAGGAATTTCAACCAACCTCATAGACCACTGATTCAATTTCTTTAAGTTTCCACGATTGGTATACAATGAAGTTAACAGTGAAGAGATAAATAGTGTACACAAAATATCCAATCTTCCAAATGACTTATGTTGGAACTAATCCAATTTCATCTTCAATTTCTTTCTCTGTTACAACAATATTCTTAGAAGGCACAAACATCAACAAATAATACAACTTAAGTTACAAAAAAACATCCACGTCAAAGGAAGAATTTTAGGCTTTCTTTACAAAATACTCCTTTGTTTCAAAACAAAACAATATAACAAAAACCATCTTATATTTTAATAGCTTGCATTTGCATGGGAAACACGCACAAAGATTTCAAGTTTTCGAATGCATATAAACAAAAATGGGTCAAAACTTTGTGCCCTGATCCACCTTTTAAAACGAACACCTTTTAAGAACGAACCTCCATTGCTTCATTTATTGTGATCTTCTAGAATCGAGGATGAAAAATCATGCTCGACTTAAAATGCTTCTTGGCGAGTTCCTTTTATTTGCGATCTTTTTCCTGCTCACTCTGTAGACTAATGCAGTCTTCATGGTAGTAGGGATCCATGTTATATTTTGATAACAAATACTCCTCATCTCACTTTCCTTACAATTAAGGAACACCTGATACTTATTCTTTTAATTTGATTTAATTATTCATGTTATTATATCGCCTTCATTTATCTTATCAGTCAAATTGTTTATCTCCCTCTAATCACGTGTCGTCTTCTTTTGTAAGTATACCGATCAACCCGGATTCAAGTTCAGAAATCGCTTTTTGGGGTTGCGCCTGGAGGATAGTTGCCTGCACGATTCTCCATCAGGAAGGGTATCTTCTGTCTTCCCAAAAACCCTCCTCGTCCATATTAGGTTATACATATTATATGCATTAATCCTTAGAACTTTATACTAACTCGAGTCTTATATTATTACGGGTTTCTCGTTTGTTCTCACGGTTCTTCAATTTATCATACTCGTCAACCTGGAGAGACTTGATTAAGTTGTATTTCTCTGTAACATGATCTATTGCCATCTCCAGCACGTCCTCATCATCATTTATGTTATCCATAACGTCCTCGTTATAAACATCTATAACTAACTCCTGTGCAATACCGCAAGATTCTGGATGTATTATTGTATCATCCAGCACCTTAAATCCAAAGAAAACATAATACTTAGATACATAGATAAAAATATACTTAAAACCCTTAATTTGGAACCATTACTTGATTCCAAGGCCCTAACTTGAAATCAAGGACGACAAAAGGGAACAAAATATTATACTTTTAGTTTCACTGGGATTACACATGAAGTAAAAAGTTCAAATGACATCTACAACAGAAAGATTAAACACTGTCAACATACCCCAAAACACCCAGATTACTCACCTAAGACAAATCATACCCCCGCAAATCGACAAAAAATTGAAAAACAACAAATGGACATTATTAAGAAGAAGGAAAGAGCAAAAGGGTAAGTAAAAACTAATCATAAATCAAGAAAGAGAGGAAACAGATTCAACACCTTCATTCATTCAAGTATTATGACTTCAATGCCTGCATTTTAAAAAGTTGTCTAGAATCCAAGAAAAGATTATTGCAATCCCATTTATTAATAGTAGATTTGATACAGTTGAGAATATAGTTTAAAATGACATCAAAAGAATTATACCTAATGGCTTACCAAATCTACTTGGCTCCAGTTGTAAAGCTGAGTTAGCCATGAAACACCTACAATTATAACAAATAAAAGACTAATAAGAAAATCAGTTTATTTAAAAAAAAAATCGGCACCATTAAATCTTCACTAAAGAAATTGTCCATGTGTGCTCGTTTGTGTGTGACACAAATTCTTGATCAACCTATTTAATAACATACCATCACAAAGCAAACCAACCTATGTTCAAAATTGCAATCTTGAGTTAAAAACAAATGCTTATAACATAAAAACTAAGTTAAAGTTGTAGTAAATTTTTTGTACCTAATAAATTAATGTTCAATCCTAAATAAAATCAGTTAGCTTGTGTTTGTTCTTTGTGTAAACAAATGAGTCTCTACTATAGGCATATTTGTGGCTAGTTGACTAAGATTTATTGATGCCGGGTCTTAAATTTCTATATGAATAATCATCTTTCCGATGATAATTTCCTTAATTCTACTCTGGTTATGCTTCAGCAACCAGTCATCTACAAAACCTTCATCCTAACTAAAAAAGGAATGAGGAAGCAATCACGATCAGTAACCTATCATCTGCAAAAACTTCCTTAATATTGCCACATGCACTATCCAACATGGACCATTTATTATTACCTAATGAGATCATTTGTATGTAATAAATTAAAAATAGAAATGTGATTTTCTAACACTATAATAATGTTAAGGACTTTACTTTTCTTAATAAAAAGGGACCCCCAAACATTCAAAATTATACAAAATTCATTTAGGCGAGTAATATATACAAACTATGCAACTCTACCTCAACTAATTCTTCCATAAATATAACAATAATTAGAAATCTATGTTGTTTTTCGGACTATGAAAATAGTATTTCACCAAATAAATAAACAGTAATTAAATTAAGTAATTACTCTGAAGAACACTAACAGTAAAGAAATTGAAGGAGAATATACAGTTTGTGATTGAAACAATCACTGACAGAAATTTGACTGATTCGAAAGTTAAACTATCTCTCCTTAAGACAGAATGAGCTCCCGTTATGGTGCTGATGGAAAATTCAACGGGCGTCTGCCTCTCAGGATGAAACGGTCAACGATTGTTACGAGAAGCACTTCAGTGCAATAGTCCCATGAACCAACAATGGCAAATTTCTCTCAAGCAAGAAGAAAGGAAGAAGGACATGTTGTAGGGAATTCGGGTAGATTTTTCTGGTATTAAAATGGAATGCATATGGTCCATTGTATAAATGGTGAAGGGTTGCAAGTTTATGGTTGTTGGCTTTTCCTAGTAAAGAATGTGATTGTTTAAACAGTCACATCTTTCTTTAGTAACATTTTATAACAACATTTTTAATTAATAAATTAAAACGATGACGTTTTAATTAACACACATATAATTAAGCAATTAATTAATCTGCAATTAATTAATTCATTTTGGAAAAACAAATTTTTCGGCCCAAAAAAATAATTTTTAAAGCCCAAAGGTCAATTAAAAGTTCGTCCAAAAAATCTAATACTTGCTCAAGAAAGACCCACAACCCGGGCACGGGCCGGGCCGGTCGGACGGCAGCGGCGCGTGCGCGCGTGTGGGCTTTTGGCCCAAAGCCCAAACATGGATAATGTAGGTCGTCTCCCCTTCAAAGAGTTGAGATACCCCAAAGGCATCCAAGTCTTAGTCCCATAACTTGGGTATATCAACTCTAAGCTTTTCTACCACTTTTCCAATGTAGGACAAAACCACTTATCTAGATTTAGACCAACTAAGTTAAGCTCAAGTGGGTCACTTTGAGTCCAAATTTCTCATTTATTACTTCACTATTTTGGACAAATGAGTATACCAAATTATTCTCCTTGCGATAAGGAACACATTGGTACTAAGACACGTCACTTTTAACATATGTGTCCCATTTAAAACTGACTCCAAAGTTCGACCAAAATGAGCTCTCTCTTTTTATTAAAATATCCAACAATCCCCCACGTGAATGAAATTTGGAAGAATCAAACGAATATAGTTGTAAACAGAGAGATTTTTTAGGAAAAACATTGCATCGAAGAAGATAGCTTGTGACTTTGAATCTTTCCTAGTGAGATACCATCGAGCTTACTAGCCTATCAATGAATGGGATGTCTTGTATTGATTGAGCATTTGTGTAAACTGATACAATATCATTCACACAATGTCTTTCCAAACTTATTGTTTCTCGTTATTGTGTCCATTTTGGCCTTGGACACCTCCTGGTTTCATGAGTGTGTTAAATAATTAGCCTTCGCCATTCTCAAAGAAGCGGCCCCTTCTCACTCACATAGGTGATTTCTATAAAGAGTATCCTGCTAATACCCCACTTGACCTATACATTCAAGACATAGAAATCATTAAAAACATAGTTTATCCTTATACACGCGAAATTTTGTGCACTGGCTCATCTTCGGAATGGGATGAAGTAATTAAAGTATTACTTCTCAGTGCTAACCGAGTCATCATAATTAGGTTGTCCCTTTGAACCTATTTCTTGGGATCTTCAGTCATTTAGGTTGGGTTTCAATTAAGACGTCTCTTTATAAATTCACGGGCTTTAGGCCCATTCCATGAGATGAACTTGCAACTTCCTCTCGAGATATATATTTGGTTACTGGATCCGCTATATTTTCTTTTAACTTTACATAGTTAACAGAAATAATTCCATTTGAGAGCAATTGTCTAACGGTTTGGTGTAGACGACGTATATGTCGTGACTTAGCATTATAGTTATTATTTTCAGCCCTAGAAATTGCCGATTGACTATCACCATGTATTATGACTGGTGGCATGGGCTTTGGCCATATAAGAATATCATCTAAAAAGTTTCTAAGCCATTCGGCTTCCTCCCCATCGTTTTCTAAAACAATAAATTCAGATTCCATAGTGGATCTTGCAATACACGTTTGTTTCAAGGATTTCCAAGATACGGTTGCACCTCCAAGAGTAAATAGATATAAACTTGTTGATTTCGAATCATTTGAATCAGATATCCAATTTGCATGGCTATAGCCTTCGAGTACAGCTGGATATCGTTCATAATGTAACCCATTCTTTAAAGAGTGTTGAAGATATCGACGAACTCTTATCAAGGCTTTCCAATGATCTTTTTCGGGATTTCTCGTATATCGACTGGGCTTACTAATCGAGTATGCTATATCCGATAAAGTATAGTTTGATAAATACATCAAACTTCCAATAATACGAGAATACTCTAATTGAGAAATACTTTCACCTTTATTTTTAAAGAGGTGACGATTTGGATATATTGGTGTTCACACTGGACTGTGATCATATTTATTATACTTTTAAAGTATTTTTCCATGTAATGTGATTGAGATAAGCTAATTCCTTAAGGGGTTCTAGTAATTTTAATTCCTAGAATTGCATCATCTAGTCCCAAGTCCTTCATTTCAAATCTACTAGTCAACATTTATTAAGGAGAATTGATAACATCATTATTATTAGCATCGTCTACATATAGACATATAATCGCATGTCCCGCTTGAGTGCTTTTGACATAGTCACATTTGTCACACTCATTTATTTCGAAACCATTTGACTTTAAGACATTGTCAAATTTTTCGTGCCATTGTTTAGATGCTTGTTTCAACCCATGTATTGATTTCACATGTTTATATACTTTCCATTCATTTCCAAGAGACTTAAAATCTTTCGGTTGTTCCATATATATTTTATCATCTAATTCACTATTTAGAAATGTCGTTTTGACATCCATTGGTGTGTTTCCAAATTATGTATTCCCACAATTGCAATAAAAATTCTAATGGACGTAATCCTTGTAACTGGTGAATAAGTGTCAAAATAATCTATTCTCTCCTTTTACTTGTATCCTTTAGCTACAAGTCTAGTCTTATATTTATCAATGGTTCCATCAGCTTTTATTTTTCATTTGAATTTCCATTTACACCCTAACGGTTTTGTCCTCGATGGTAGGTCCACCAGTTCCCACGTATGATTTTGCATAATGGATTCAATTTCACTATTAATAGCCTCTTTCCAATATGAGGCTTCCGGAGTGGATAGAGCTTCCTTTACTGTTTGAGGTTCACTTTCTAACATCTATATTAGAAAATTCGGACTGAAAGATTTTGTAATCTTAGCTCTTTTGCTACGTCTAGGTTCTTTCTCAATAATATTTTGAGGTTCACCATTTATAACTTCAAGCATTGTTTTGTTAGAATTTATTTCTTATGCATTCTTACAAGGAAATATATTTTCAAATAATGATGCATTCCTAAATTCTATGACTGTATTTTCTTGAATTTTAGGAATGTCAGACTTATGCGTAAGGAATCGATATGCACTACTATTATGTGCATAACCAATGAGTATGAAGTCAATAGTATTTGGACCAATTTTTACCTTTTTAGGTTTAGGAACAAGTACTTTTGCAATACGCCCCACACTTTTAAGTATTTACAGGAAGGCTTGCGTCATTTCCACAATTCATAGGGTATCTTATTTGTTTTATTATGAATCAACTTGTTGAGAATGTAATTAGCTGAAAGCAATGCTTCCCCACACATGTTTTGGGGTAATCCCTAACTTATTAACATTACATCCATGATTTCTTTTAAAGTTCGGTTTTTTCGTTCTGCAATCCCATTGGATTGAGGAGAGTAACGAGTAGTAGTTTGGTGAATAATGCCATTTTCTAAACATATTTCCTTAAAATAAGACTCGTATTCACCCCCTCTATCTCTTCTTAATTCTTTAATCTTTTTACCAAGTTGATTCTCAAATTCTATCTTATATTGCTTAAAACTTCAATTGCTTCATCTTTACTTCTTAGAAGATAGACATTACAATATCTAGTGAAATCATCCAAAAATGTAATAAAGTACTTTTTCCCACCTCTAGTTTGAACAAATTTTAAATCACATATATCGGTGTGAATTAAATCTAAAGGTTCACTACTCCTTTCAATTAAATGGAAATGTGTTTTAGTTAATTTAGCTTCTACACATGTTTCACATTTGTGAATTGTATCAATACTAAATTTTGGAATTAATTCTAAGTGAATTAATTTTCTTAAAGTATTGTAATTAACATGTCCTAATCTACCATGACACATATCCATAAACTCAAGCATATAAGCAGAATATATCATATTATTATCATTGTTACTTTTAGGTACAATAGTCATGGCGTTCAATTTGAACATCCCATCACACATATATCATTTCCCTACATACATTCTATCTTTACTTAGTACAAATTTGACTCCAACAAAGACTAGCTTAAATCCTTTCTTTCTTAGCACATAACCGGAGACAAGGTTCTTCCTAATGAAGGGCACATGCAATAAATCGTTGAGTGCGAGACGCTTCCCCGAAGTCATTTTCAACACGACTTTTCCTTGACCTTCAACCTTCGAAGTGGAGGAATTTTCCATGAATAATTATTCTCCATTTGCAATTGGTTGGTAGGATGTGAACATTCTTTTATCGGAACACACATGGAATATAGCACCGGTATCAACCCACCACTCTTTGGTGTTACCCACTAAATTTACTTCAGATACAACTGCAGAGAAAGACACGTTGGAAACATCGTCAAACAAAGCATCAACTTCTGTCATGTTGGCTTGTGGTGCTTTCTTCTTGAAGTTCTCTTAATTTTTCGGCTTGCGACAATCCTTGGCCCAATGACCTTCTTTGTTATAACTAAAACATTTTTCTTTGAACTTCTTAGCACCGCCTTGTTGACTTGTGCCTTCATTTTTGTGCTTTCTCTTTTTGTTGAATTTGTGTCCATCTTCAATAAAAAAAAAATTTGCAGACATAGCATTGTTACCGTTTTTCTTTTAAATTTACGATTATCTTCTTCTATACTTAACCAAATAATCAAATCTTTAAGTCGCATTTCTTTTCGTTTATACTTCAAATAATTTTTGAAATCTTTCTAAGAAGGGAGTAATTTTTCAATTACCGCAGCACCTTGAAAAGTTTCACTTATAGCCATATTTTCAACAATAATTTCAAGAAAAAATAAATGAAGATCTTAGACTTGGCTTATGACAGTCTTTGAATCAACCACTTTATATTCGAGAAATCTACTGACCAGGAATTTTTTCATGTCGGCATCCTCGATTTTATATTTTTTATCCAAAGACTCCCATAACAGTTTAGCGGTTTTGATTGGATTATACACATTATAAAGTGTATTTTCCAATCCGTTAAGGATATAATTTTTACAAATAAAATCAAAATTTTTCCATGCTTATACACCTAACAAAGTTGTCTTATCCGTTTTATTTTCATTAACCACGGGGTAATCTTCATTAATAAACTTTGCAAGATTAATGGTAGTTAAATAAAACAACATCTTTTGTTGCAATCGTTTGAAATCAGTGCCATTAAACTTTTCGGGTTTTTCTCCATGGGTTAAATGAGTAGGAATTGCAGTAGTAACACCAACCGACACATCAATATGGGGAATAAACACAACATTTTCAGAGGATTCGGTGGTCATTATTCTGTGACACCCCGCCCAATTAAATATAGGGTGATTAGTCATCTACTAATTTAAAATGGGATATTCAGTTGGTTCATTCTCAGCATCACTGTCGAAAAACTTTTTAACATATTAATCTCCTAATATAAAATTAAGCAAGGTGTCAAACCATTGCCAATTTTAATAATACCAAGTAAATCCATTTCTTTCCATCTTAAAATATAAACCATTCACCACACATAGGAATGTAAATAAATACCGAACATGAATCAAGTACTGCAATAAATAATACAGAGTAAAACTCTCAGTTCAAAACTCCAAACCATACAATAAACTGAATACAAAATCTCTGATGGAAGAAATAGAAATGGACGACATATGCCCTAAACAAGAAGTCTAGATGAAACTGAATGGAAAGGATAGATACGTCTACTGTAAGGACCTACAACTTCCAAAACAGCTGCAGCACGTTAAGCAATCCAAATCTCTAAATCTGACACTCCTGTGGCTGAGCACCTGATATAATACATATATATAGAAAACGAGAGAAGAGATACAAGAAACGGGTCAGAGCCCGATGTGTAAAAATATTTTACCAAGTATGTAAAACTGGTTCTTAAAATAAGTCTTATACGCATGTTAGCTATCGAACTCTCACATGAGTTCCTCACCTCTCGTCTATTGTGCACGCCTAACGTACATCTAATCTCCCCTAGTTATACCTCCCAGTCTAACTAGTTAGAAACCATACTAATACTAACTATGCTCACTAGTAGTATTCTCGTATTGCCCATACAATACGCTATTCAGATAGTTTATCTCACATACCAAATTTCATCATTCACCGTTTGAATGGTTAATCTTTTATTCACTAATATCATTTTACTTCTCATTTTCATTTTATCTGCTAGTCTCACAAAGTAGAAAGTTATCCAAGTACACTCATACATATATATAGTCTCATCATCCCTATATATATACACTAATCCTGCACCCTTAGGTTAAGACCGCTTGGTGCAATGTAACAATTACTATTATTACCAAGTCTACTAATTTCACACAGTAGCAATATTCACAAGTCCATATATATATATATATATACTAATCCTGCACCCCCGGCTAAGACCCATTAGTGCACATATTCTGGAAATCATGCATCCCCAGGTTAACACCCATTAATGCACCTATCAATAATAATTCAACACCCCCGAGTTATCACCCATTAGTGCGCCTAACAATATAATATTGCATCCCCGGGTTAGCACCCATTAATGCACCTATCAATATTAATCCAGCACCCCCGGGTTATCACCCATTAGTGCGCCAAACAATAATCATCTTTGTACCCCCGGGTTATCACCCATTAGTACACTTAATAATAGAGTTTTTGCACCCCCGAGTTATCACTCATTAGTGCTCTTAACTATAATATCACATAATAGGCATACACACATCCTATTATAATTTATGGGTATCTCTCAAACCTACATATATACTCCCCATACGTATTTTAACCTCATACTACGTATAGTATAAATAATTAGATTACTATCTCTCTCGTAATCTCCAAGGTACATTCTCTCTATGCCGAATTAATAAAAGTATTTATTCTCACACACTTTCCCGAAATTCCATCTTATTTAAATTTACCACTTGGCAGTTTCCCTCACTCCAATAAACCGACAAAATCAAAACTAGACTTTGAGAAAAATCCCCAAAAATTCCCTATGTCGCTCGAACCAGAAAGGTTATCGTTTGAACGACTTTCACGTGTCATTCGAGAGGATTCGCACGAGATTCCATCTCACTCGAACGACTTCGCACGAGATCTCCATCTCGTTTGAACCACTTCGCGCGAGATCGCGCGAGATTGCACTGTTCGTCTTCTTTACCAAATTCCAACGTTTTCCCTCCATTTTTGAACCTTAAACCTCTAAGATTCAATTCCCAATAACTCATAATCAATACCCATCAACCCCTAACAGGTTATAGATCATTTCTATCATCCTAGGATCCTTAATTTGCCATTAATCATCAATATTTCATAAAAACCCCAAATTAATTCACATGAACCCTAGTTTCCAAAATGCCAATTAAAGAACCTAATCAACCCAGATTCGTTCATCAATATATAATCAAATTCCGTGATTAATCCTCTACATACATGAAGGAAATTCAGCCACTAATTAAACCAATCCTTAATCATAATTTAATTCTCCAATTTTCACCCAATTAACATATAAATCATGATTAAATCCACCTATACTAACATGAACATGATTATTGCTAAAAGAATTCTAGTAATAAACACTTGCCTCGAATATGACGGTCTGATCCGTTGGTGATGTTGGTATACACGCGTTCCTCTCTTCGCGATCTACTTGTTGGTGGTCACGGTTGTGCAAGGTGACGCCAAACGAGCCTTCTCTCTTGGAATTTGGCTCTCCCTCACACCCTCCATGGCCGTTCTTGATTTATGTAACCTCTCAACCCTAATGAACTTTCCTTAGCTGTTAGAATTAATCCCAAATTTCGTCCATTAATTTAGCCCAAAAATCCAAATTACAAAACTACCCCTACGGGGTGCCGGTTTGGCCTAAAATCGCCCTGGGACCCAAACTAAATACCCGGGTATACTATTTTGACTATCTCGACCCTCCCGGACACAACGGCGCACTCGAAATAACCATACGAGTTACTAAAAATAAATTATCTTTTTATTTCATTCAATTAGTCCCGACACGACTCACACGCGTGTCAGACTTAAATTACCAAACTGCCGTATTTCTCATTTTTGACAATTTATCCAATGTCATAATTCCATATTACATATCACATAGTAATATTCAATAGTTCACAACAATAAGTATTAACCTTTCGCACGCTAGTTAATAATTATTTAAATTCGGATTAATAACAAATTAATTTCTCACATTTTAATTCAATTAATCCAACAACAATAATTAATTGCATATTTATTCTCATAATAATAATTAATCACATAATTATTTAAATCTTCAGAAATACGGGGTATTACATATTCTATTATAAAAATAAACAGAACCGACTAGCGAAACGTAAAGAATTTAATATTATAGAGAAAAATATGACAACGTAAACACGTTTACTATGTAAATTACAAATATTTTTTCCCAAAAAATTTCAGATTTGAAAATTATTTATTTAGTGAAAAACAACACGGAAAAATAAGTATTATGTCTTAAGATTGTTGTTTTTCAGACTATGAAAATCGTATTTCACCAAATAAAGAAACAGTAATTAAATTAAGTAATTACTCTGAAGAACACTAACAATAAAGAAAGTGAAGAAGAACATACAGTTTGTGATTGAAACAATCACTGGAAGAAATTTGATCGAGTCGAAAGTTAAATTATCTCTCCTTAAGACATAATACGCCTCCGCTATGGTGCTGATGGAAAATTCAAGGGGCATCTGCCACCCAGGATGAAACGGCCAACGACTGTTACAAGAAGCACTTCAGTGCAACAGTCCCACGAACCAACAATGGTGAATTTCTCTAAAACGGGAAGAAAGGAAGAAGGACGGGTTGTAGGGAATTCGGGTATATTTTTCTGGTGTTAAAATGGACTGCATATGGTCCTTTATATAAGTGGTGAAGGGTTGCAAGTTTATGGATATTGTCTTTTCCTAGGAAATGATGTGACTGTTTAAAAAATCACATCTTTCTTTAGCAGGGTTTTATAACAACATTTTTAATTAATAAATTAAAATGATGATGTTTTAATTAACAGGAAAATAATTAAGCAATTAATTAATCTGTAATTAATTAATTCATTTTGGGAAAACAAATTTTTTGGCCCCAAAAAATAAATTTTAAAGCCCAAACATCAACTAAAATTTCGTCCAAAAAATTTAATACTTGCTCAAGAAAGACCCACGACCCACGATCTGGGCATGACCTGGGCCGGCCGGACGACGGCGGTGGTGGTGCGCGCGCGCGTTTCGACTTTTGGCCCAAAGCCCAAACATGCATAATGTAGGTCATCTCCCCTTCAAAGAGTTGGGATACCCCAAAGGCATCCAAGCCTTAGTCCCATAACTTGGGTATATTATCTCCAAGCTTTTCTACCCCTTTTCCAATGTGGGACATACCCACTTATCTAGATTTCCACCAACTAATTTATGCTCAAGTGGGTCACTTTGAGTCTAAATTTCTCATTCATTACCTCACTATTCCGACAAATGAGTATACCAAATTAATCTCCTTGCGACAAGGAACACATTGGTACTAAGATACACCACTTTTAACATATATGTCCCATTTAAAATTGACTCCAAAGTTCGACCAAAATGAGCTGTCATTTTATTAAAATATCAAACATTCTACATGTAGTTTAATATTTTCCAGCACCTCTGATGCATTTTTACGTGCATCTTGATAATACAAATGTCAATTCGTATTACAGACAGTCATATATCTTGGTTAAAGATCATGGGATTTATTTTAAAGGATCATTCTTCATATCATGAATATTTTCACACAAAAAATGAGGTCTCTAAATGTCGACCAATCATGATCGAATAAGACCAAAGAAACATAATAGACCACATGGAGCAAAATTCCTTGGTTACGTGGATAGTGGCTTGTGGCCGATAGTGGTGGCAGGTAGCGATCGATAAAGAATGGTGCTATTGAATGCTATGAAACCATATGTACGAATTATAAAAACAAAATGCATCATCCAGTCAACCATCATAGAAAATTGTGATATGATTGAGGTTCAATATTTTCAAGAAATAAAAACTCTGCTAGTATATATACATATAACCACCATTGGACTGAACAGATAAAACTCCTTATTTCAAACTCAAGACTTATAAAAGTTGAATATATAAAAGTATGAATGGAACCAAAATAAATATTTTATAAGAAAACAATATAAGTGTCTTTTGGATTCCAAGAGCCTACAAAAGTGATGATACTGAATGACTTCAAATAAATCAACTAAAATGGAAAATTCTTCATATACTTGAAAGTTGAAACTATTTTGGGATAAATCATAGTTGAAAAAATTGAAACAATGATGAAAAACCCACTCATATCATAAACCCACATCCATGTTCAAAGAATACATATCTCAATTGGCTAGAGAGCCTCTGAAAATTAAAAGGATAATATGAGTGTGAGGGTGAGCATTGTCTAATAAAGGGGAGTTTGGGGGGAAGTTGGTGAATAGATAAGGAAAAAAGAATCTTGAAATACAACCATATTCTATGAACCATGGAGTAAAAGGAAATAAGATTCTAATCGTCCCATTACGCTATTGCTTTGCTCTATGGAAACCTTAAAGCTACACATAAATAACTAAAAATAGGAGAAAAGTAATGTTGCAGTTGAGTTTATCCAGCAGGAACATGTTTCCACAACACACACTGGCATGGACACATATCCACGACACAACTAGAATGAACACATGTGCATGACACAAACTTAAATCTCCGCTACTTCATCATATACTAGCAATATGTGGCCATGAACATGTTTAAACACTTAGACGAACGTTGCAATAATTATGGGTATAGCAAACTTGTCTACCAAATATTTGTTAGAAATGAGGAACATTAACTTAACACTTCCATGTATTAACCTTCATTATACAAGTGAGAACAAATATAAAAAGGAGAGGAACTTTGAGCATATTCCAACTTAAAAATTAAATGATTTCTACTATGTGATATTAAAGGGAAACCAAATTTTCAACAAACACCAAATAAAGTTTGAATTATATCCTGAATCGAAAAAATAACATTAGAATGTTTGATATAGTACAATATGAATAGAACTTGGCATCTCATATGCATTTAACCAACACAAATTGTCATTAATATATGGTTGAAGAGAAACCCCGACGTTAATTTGAAATTCAACTTACAAAAAACCCCAATATTATATTCAACAAAACAAAAACAAATTATCAAATCGGTATGGCGTATCGTTAATGGATGCAGATGTGCGATTCAAGAAAAAGAAATTAAACAATAACATATATATATAAATTCACACCAGATCATTTAATACATAACATAAGAAACATATGCATGGTCAAATACGGAAAGCTACAAATGAAAGGGGTTAATGGGATTATTTGCATATGTACCCCAAGAAAAAAATGAACAACTAAAATAAAATTTCCTTATGCATGCACAAAAGTGAGAAACTATTAGAATCCTAAAATGAACATGCAAAAACAGTGAAAACGTATTACACGAATATAATGAACTAGCAATAGAATTGAAAATACAAAGGGTGGGGTAGAAATAACTTGTAAATAAATGAGAGAGTGTGAGAAGGAAATGACTTGAATAGGTGACATTTTGTAATACCCCATGAATTCTAGGACTGGGAATTTTAATTTATTTGGGAGAAATAAAATTTCTTTGAATTGGAGAATTTTAAATTTGGCTAATGGGGTCAAAATTTGATGATGTTATAAAGTATTTCGGATGGCAATTCGAAGTGTGCGATTGATCCCGGAGGGGTCGAGATAGTGAAAATGATTGTCCTTGGGTTTTATTTCGGTTTCGAAATATTTTAAGTTAGTTTGACTCAAATTGGAGTAAACGAGTCATTTAAAGTGTGTATTATCATTTAAAGTCGGGTATCTTGGATCTAAGGCTTAAAAAGCCTACGTGAGATAATAATCTCATTTTGAGATTGAGAAAACCCCAGAAGAAAAGAGAAAGGAAGAAGAGGAGAAAAGCATGGAACTTGGGAGTTCCAGACAAAATCTGTGATTTCGAGGAAGATTCAACCTCTACCACTTTAAGGCAGGTGATGAATCTTGCTAAATAATCTATGTGTGTAATTTATTTCATGATTTGTGTGTATAAATTTTGGATTTTTGATTAATATGTCAAAAACCTAGATTTTGGGTATTTAATCTTGCATTTGATGTTTATATATCGGTTTGAGGTTGTATAATTAGTTGGATTAATCTATTTGATGAGTTTTAATGTTAGAAACATGATTGAGATAAATATTGAGGGTTAGATGATGATATTTTGGGTATTTGGAGAGTTAGGGTTTGTCCAAAAGGAAAAAAGGGCCGAAATATCTTGTATGGTCTGTCGACCGCGACCAGGAAGCCGGTCGACCACGCCTCAATGGAAAAGCCTACTGCTTTCTTCATAAGGCAAAATTTATAACCGCGATCAACCGGGGGTCAGGGGTCAGTCGACTAGTCCTTTGTTTTTATCCCAACAATGGGATTCTCTTTTTACCCTTTTTCTTTTGGGTTTAAAACTTAGGGATCTTCTTAGTGAATGTATTATAGAGGGCTAAGTTAGAATATCATGAAACCTATACCCTAATATGGTAAGGCGATATTCGGGCCTATTTTGGGAATGGCTTACAAGGGTATGGTGCCATCTGTTATTTAAGGAAACGATAGTTGGATAAGAAGATTGTAGGATTATATTAATGTGATTGTGGTGGAATATCATGAAGTGGTTATACGTCATAGAGATAGTCCCTTGTACTTATGTGCTTTCCAAGTCAAGTGGTCTCACTGTGTAGGTTTTAGTATATCACTGACTAGAATAGTTATGTGTGTACTTATAGTCGAGATAGTTATTATATATATCTATACGCGATCATTGATAAATATTTCGAGGTATGATGGGATTATAAAATGAATTGGGATTGAGCTTGTGGATTTTCGATTAATTGGTTGCGTTTATACTTATAGCCGAGATTATTATAGTATAATGGTATGCATCCGGAGATAGATGGAATATGAATGAGAACGGTTATATACATTCGGGCATGAGATAATATCCATAATGTTGATTAAATTGAGAGAATATTCATATCATAGGTGAAAGGAATGAATATGCTCAAGTGAGGGATCGTATTATGTAATAAATGGGGATAGTATACGTTATAACATCAGTTAGTGTGATGAGAACTATAGACACCTTTAGCCAAATTCATTACTTTTATACATACGGATGGGAGATAGCATATATAGACAAATATATGTGTGTATTTATATAGGGCGTGATTGTGTACACCTTATGTGAAGGTTTGTATATATAAAGTGGTTGTATATATATATATATATATATATATATATCTAGTGTGAATGATATATATACTTATTGTGTGGGCATACCCACCACATGCTAATATGGGAGGTTGCACAATGCGGGTGAGGCCTGTGGCATAAGGAGCAGGGTGCGTATAGTCCCCATGTCATAGTCGTCCATTATTTATTGTGTG
This sequence comes from Sambucus nigra, assembly GCA_949130495.1. Taxonomy (NCBI): domain Eukaryota; kingdom Viridiplantae; phylum Streptophyta; class Magnoliopsida; order Dipsacales; family Adoxaceae; genus Sambucus; species Sambucus nigra. The sequence goes on along the minus strand of OX422222.1, from coordinate 350,450,628 downwards.
ATTTTATTCTTGATGAGAAGTCTTGGGTATGATTCCTTCTCACTTTTAGGTTCAAAACTATGACTGCTTCCCATACGTTGTGTTTTGATTTTATTACCAGGGCGGTGTGATAATAGTCCGGTAGCTAGTAACCCGGGATAAAAGGAGTAATTCCTAGAAGATGATAGCATTATGTAGTATATTTGTATCCTATAACCGTCTATGTTATGAGTATTTTAAAGTGCATAGTATGTGTGTTATATGTACATGGTTGATAGGATTAAATGATTTTGCTATATAATTAGAGTAATGATATATATCCTATAGGCGATTGTGATATGGGTATTCTAAGATGTACAATTTTTGTGTTTGGTGTACATGATTGTTAAGGTTGAACGATTGTGCTTAGTAACTAGAAGGATATTTTCTAGACCCTAGAGATTTTAGTAGAGATATTACTTACGTACTTAGAGATAGTTTCTCATAGTCAGTAGCTGAGGTTATAGGTTATTTGTGTTGAGGGCATAATGGATCTCGACGATCGACATTGTCATTAAGTAGTGTATCGGGGGGGTTCCTTATTTGGATTTCTCTTTGCGAGACGTCCCATGCACGAAACAAAGCGCAGTGTTGGGAGTGGTGAGAAGTTTAGTCCTTGGTACTCGGGTGTATGTTGTATGGTGAAAGAATGTTGTATAAGAGTAGGAAGTTAATGTGTGCCTATTATGTTATTAAGGACTCGTTTAAGTTAATAATTAGAATCGGATGGACTCTAGTAAGTTATATGAGTATACTTATACGTCAATATATAATATATATAAGTTTGGGCGTAAACTTAGGGCATGATATAATGAGAAGATTTTGGGTTGTACTTGAGATAGTGGGTTACGCGAGTGTAGATTATGCGTAGATTAAGATGTAATTGTCCCCAGAATGTGTGGGCTAAAAATTAAGGAACTGGATCATGCGTTTAGGTGTGCGCTTTAGTCGAGGGGTGAGTTGGAGTTCCAAGAGAGTGCGACTCAACTTAAATCATGAAATTGTGCATTTATAATTATTGTTCATTTTAATGCACTTGCTATAAATGTTTTCACACCTCGAGCTCTGACCCGTTTATATCTCTCTCTTGCTATATATATATATATATATATTGTATACCACAAGTGTCCCACCACAAGGATATCGAGGATGTTTTTCTATCCAGTGTCTTCGGAGCTGTAGCAGTTGAGTACTGTTACGGAGTTTGTTATAGCCACTTCCCATCTGTTGTAAATCTAGATAAGATTTATTTCGTGTATCGGGTTATACGCAAGAAGTTTTTGTAGCATTTTTATATTTTCTTTCCCATTGACTATTGTATTGCTTGTGACCCAACAACATATTCGGGTATAATTTCTTTATATTCTTATGATGTATTGTTGATACCAAATTTAGTCTGCTGACATGGCTCAATTGAGTGAAGACATGTGGCAATCTGCGTGGCAACAACAAACACTTCCGAACAACACCTTGACTCCGAGGAACCATACTGCAACGAGGAACTCTGCTTCCCCGATCAACTCAGACGCTCCGACCAACAAGAACTTTACGAGGAACTTTTGAGTACCGAGGAACTTAGGCGGTCCGAGCTGCACCTCGGATAAAGCATTAATAGCCGGAAATCCAACAGATTGACTGCGCATTAAATGCTTATTATTATCATACAAATGTATACGCTTAAGGGGCATTGAATGTATTACCCTTTCACATTACATCCTTAGGGCTATAAATACATTGTATTATCCTCATTGTAGAGGGACTGGAATTTCTTGAGAAAACTTGTAATCGAGAATTCCCAAACAGTCAGCAATAACAGAAACATTGGACGTAGGCCATTCTTATAAGGCTGAACCACTTTAAAATTTCTTTGTCTCATTTTATTTTATCAGTTGATGTAAAAAATTAGATATATGTGATTAAATAATTAGATATAATCTAATTTTTTACATCAACAGATTGATGCCGTCTGTGGGAAACGACTGGTAATATCGTTTTTCATAAAAAACAATTCATCACAAATGGTTGATATTCCAGAACCCAGCAATCGAAATGCTGGAAGTCCTCCAAATCCATCTGCTCCACCAAATATTCCAGATCTGGCTGGAATAATGACAAATCTGGCCCAGGGCCAGACAGTCATGCAAGAAACTATGCGACAACTCATACAAACCCTCCATGGCGGTGCACCAACCCATTCAGAACCGTGAAGTATTAAAAGAAATATCCGTTTACCTTCTTCGCATACTAGGCGTACCGATTCATATCGTACTGAGGATTCTGAAGATTTTTCTTATCAACCTGGACGAACTTGGTCGGTACGAGCCACAGATACTGAACAGCATAACACTCTCTCTCCAGAAAGGATTAGTGCACTAGAAAGATTAAGTAGAGTATATCCTTTTGATCGATTAGGTCCTAGTAGGAGAAAAAGTCCTCCTGGAGCCGCATCGAGGAGTTTTCGACGACCATCAGACTTAAGGGAAGGATCTGCCTAGTCGCGACCAGCTTCTCGTCAAGATAGATCCCAGGAAGCCACATCAACGCGATCAGTTGCTCGAACCAACAGACTCGAGGTAGGAAATGATGCGTGGAAAGGATCTATCCAGAGGCTGGAGGATTGATTAGGGGAAATGGCTAAAGCCAAGAACCCTGTATAATGAACTTTTGTTCAAGGAACACCTTTTGTCCAGGCCATTGTAGATTTTCCAATAGCATCAAAGTTCAAAGCACCTGTTGTGACCCCTAAATATGATGGAAAGACTAACCATGTCCTTCATATAGAACAATACCAAGCTGCAATCGACATATATGCTGTTCCAGATCAGATGAGATGCAGATCATTCTCGGGAACTCTTACCGGATCTGCTCAAATATGGTATAATAATCTTCCTCGGGGAAAGATCTCAACTTTCTTTCAACTGTCCGAGTTATTCATTGGGAATTTCTATTTTGGGGCAAAGCCAGTTAAATGAGTAGCGCATTTGTTAAGTGTTAGACAAAAAGCTGGTGAAATTACCAGAGATTATATAACTCGTTTTAATAACGAGAAACTCGAAGTCATTGATGATGAGGAAAAGACAACGATTACCGCCTTGATGAGTGAACTACTGCCCAACAAGTTGTACTACACTTTGGCCAAAGATCCACCTAGAACCATGTCATCTGATGGGAAAAGCGGCGAAGATTTTGAATGCCGAGGAGGCTATGGTTGCAAAGAAGAATATGGATGCCAAAGAAACTAAGGTGGAAGGTGATAAAGCTAAGAAGAAAGAGCATAAGAACAATGGTAGTGACAAACACTCAAAAATAAGGTCGTCATGGGAAGTATTGAAGAAATTTGATAATTATACTCCTTTGAAGAAAGACATCAACCATGTTCTAGAAGAAATCAAGAATAATAAGGAATTAAACTGGCCGGAGAAAATGAAGGCAGACCCTGACAGGAGAAATAAGGCAAAATATTGCGAGTTTCACAAAGATCATGGCTATATGACCAAAAACTGTATAGCTCTTCAGAATGAGATTGAAACACTCATTAGACTAGGAAAACTGGCAAAGTATGTTGATCGAAGGAATGAAAGAAGAAACAATGATCGAATAAGAGAGAGGTCTAGATCTCCTCGTCGAGGAGAGGAGAACAAGAAAGTAGACCATGAAGTTGATCCAGAAGACGACCCCGATCTTCCCAAGAGACCAAGGTAGCCAGAACGTGAGGTATTTTCGATACGTTTTGGGACATTTGATTGTAATGTTATTATAGGCAGAGATGTAGGAGGAGGAGACCTTACTACAAAGAGAAAAGGTTACCTCTGTGAGGCTCAAGCTTGCTCATACATTCAACGAATAAATCTAGCTGAGGAGGATCACCCTAAAAAAGTAAACAAAGAGAAATTGGTCGTTCGTTTCTCAAAGAACGACCTTGCAGGTGTTTTATATCCTCATGATGACCCATTGGTGATCAAAATGAGGATGAAGGAAGTGATGATTTCAAGAGTACTGGTAGATAATGGTAGCTCGACAGACATCATGTTCTACTCGTGCTTCACCAGTTTAAATCTAAAACTATCTCAACTGGAGCCTTATCACAGACCCCTCCTGGGTTTTTCTGGTGAGAGTTTTTCCACTTGGGACGATCAATTTGGATATATTCATTGGTACATGGCCTGCTTGTCGAACAGAAAGAATACTCTTCTTCGTGATGGATAAGAATGTTTAATCAGTATATAATATCATCATGGGAAGAGTAGGATTGAAGAAGCTCGAGGCTGTACCATCAACGGTACATCAATGCCTAAAATTTCTAACAAATTTTAGAGTAAGAGTTGTGAAAGTTGATCAGAAAGTAGCTCGGGAATGCTATTATTCATCCGCCAAGCAAGAGGAAATGGAGGAATCAAGGAAAAGGACCACCACCTATCAAGTGGATGAAGGTGCAGAAATTAAAACATTGGATCCTAGATATGAGTCGCAACTGGTGAAGGGTCAAGTGGTGGAAGCTACTGAAAACATCATTCTGGACGACGAGCACCCTGAACGAACTACTCAAGTTGGTTCGTTGTTGGAAGCCTCACTAAAGCAGAAATTGATAACTTTCTTAAGAAGCAGAAATCAAACTTTTGCGTGGAGTCACGAGGATATGCCCGGGATAGACCCAAATTTCTTATGTCACGAGCCCAATGTGAATAAGGAGATCAAGCCTGTGAAGCAGAGAAGAAGAGTATTCAGTCCTGAGAAGAATCAAGATATACAGGAGGAAGTCGAGAAGCTCCAAAAAACTTGCTTTATTGAAGATGTTAAATATCCAAACTGGTTAGCAAATGTGGTGATGGTGAAAAAGAAGAACAACAAATGGAGGATGTGTGTAGACTTCACCGACCTCAACAAAGCATGCCCAAAGGATCACTTTTTGCTGCCCCGAATTGATCAACTAGTGGATGCTACCTCGGGACACGAGCTGCTGATCTTCATGGATGCTTATTCTGGTTATAATCAGATTAAAATGAAACCTGAAGACAGGGAGAGTACTTCTTTCATTACCCCTAGGGAAACTTATTGTTATAATGTTATGCCTTTTGGTTTGAAAAATGCAGGTGAAACATATCAGCGGCTGATGAACAAAGTGTTTGCAGAACAAATCAGTTACAATATGGAAGTCTATGTTGATGATATGCTGACAAAGAGCAAGAAAGCTGCTGATCATCTAGTTGACTTAAGGCAGACCTTTGATCAACTAGATAAATATCAAATGAAGTGGAACCCGACTAAGTGCATATTTGGAGTACGAGAAGGCATGTTTCTCGGGTACATTGTCAATCAGCGAGGCATTGAAGCTAATCCTGAAAACATCAAAGCTCTGTTAGGGCTGCGATCCCCAACGACGAAGAAAGACGTACAAAGTCTTACAGGACGAGTAGCATCACTCAACAGATTTGTATCGCGAGCAAATGATCGATGTCTCCCATTCTTCAAGACGCTCCGAAAGACTTTTAAGTGGAATGATGAATGTGAGAAGTCTTTCCAAGACTTGAAGAAATATTTGGGAGAACCTCCACTGTTATCCAGGCCAGTGATGGGAGAAAAATTATACTTGTATCTGGGAGTGTCCAAAAATGCAGTTAGTTCAGCATTGATAAGAATGGAGAATGGAGTAGAAAAACCAATCTACTAAACAAGTAAGGACTTCCGAGGAGCAGAGATCAGATATCCAAGGCTGGAAAAATTAGCACTAGCATTGATCGAGGTAAGTAGAAGAATGAAGCCATACTTCCAGGGTCATACTATAGTAGTATATACTGATATGCCATTGAGGCATGCCCTACATAAACCAGAAAAATTAGGAAGATTGATGTGCTGGGAAATAGAACTTAGTGAATATGATATAGTTTATGAACCCAGATCATCGCTAAAAGGGCAAGCGGTAGCAGATTTTATAGCAGAGTTCACCTATCCTGATACCCCCGAGGAGCAAAAGTTGCTCACTGATCAACTTGTGGATGTTAGAGGATCATTAAATACAAGCCCAGACCAACTTAGTTTGGTAAAAGGGCAAGTAGATGTTACAGAATCATCAAATTTAAGCCCAGACCAGCTTAGGTTGGTAAAAGGGAAAGAAAAGATGATCAACGAACAACAAGAAATATCAGGAGATGGTGAAAGGAAGCAACAAATTTTCCACTGAGGAACTCTGTCTGATCAAAAATTTGAAGACGAGTTACCTATATGGTGTCTATATGTGGATGGTTCATCCTGCACTATAAGATGTGGAGCAGGGATAGTTTTGAACATTCCGAACGAGGTCGACATGGAATACGCCCTATGTTTCCAATTCAAAGCTTCGAATAATGAGGCTGAATATGAAGCCATGATTACAGGTCTTAGTTTGGAAAAAACCATGGGGGCAGAACAAGTTATTGTTTTCAGTGACTTGCAATTTATCATAAATCAAATGATGGGAGTATATGCAGCCAAAGGAGAATTAATGATCAGATATCATGCAAAGGCAAAGGAATTGGTGTCGGAATTTACTATTATTCAGCTGGTCAGAATACCAAGAATGGAGAATTCAAGAGAAGACGCTTTAGCTCGATTAGCATCAGCTACTCGTACCGAGCTACGAAGAACAATCCCAATTGTAGTTTTAGCTGGTCGGAGTATAGATGAAGATCTGACAATAAACTTTAATACCCTCGATTTAGGGTCATCATGGATGGATCCCATCAGGGCATATATTGAGAAAAGGGAATTACCAATTGATAAACATGCAGCCAAGAAACTGAAGTTTAAGGCTGCTCGTTATGTACTGACTAATGGTATTCTATACAGACGAGGAATTATAGCAGGTTTACAAAGATGTGTGCATCCCACCGAGGTGAAAGATTTGATTGAAGAGGTCCATGAAGGGTCCTGTGGAGCCCATGTAGCAGGTCAGACACTTTTGCAAAGAATGATGACTCAAGGATACTACTCGCCGACGATGAGAGCTGATTGTATAGCCTATGCCAAAAAACATGACAAGTGTCAGCGCTTCTCCTCTATCCGAAGAACTCCCCAAGTATTATTGACACCCATTACTTCCCCTTGGCCATTTTCCATATGGGGAATAGATTTGGTCGGGCCACTACCGATGACAAGGGAAAGATTTAAGTATCTCGTGGTCGTTGTGGATTATTTTACTAAATGGGTTGAGGCTGAGCCTCTCATTGATATGACGTACGACAAGGTGTACCAATTTATTTGGAAGAACATAATTTGTCGATATGGTCTTCCTCATGCCTTCATCAGAGACCATGGAACACAATTTGACAATGAGGAGTTCGCTGCCTATTGTCATCAGTCAAATATCTTAAAGATCCACTCGGCACCAGGCCATCCTCAAAGCAATAGACAAACTGAAGTGATAAACAGAACGCTGGTGAATGGTTTAAAAAAAAGACTGAATGACGCGAAAGCAAACTGGATCAATGAGCTACAATCAGTGCTATGGGCTTATCGAACTACTCCCCGAGCAGCAACAGGGGAATCTCAATATATGCTAGCATTTGGAAGTGAAGTTGTTATACCCGCCGAATTGGGTCTCCCAACACACAGAATACTGAATTTCAATTCTCCTGTCAGCGATTTAATGAGAAGGTTAGACTTGGACATGCTCGAGGAGGTTAGGGAAGAAGCAGCCATTAGAAATGCTGCTTACCAGCAACGAACAATTTTGTTCTACAACAAGAGAGTGGAGAAGTGCGACTTGAAAGAAGGAGACTATGTGCTAAAGAAAGTGATTCAAAAGCACAACAAACTGGAAGCAAACTGGCATGGACCCTACCGAGTTAAGGAAGTTGTTCGACCAGGGACATACAAAATAGAAACTTTAGAGGGGGAGGAGTTTAAGAATGCATGGAATGCAGAACACCTGCGCAAATATTATCAGTAATGTAAACTCTCATGTAATGCAGTTTCATCAGTATGAATAAAGTGACAATGTTCTTCCCAATTCTTTCCTTTTATTGGATTTGTTTTGCGGAATACCAGTGCTACACACTACTCAGCAAAACTCAGACTACTCAAATCTATTCCTAAAAATGCCAACTAAGGTTGGTTAGGAAGTAAATCTATTCCCGAAATCGCCAACTAAAGTTGGTCGGGAAGTAAATCTATTCCTAAAAATGCCAACTTGGTTGGTTAGGAAGTAAATCTATTCCTAAAAATGCCAACTAGGTTGGTTAGGAAGTAAATCTATTCCTAAAAATGCCAACTTGGTTAGTTAGGAAGTAAATCTATTCCTAAAAATGCCAACTAAGGTTGGTTAGGAAGAAAAACTATTCCAAAAAGTGCCAAAGATTGGTCAGTAAGAAAAATCCACTAACTATGGTTGATCAGGTATAAAAACCCACTAACTGTAGTTGTTCGAGAAGAAAAATTTACCAACCTTGGTTGGTCGGAAACATTTTATAAGTACGAGAAAGTGATCGAGCAAAATTTTTGATACTCGTGACTTGTAAATTACTACCAAGTTGGTCGAGAAACCTTGGTTGGTAGGAAACATTTTATGAGTACGAGAAAGTGATCGAGCAAAATTTTTTATACTCGTGACTTTTTAAATTACTACCAAGTTGGTCAAGAAACAAAGTATCATCAATTTTGGTTAGTCATCAAATGATTACCACAAATTCAAGATAGTCGACAATAAGTTTTAACAAACTACAGTGGATCGACAAATAACACAATGTTGTTATCTTTTTAACAAATATACATGCACAGATGTAAAGTGTTTTATGATTACAAGACAATGTCAGTCAAGATTTGTAAATAAAATTATTTCATTAAATGTAGAACAAAATACATCAAGAATGAAATACAAATTTATTACATCAAGATTCCTATTCTATTGGTTTCTTCCCCTCTGCTTTTGAAACAGGTTCCTTGCCAGCAGGTGGATCATTTAAAGCATAAGGGGAATTTATGAAGTTAAGATCTTTAAGCATCCTGATGTTCATCACAGATGGTCGATCGAGTAGGTGCTCGGGATGAGATATCTCAACATTGGAATGGAGATTGTAATCGCCAAGGTATTTGGAAATCAAACACCGAGGGATGGCCCGAGCAGGGATCCAACTCATATCAAGCTTGAATGGTGGCACTAGTAGGTCGAGCAGCCCAGGATTATGGTAATCCCACATGTAATGACCCTGTTCCAGTTGCAGTACACCTAAGGCATTCAACCATCCCTGTTTGTAACCCTCATTATTTGCATTTTGGATACGATCATCCAAATGGAAGAGAGCCTCGTTGTATCCAGCCATCCAGAATTCTCTGGGCTACTTGTGGAATTGATATGTCAATCTTTCCAGTTGTTGGTGGAGATTTTTTATAAAGAGTTCTTTATTCTCCAAGACAGACTTCTGCGCAGAAAGCTGCTCGTCCAGACTCTTGATCTTCTTAGACATCTCAGCCAATGCTTGGTTCTTTGCCATCATTTGGAAGGCCTGGTTCTATAGAGAAGATTGAGTTCTCTGTTCCTCAACAGAAATCCAAGCAGCTCTTTCTCATCCCCGAGGAGCTCTTGCTCGTCCTCGAGTAGATGTAAAAGGGCCAGACCTCTACAAGGTTTCTAACTCATCCCTCAGGTTGGCGTTTTCGACCTCCAAGAAAGAGACTCCCTCGTCGTTCACAGGGACCAAAGCATTTGAGGTGGGAGCTACAGACTTCAACTGAGACACCTCTCTTTACAGGTTATTATTTTCTTGCTCTAACAACTCAGCTATTTGTCTGTGCTCTTCGACCTCAGCCTTTAAAGTTCTCTCCCTCACATCGTAAGCAGCAAACCATTTATCGTATCCCTTATCGGCACTGATTTACTGATACTTCTTCTCGTACCCCTCATGCAAAAGGGTAGTAGATTCCTTATATTGTTCCTGAAGTTCTTCAAGAGTGCCTTGGAGATCTTCAATCATATCATAGTATGCTACGTTGTTAGCCACTGCACGGTCGAGCAGGTACTTCAAATACTGATAGGCTTCAATTTCTTGATCTGAATCACCTTGACCGAGGATGTCAATGATTTGAGATTCACTCATGTCTGTATAACCAGCTTTGAAATACTCATTGCATTGCCTTAGCAGTTTTGAATCATGAGCAGAAAATAATTCCATCATGGCCAGAAACTAGTAAAGGAAGAAAAAGCAATAATCAATAAGAGTACAAACAGAGCATGAAGAAGAGAATCAACAGTAGGCATAAGCAAAAGTTCAAATTTTATTACATCATAAAGGAGAAGTACAAAGTTCAGAATTACATTTGACAAAGAAAAATAAAATAGAGAGAAATCCAAACAACTCTACACCTTTTCCTTGTCTCCCAAAACTTTCTCGGGAGGCTGGGATGAGGAGGTAGGTTGCTCGGATGGAACAGAGGGTTTCTCGGGAAGTGCTGGAGGTTGCTCAGATGAAGTAGCGGGTAACTGAAGTTCCTCGCTAGTGGGCTGGATAGCTGGGGGATGAGAAATTTGATCTCCCATCACCATGGAAGATTCCTCAGAGGCAGCTTCGTCCTCTTCTTCTTCTTCAGGAGTTGGAGGGGGGGTCGGGATGTGTCGCTGAAATAGTTCAGAATTTTCATCAACTTTCATCTCTTGCAGAGAAGCGACCCATTCATCTCTAAAGTATTTGAGGCTGCCATATTCTACTTGCGACATCATGGAAGCCAAACCTTTATTCCACCCTTTATCCCAGCCGGCGCTAAAAGATTTTTTGACAGCCAATTTCCTCTTTGTCTTCTCCGAGGAAAGCTTCTCGGACAGAAGATCATCAGCAGCTTTAAATTTATTCTCAACTTTCTCCTTCTGATGACTTACTTCCCGAAGTTGACCCAACTCCTCCTCAGCAGCCTTGAGCTTATTTTCAAGCTCCCCAACATTTTTGATCTTCCCTTGGAGCTATTTATTCTTCTCCTCCAAATTATTTATTTTTTTCTCCAACCCCTTGGAGACCTCAATAACCTGAGCTTTCTCCTGCTCGGTCGCTATAAGCCTATTCTCCCAAATCGCCTTATCATCATCATCATCATCATATTTTTTACGAGAATCTTTCAGAGACTGCGCCAGGACCATCAAAGCTTCCTCTACACCAGACGAGGAGCTTGAAGCTTTAATAGCTTCATCTTTCTTTAGAATTGTATTAAAACAGCTCACCAACTGTGAAAAGAAAATGAAAGCAAGTCAGTGCACAGATACAAAAAGGAAAGAATGAAAATTTAAGACTATAGGACTTACAGAAGCAATATGACGAGCTGCTAATGTGGTAACCGTGTCCCGAGAAAGGTTTTCTTCAATACCTTGGATCTCGGGAATGATCCAAGTCTTCACCGAGTTCATAGCATATATTGGGGGAACAAAAGTGGGAACACCACTAGTCGGGGGCTGAGAGATGGATTCAGCCAAATTGATAGAGGAGCTTTTCTTCAGCCTCATCAGAGGAGCGTCAACTTTCTCGACTAACGATGTAGTCTTAGTCGGAGAAATGACAATCACCTCGCTTGGAGCAGTAACCTTGCTCGGGGCCACTGGGGGCTTCTCGACAACCTTCGCAGGAGCAGCCGAAGGAGGTGCATCAATTTTCTTTGTCCCCTCTCCTGGGACATCAAGCTTACTTCTCTTTGCCTCTCCATCACCAGAGGCAGATTTCTCAAAAAGGGTAGGATGTCTTCTTTTCTTCATCCTTTCACTAAAAGGAATATGTGACTCAAGTGAAGAACTTATAGAGGTTGGTATTGGTTCTGCATCGGTTATCACCGGACGAGCAGTAAAAGAGGAGGTGTAACTCTTGTACTGCAGCAAATATGAAGCTGACCTAATATGCTCGTCGGCAACAGTCTGATGCAAACTCCAGATAAGTTTTAAATGCCTTATATTAACGTATGCCTCTTTTGGAGATTTTCTTTTTCTATCTACTGCAAATAAATCAAAATTAAAATATCTGTGGCACATTTTATCAAACACAAAGGAAGCATAATTTTGAAAATAAAATAAAAACAACCTATCCCATTACCATAGGGAGGACATCTGGGACCTGGTAAACATCATCTCCAGTTAATGGACGGTGTTGCCAATTTTTCATAACAACCCCATGCTCAAAGTAGTCCCTATTGGCATCTGGGAGATTGACCACTAAAGCTCTATTTAAAAACCTAGTTTTTAAATAAAAATTATTATCGCCCACAGCCCATCTATAACAAAACATAATTTCAGGAATTCCTATACGAGTTCTAAGAATTTGATTTAATCTATAAACACCGTTAACTATTCTCCACGTATTGGGGGCTATTCTTGTAGGAACTACGTCAAAGTATTGACAGAATTCCAGACATAGAGGGTTTGGGGGAAAAGAAAAGCCACACTCAGCAATAAAGAGACTGGGGAACCAATGTCCCTCAGCCAAATGAAAATAGTATGAAGGCTGAGAAAGCTCTTCCAAAATAACCCATGAGGTAATAGAGAAATCAAAGCGAAACTTATCAATCGATTCTACAGGATAAACCATGATCAAAGAAGGAAATCAAAGAGAAAGAAGAAAATCTTACAGGAAAGGGATGAGTCTGTTGACAACAAATGATGAAAGAGATGAACGCACAGGAGAGTACTGTGAATATAAGTAAAATATATTGCGTACGGGCATGATTTGATAGGTTGGGTGTGTACCTACTAAATCATATAAAGTTTGGGTTAATAGAATTTTACCTAAATTAATTATGTTAGGGTCGATGTGACATTCCGAACTAACATAAAGTTATTATATGTTTGGGGTCGATGAAAAATGCCGAACCAAACTTTAAACTGGTGTCGCGATGAAAGAGTCCCGAACCATGTGTATATATTTATATTTTTAAATAGTTGGGGTCGATGGATTATTCCGAACCAATTTTTACTTGGGGTCGATGAATCATTCCGAACCAAGAGTCCTTTATGTGTAATAAAAGGATATGTTACTGATAAATGATATTAAATACATTATTGTGTGATAAAATGTATTCTATGTGTATAATCTACTGATTTATAATAGTAGACAATGAAATGAATTGTAAATGTCTTACTAATAATTTATAGCGTGATGTAATTATTACAAGAATAAGGACAACGAACAGTAAATAAGTTACCTACGATTATGGGTAGTATAACTAGGTAGACTAAGTATCCTCAATAGTTATGTACTATAAAAGAGAGGTGAGTAAGTCCAAGGGAGTTCTGTGAAACTTTAAAATGTGTAATCAATAACTCAATTGTGATAACTGCTTGCAAAATACTTTCAAATGTTTTGAGTACTAACTCTTGCTATGTAAAACTTTTAAAAACCTTTTAGGTGCCCAGCCATAGGGACACCCAGCATGATTTCACTCTAGAGATTTGGGAGCTGCAGCACGTGTGGATGTTGCAGGGATTGTTTAGACGCTTCCTCTTTTTCAGTTCTAGTGCAGGATCTCAGTTTTAGTATTCTTAGTTGGGACATGTTGTCCTATATTTACTTTTACAGTTTATTCTAGTTATGGATTTTTAGTTGTCTTTTATTGGCCGTGGTTTTCGGCAAGACTTTACCTGCATTCAGTTATTTATGCAAACTGTTTTAGTATTACTAGAATTGTAATGTGTTGGTATGGATTATTTATTATTCTTAAGAAAGATAAAATTTGGCACTCGTTTAATTTCACTTAGGTGGTTAGTAAATTAAAAAGCTTTCGGCAGTGATGCTAAGAATGGATCATTTAAGAAACCTGTTTAAATTGAATTAAGGCTTGATCACCCAAGGTTTAATTAGGCGGGGTGTCACACTTAGGCGGTCCGAGATGCACCTCTAACAAACATTAATAGTCGGATAACCAACATATTGACTGTGCATTAAATGCTTATTATTATCATACAGATGTATACGCTTAAGGGACATTGAATGTATTACCCTTTCACATTATAGCCTTAGGGCTATAAATACATTGTATTATCCTGATTGTAGAGGGACCGGAATTTCTTGAGAAAACTTGTAATCGAGAATTCCCAAACAGTCAGCAATAACAGAAATAGTGGACGTAGGCCATTCTTATAAGGCTGGACTACTTTAAAATTTCTTTGTCTCATTTTATTTTATCTGTGATTAAATAATTAGATATAATCTAATTTTTACATCAACATGTATAATTGAGTATTTCTTTTTATCATGGTGCGTGCACACATTTTACCTTGTTCGATAGTTGTTGTATGGTTGTTACTATGTTCATTGTATGTTTGAAATTTTTGGCACCCGCTTATTATAGTATTGGGTAATTAGCTATGTTTATTTAGTATCAACAATTGATGCTGAGAATGATCCACTTGAGGTTCCTGATTTAATTCAGTATAGGGTTGGCCACCCATTATTATCTTAAGCGGGGTGTCCCAGGTGGTATCCGAGCATCAGGTTCTAGTGTCTTTAGGATCTGTGCGGGTCTTATGCGCTCTTCCGTAAGCGTTCATGATGTAGAGCCCTATTGTTAGGACTATTGTGTTCACTACGCCTATGTTTTATTCTACGATGTGTAATCACTTGAACGACATTTTTATACAGTTTCTCTCATCCCAAACATCACCGAGAAGAGGTCGTCCATGCAAGGAAAACAGAGGGCCTAGGAACATAGGACCCCAAATGCTTATAGGGATCATGACTGTAGCCGAAGCTACTAGTATTGTGGCATGAATAGTAAATGCTACCATTTTTGCGATGGCACGTCATCCTGTAGTTCCGGTAGCTCAAGACTACCCAGAGCCATCTGCGTAGGAAAGAGTATGAGAAGCCTTTAGGAAAGGACATCCTCTAGAATTTTTGGGGGGAGTTGATGAGATTGTTGCGAGTTCGTGGGAGAAGGATACAAGGCACCTTCGGACGATTGAGTGCAGTGAGGTACGAAAACAAATACTAGCCACCTTTAAACTAACGGATGCATCTCCCCAATGGTGGGAGTCAGTCACCACATTGGAGTAGATAGAGATGCAATTCCCATATTAGATTTTTGGGTACTCTTTGACTAGAGGTATTTTCCTTCCCCGGTTCAGACAGAAGTGAGGAGGAGATAACTAGGGTGAGTCAAGGTGATCGAGCGGTGGCGGAGTATGAAGAAGAATTTACTCGAATAGAGAATTTTGCACCCGATAAGGTAAATACGAAGGAGAAGCGAATAGTGAAGTTTTTGGGAGGTTTAGGTTGGTGAATTCAGAAGCATTCGATGAGGAACCCAGCGCTGCTGACTTCTACTGAAGTGATGTTTACGGCGTTGTCACATTGTCAGGAGTACCATCTTCATTTAAAGGGGAGTAAGAAATTTGGGCACTATGGACTTATCGGAGATTGATTTTGGCCTGGTTATTTTGGGGATATTATTAGAGCATATAAATGAAAATATTTGTATTTTTTTTATTGTATAGAGCATTGGCAATTTATTTCTTTTTCAAGGGAGATATTTGTATTATTTCGAGAGACGACGGTTGTATTTAATTGAATAATTGATCTTAGTGGTTTCTCTTTTCGTGGGTTTTATTTATATGCTCTACACCTTGTTGATCGAGGGATTAGTTAATTTTATCGAAGTGCCACTCAGCATTCTCTTTCGGGGACGCGGGGTGTTACAAATAGTAGTAGGTTTGGAGGACATAATTCCAGAGGGGCGAGATCACCACTGTAGCAAAGTCATAGACAGAATTATCGGGGGCCGCAATAACATTTTGTCCCTAAAGATGGACAGAAAAGATTCTATGGGAGACATTTCGTTTGTGGAGAAATAGACCCTGGAAGAGGGATTGTCCTGGAAGAAGTAGAGGGCATCTTTTTGAGGAAGTTTTATATATGTAACCCCTACAACAATTCATAGGCCAGTTTGGGCAAGAGAACTTTGAATGTGACCCATTGATGAAGTGAGGCAGTTGGAGTGTGGAGGTAATATGTAAATTACTTTCCTATGTGCTTAGCTTATGCTTTATGCAGTATTGGGAGCGTTGCATGTAAGGTTTTAGTGAGTGGTTAGCTGTTATACCATATTATGTATAGAATTTCCTTGAAGGGAGGAGTGAGAAAGTGTGGCACTTGGATGATATCTTTCGAAAAAATAGATTGTCTTATGTTGGGCTAGTAGAGAGTTGTGTTTTTGAATTTTCGGGAGTGCGAACTATTACATCTTGTTGAGTAGTAACGATAAGGTTATCGTTTTATAGTTAGGCTAGGTGCAGGTAATTGTAGTGTTAAAATTATGGAGGGGCTTATCTTGTGGAAATAATTTGGTGTGATGTAAAGGATTTTTATCACTGAGGAGATTCATGGTTTTGTTGGCTTATGGTTGACCTAGGAATTTTAGGTCATGGTTATGTTAGTTTCGAGAACTAGGTGTTGTCGAAAGTATTGTACTTGTTCATGCCTTGTGTCTTGAGCATAAGGTGTTTGATTAGAGTGTTGAAAGACATGAAACTATTTTATATTATATTGTTACATAGGCCTTCGGGCAAAAATAATGGTTCGAAAAATCTGTTATAAAACATTAGTCCTGATTCGACTGATCTCAATTCCCAGTAGAGCTACATAGTAGGGTATTGGGAGGGTTCCTTGTTTGGATTTCTCTTGCGAGACCTCCCTCGCATGAAAGAAGCGAATGTCAAAAGTTAAGAAGAGTTCAATCTTTGAAAACTTCAAAATTTTACGAACTTAGTACGATATTATGAATCGAGATGTTGAGAGTTATATTACGAGTTGAGGCAAGTGGGGCTGAGTTATGTTTATACGAGTTCAGCTCGGGTACAGCGTGTATGGGTGCTCTGGTTAGCTAATTTAATTTTAAAGTTAAAATGATTTTCCGTGAGAAGTGGGAGAGATAGGTATAGTAATCTTGAGGGTAGATGTCTTAGGAGCTAGTTGAGGTTCGAAATCCTAGGCTTAACTTAATTTCTAGGACGAAATTCTTATAAGGGGGGAAGTCTGTAATACCCCGTGATTTCTAGGACTAAGAATTTTAATTTATTTGGGAGATATAAAATTTATTTGAATTGGATAATTTTAAATTTGGCAAATGGGGTCAAAATTTGAGGATGTTATAAAGTATTTCAGATGGCAATTCTGAGTGTGCGGTTGATCCCGGGGGGGTCGAGATAGTCAAAATGACTGTCCTTGGGTTTTATTTCAGTTACGGAATATTTTAAGTTAGTTTGACTCGAATTGGAGTAAACGAGTCATTTAAAGTGTGTATTATCATTTAAAGTCGGGTATCTTGGATTTAAGGATTAAAAATCCTACGTGAGATAAAAATCTCATTTTGAGATTGAGAAAACCCTAGAAGAAAAGAGAAAGGGAGAAGAGGAGAAAATCTTGGAATTTGGGTGTTCCGAAAAAAAATTGTGATTTCGAGGAAGATTGAACCTCTACCACTTTGAGGCAAGTGATTAATCTTGCTAAATAATCTATGTGTGTAATTTATTTTATGATTTGTGTGTATAATTTTTGGATTTTTGGTTAATATGTCAAAAACCTAGATTCTGGGTATTTAATCTTGCATTTGATGTTTATACATGGGTTTGAGGTTGTATAATTAGTTGGGTTAATCTATTTCCTGAGTTTTAATGTTAGAAACATGATTGAGATAAAGATTGAGGGTTGGATGTTGATATTTTGGGTATTTGGAGAGTTAGGGTTCGTCCAAAAGGAAAAAAGGGATGAAATATTTGGTATGGCCGGTCGACCGAGGCTAGGAATCCGGTCGACCGCGCTTCAAGGGAAAAGCCTCATTCCTTCCTCATAAGCCAAAATTTAGAACCTCGATCGATCGGGGGTCAGGGTCGGTCGACTAGTCCTCTATTTTTAGCCCAACAACGGGATTATCTTTTTACCCTTTTTCTTTTGGGTTTAAAACTTAGGGATCTTCTTTGGGAATGTATTATATAGGCCTTGGTTAGAATATCATGAGACCTATACCCTAGTATGGTAAGGCGGTATTCAGGCCTATTTCGGGAATGGCTTACGAGGGTATGATGCCTCTGTTATTTAAGGAAACGATAGTAGGACTAAAAGATAGTCGGATTATATTAATGTGATTGTGGTGGAATATCATGAAGTGGTTATACGTCATAGACGTAGTCCCTTGTACCTATGTGCTTTCGAAGTCAAGTGGTATCACAGTGTAGGTTTTAGTATATCACCGACTAGAATATTTATGTGTGTACTTATAGCCCAGATAGTTATTATATATATCTATGCGCAATCATTGATAAAAACTTCGAGGTATGATGGGATTATAAAATGAATTGGGGTTGAGCTTGCGGATTTTTGACTAATAGGTTGTGTTTATACTTATAGACGAGATTATTATTGTATAATGGTATGCACCCGGAGATAGATGGAATATGAATGACAATGGTTATATACATTCGGGCATGAGATAGTATCTGTAATGTTGATTAAATTGAGAGAATATTCATATCATAGGTGAAAGGAATGAATATGCTCAAGTGAGGGATCGTATTATGTAATAAATGGGGACAATATGCGTTATAACATCGGTTAGTATAATGAGAACTATAGACACCTTTGGCCAAATTCATTACTTTTATAGATATTGATGGGAGATAGTATATATAGACAAATATATGTGTGTATTTATATAAGGCGTGAATGTGTACACCTTATGTGATGGTTTGTATATATAATGTGGTTGTATATATAAATCTAGTGTGAATGATATATATACTTATTGTGTGGGCATACCCACCACATGCTACTATGGGAGGTAGCGCGATGCGGGTGAAGCCCCCTGGCTTAAGGAGCATGGTGCGTATAGCCCCCATATCATAGTCGTCCATTATTTATTGTGTGATTTTATTCTGGGTGAGAAGTCTTGGGTATGATTCGTTCTCAGTTTTAGGTTCGAAACTATGACTGCTTCCCATATGTTGTGTTTTCATTTTATTACCAGGGCGGTGTGATAATAGTCCGGTAGCTAGTAACCCGGGATGAAAAGGGTAATTCCTAGAAGATGATAGCATTGTGTAGTATATTTGTATCGTATAACCGTATATGTTATGAGTATTTTAAAGTGTACACTATGTGTGTTATGTGTACGTGGTTGATAGGATTGAATGATTGTGCTACATAATTAGGGTAATGATATATATCATATAGGCGATTGTGATATGGGTATTCTAAAATGTACAGTTTATGTGTTGGGTGTACGTGCTTGTTAAGGTTGAACGATTGTGCTTAGTAACAAGAAGGATGTTTTCTAGAACCTAGAGATTTTAGTTGAGATTTTACTTACGTACTTAAAGATAGTTGCTCATAGTTAGTAGCTGAGGTTTTAGGTTATTTGTGTTGAGGGCATAGTGGATATCGACAACCGACATTGTCAAGGAGTAGTGTATCGGGGGTATTCCTTGTTTGGATTTTGCTTTGCGAGACATCCCATGCACGAAACATAGAGCAATGTTGGGAGTTGGGAGAAGTTTAGTCCTTGGTACTCGGGTGTATGTTGAATGGTTAAAGAATGTTGTATAAGAATAAGAAGTTAATGTGTGCCTATTCTGTTATTAAGGACTCGTTTAAGTTAATAATTAGAATCGGATGGACTCTAGTAAGGTATATGAGTATACTTATACGTCAATATATAATATATATAAGCTTGGGCGTAAACTTAGGGTATGATATAATGAGAAGATTTTGGGTTGTACTCGAGATAGTGGGTTACACGAGTGTAGATTATGCGTAGTTTAAGATTAAATTGTCCCCAGAATGTGTCGGCCAAAAATTAAGGAACACGTGCATACGTTTAGGTGCGCGCTTTAGTCGAGGGGTGAGTTGGAGTACCAAGATAGTGCGACTCCACTTAAATCATGAAATTTTGCATTTATAATTATTATTCATTTTAATGCACTTGCTAAAAATGTTTTCACACCTCGGGCTCTGACCCGTTTATATCTCTCTCTTACTATATATATATATACATATATATATATATATATATACATATTATATACCACAGGTGTACCACCCCAAGGATACCGAGGATGCTTTTCTAACCTATGTCTTGGGAGCTGTAGCAGATGTGGACTGTTGCGGAGTTTGTTATAGCCGCTTCCCATCTGTTGTAAATCTAGATAGGAGTTATTTCGTGTATCGGGTTATACCCAATAAATTTATGTAGCATTTTTATATTTTCTTACCCATTGACTATTGTATTTCTTGTGACCCAACAACATATTCGGGTATACTTTCTTTATATACTTATGATGTATATTTGAGTATTTCTTTTTATCATGGTGCGTGCGCACATTTTACCTTTTTCAGTAGTTGTTGTATGGTTCTTACTATGTTCATTGTATGTCTTGAAACTTTTGGCACCCGCTTATTATAGTATTTGGTAATTAGCTATGTTTATTTAGTATCGACAGTTGAAGCTGAGAATGATCCACTCGAGATTCTTGATTTATTTTAGTATAGGGCTGGCCACCCGTTATTATTTTAAGCGGGGTGTCACAGGTGGTATCCGAGCATCAGGT
Organism: Sambucus nigra; assembly: GCA_949130495.1. Lineage (NCBI taxonomy): Eukaryota > Viridiplantae > Streptophyta > Magnoliopsida > Dipsacales > Adoxaceae > Sambucus > Sambucus nigra. Next base: position 350,430,077 of record OX422222.1, on the reverse strand, counting down.
TCTAGCGTCTTTAGGATTTGTGTGGGTCTTCTGCGCTCTTTCGTAAGCGTTCTTGATGTATAGACCTATTGTTAGGACTCTTGTGTTCACTATGCCAATGTTTTCTTCTACGATGTGTAATCACTTGAACGATGCATTGATACAGTTTCTCTTATCCCAGACATCGTCGAGAAGAAGTCGTCCAGGTAAGGAAAACAGAGGGGCTGAGAACATGGGACCCCAAATGCTTATAGTGATTCTGACTGCAGCCGAAGCTGCTAATATTGTGGTACGAACAGTAGATGATGTCATTGCTATGATGGCACGTCATCCTCCAGTTCCGATAGCTCAAGACCACCCAGAGCCATCTGCGCGGGAAAGAGTATGAAAAGCCTTTAGGAAAGGACATCCTCCAAATTTTTTTAGGGGAGTTAATGCGATTGCTGCGAGTCAATGGGATAAGGATACAAGGCACCTTCGGACGATTGAGTGCAGTGAGGTAAGGAAACAAATACTCGCCACCTTTAAACTAACGGGTGCAGTTCCCCAATGGTGGGAGTCAGTCACCACATCGGAGGAGATAGATATGCAATTACCATATTAGATTTTTGATTACTCTTTGACTAGAGGTGTTTTCCTTCCGCAATTCAGACGGAAATGAGGAGGAGATTACTAGAGGTGACTCAAGGTGATCGAGTGGTGGCGAAGTATGAAGAAGAATTTACTCGAATGGTGAATTTTATGCCCGATAAGGAAAATACGGAGGAGAAACGAATAGCGAAGTTCTTGGGAGGTTTATGTTAGTGAATTCGGAAGCATTCGATGGGGAACCTGGCGCTGCTGACTTTTACTGAAGTGATGTGTACGACGTTGTCACATTGTCGGGAGTATCGTCTTCATTTAAAGGGGAGTAAGAAAATTGGGCGCTATGGACTTATCGGAGATTGATTTTGGCCTTGTTATTTTGGGGAGATTATTGGAGCATATAAATGAGAAGATTGGTATTTTTTTATTGTATAGAGCATTGGCGATTTATTTCTATTTCAATGGAGATATTTATATTATTTTGAGAGACATGGGTTGTATTTAATTGAAAAATTGAGATTAGTGGTTTCTCTTTTCGTGGGATTTATTTATATGCTCTACAGCTTGTTGATCGAGGAATTGGTTAGTTTTATTGAAGTGCCGCTCAACATTCTCTTTCGGGGACGCGGGGTGTTACAAATCGTAGTAGGTTTGGAGGACATGATTCCAGTAGGGCAAGATCACCACCGCAGCAAGGTCATTGACAGAATTATCGAGGGCCGTAATAACATTTTGTCCTTCAAGATGGACAGAAAGGATTTTCTGGGAGACATTTATTTTGTGGATAAATAGGCCCTGGAAGAGGGCTTGTCTTGGAAGAAGTAGAGGGCATCTTGTTGAGGAAGTTTTATATACGTAACCCCTACAACAGTTCATAGGCTAGTTTGGGACAAGTGAACTTTGAATGGGACCCATTGTTGATGTGAGGCAGTTGGAGTGTGGAGGTAATATGTAAATTATTTTCCTATGTGCTTAGGTTATGCTTTATGCAGTATTGGGAGCGTTGCATGTAAGGTTTTAGTGAGTGGTTAGCTTTTATAACCATATTATGTATAGAATATCCTTGAATGGATGAGTGAGGATGTGTGGCACTTGGATGATATCTCTCGAAAGAATAGATTGTATTATGTTTGGCTAGTAGAGAGTTGTGTTTTTGAATTTTTGGGAGTGCGAACTATTATAGCTTGTTGAGTAGTAATGATAAGGTTATCGTTTATAGTTAGGCTAGGTGTAGGTATTTGTAGTGTTCCAGTTGTGGAGGGGCTTATCTTATGGAAATGCTTTGGTGTGATGTAAAGGATTTTTATCACTGAGTAGATTCAGGGTTTAGCGAGTTTATGGTTGACCTAGGAATTTTAGCTCATGGTTAAGTTAGTTTCGAGAACTAGGTGTTGTTGAAAGTATTGTATTTGTTCATGCCTTGTGTCTTGAGCATAAGGTGTTTGATTAGCTTGTTGAAATACGTGAAACTATTTTATATTATATTGTTAAATAGGCATTCGAGCAAAATCTATGGTTCGAAAAATCTGTTATAAAACCTTAGTCCTGATTCGACTGATCTCAATTCCTGGCAAAGCTACATAGTAGTGTATTGGGAGGGTTCCTTGTTTGGATTTCTCTTGCAAGACGTCCCTCCCATGAAAGTAGAGAATGTCAAAAATTGAGAAGAGTTCAATCTTCGAAAACTTCAAAATTTTACGAACTTAGTACGATATTATGGATCGAGATGTTGAGAGTTATATTACGAGTCGAGGTAAGTGGAGTCGGGTTATGTTTATACGAGTTGAGCTCGGGTACAGGGTGAATGGGCGTCGTAGTTAGCTAATTTTAATTTTAAAGTTAAAATGACTTTTCGTGAGATGTGGGGGAGATAGATATACTAATCTTGAGGGTAGATGTCTTAGGAGCAAGTTGAGGTTCGAAGTCCTAGGCTTAACTTAATTTCGAGGATGAAATCCTTGTAAGGGGGAAGTCTGTAATACCCCGTGATTTCTAAGACTGAGAATTTTAATTTATTGGGGAGAAATAAAATTTATTTGAATTGGAGAATTTTAAATTTAGCAAATGGGGTCAAAATTTGAGGATGTTATAAAGTATTTCGGATGGCAATTCTGAGTGTGCGGTTGATCCCGAAGGGATCGAGATTGCCAAAATGACTGTCCTTGGGTTTTATTTCGGTTCCAGAATATTTTAAGTTAGTTTGACCCGATTTGGAGTAAACGAGTCATTTAAAGTGTGTATTATCATCTAAAGTCGGGTATCTTGGTTCTAAGACTTAAAAAGCCTACGTGAGATAACAATCTCATTTTGAGATTGAGAAAACCCTAGAAGAAAAAAGAAAGGGAGAAGAGGAGAAAATCTTGGAACATGGGAGTTCCGGACAAAATCCGTGATTTCAAGGAAGATTCAACATCTACCACTTTAAGGCAAGTGATTAATCTTGCTAAATAATCTATGTGTGTAATTTATTTCATGATTTGTGTGTATAAATTTTGGATTTTGGTTTAATATATCAAAAACCTAGATTTTGGTATTTAATCTTGCATTTGATGTTTATACATGGGTTTGAGGTTGTATAATTTGTTGGGTTAATCTATTTGATGAGTTTTTATGTTAGAAACATGATTGGGATAAAGATTGAGGGTTGGATGATGATATTTTGGGTATTTGGAGAGTTAGGGTTCGTCCAAAAGGAAAAAAGGGCCGAAATATCTGGTATGGATGGTCGATCGCGGCCAGGAAGCCGATCGACCGCGCCTCAAGGGAAAAGTCTCATGCCCTCTTCGTAAGCCAAAATTTAGAACCGCGATCGATTGGGGGTTAGGGGCCGGTCGACCAGTTCTCTATTTTTAGCCCAACAAGGGGATTATCTTTTTACCCTTTTTCTTTTGGGTTTAAAACTTAGGGATCTTCTTTGTGAATGTATTATATAGGCCTAGGTGAGAATATCATGAGACCTATACCCTAGGATGGTAAGGCGGTATTCGGGCCTATTTTGGGAATGGCTTACGAGGGTATGTTGCCTCTGTTATGTAAGGAAACAATAGTAGGACTAAAAGATAGTCGAATTATATTAATGTGATTGTGGTGGAATATCATGAAGTGATTATACGTCATAGAGATAGTCCCTTGTACCTATTTTCTTTCGAAGTCAAGTGGTATCGCAGTGTAGGTTTTAGTATATCACCGACTAGAATATTTATGCGTGTACTTATAGCCGAGATAGTTATTATATATATATATATATATATATATATATATATATATATATATATATATATATATATATGAGCGATCATTGATAAATATTTCGATGTATGATGGGATTATAAAATGAATTAGGATTGAGATCGTGGATTTCCGACTAATAGGTTGTGTTTATACTTATAGCAGAGATTATTATTGTAGAACGGTATGCATCCGGAGATCGATGGAATATCAATGAGAACGGTTATATACATTCGGGCATGAGATAGTATCCGTAATCTTGATTAAATTGAGAGAATATTCATATCATAGGTGAAAGGAATGAATATGCTCAAGTGAGGGATCATATTATGTAATAAATGGGGATAGTATGCGTTATAACATCAATTAGTATAATGAGAACTATAGACACCTTTAGCCAAATTCATTACTTTTATACATACGGATGAGAGATAATATATATAGACAAATATATGTGTGTATTTATATAGGGCGTGAATGTGTACACATTATGTGATGGTTTATATATATAATGTGGTTGTATATATATATATATATATATATATATATATATATATACATACACACTTATAGTTTGGGCATACCCACCACATGCTAATATGGGAGGTTACACGATGCAGGTGAGGCCCCTGGCATAAGGAGCAGGGTGCATATAGTCCCCATGTCATAGTCGTCCATTATTGATTGTGTGATTTTATTCTGGGTGAGAAGTCTTGGGTATTATTCGTTCTCAATTTCAGGTTCGAAACTATGACTGCTTCCCATACGTTGTGTTTTGATTTTATTACCAGGGAGGTGTGAAAATAGTCCGGTACCTGGTAACCTGGGATAAAAGGAGTAATTCCAAGATGATGATAACATTGTGTAGTATATTTGTATCCTATAACCGTATATGTTATGAGTATTTTAAAGTGCACACTATGTGTGTTATGTGTACAGGGTTGATAGGATTGAATGCTTGTTCTACATAATTAGAGTAATGATATATATCCTATAGGCGATTGTGATATGGATATTCTAAAATGTACAGTTTATGTGTTGGGTGTACGTGCTTGTTAAGGTTGAACGATTGTGCTTAGTAACTAGAAGGATGTTTTCTAGACACTAGAGATTTTAGGAGAGATCTTACTTATGTACTTAAAGATAATTGCTAATAGTTAGTAGCTGAGGTTATAGATTATTTGCGTTGAGGAAATAATGGATATCGACGACCGATATTGTCAAGGAGTAGTGTATGGGGGGTTCCTTGTTTGGATTCCGCTTTGCTAGACGTCCCACGCACGAAACGTAGCGCAATGTTGGGAGTGGGGAGAAGTTTAGTCCTTGGTACTCAGGTGTATGTTGAATGGTGAAAGAATGTTGTATAAGAATAGGAAGTTAATGTGTGCTTATTTTGTTATTAAGGACTCGCTTTAGTTAATAATTAGAAACGGGTGGACTCTAGTAAGGTATATGAGTATACTTATACGTCAATATATAATATATATATATAAGTTTGGACATAAACTTAGGGTATGATATAATGATAAGATTTTGGGTTGTACTTGAGGTAGTGGGTTACGTGAGTGTAGATTATGCGTAGATTAGGATTAAATTGTCCCCAGAATGTGTCGGGTAAAAATTAAGGAACAAGTGCATAAGTTTAGGTGCACGCTTTAGTCGAGGGGTGAGTTGGAGTTCCAAGAGAGTGTGACTCCACTTAAATTGTGAAATTGTGCATTTATAATTATTATTCATTTTAATGCACTTGCTATAATGTTTTCACACCTCGGCCTCTGACCCGTTTATATCTCTCTCTTCCTATATATATATATATATATATATATATGTATATATATATTGTATACCACAGGTGTCCCACTGTAAGGATACCGAGGATGCTTTTCTATCTAGTATCTTGGGAGTCGTAGCAGATGCGGACTGCTGCGGAGTTTGTTATAGCCGTTTCCAATCAGTTGTAAATCTAGATAACATATATTTCATGTATCGGGTTATACCCAAGAAATTTAGGTAGAATTTTTCTATTTTATTTCCCATTGACTATTGTATTGCTTGTGACCCGACAGCATACTCGAGTATACTTTCTTTATATACTTATGATGTGTAATTGAGTATTTCTTTTTATCATGGTGCGTGCGCACATTTTACCTTTTTTGGTTGTTGTTGTATGGTTGTTACTATGTTCATTGTATGTTTTGAAAGTTTTGGCACCCTATTATTATAGTATTGGGTAGTTAGGTATTTTTATTTAGTATCGAAAGTTGATGCTTAGAATGTTCCACTTGAGATTCGTGATTTAATTTAGTATAGGGTTGGCCACCCGTTATTATTTTAAGCGGGGTGTCACACATTTATGTTAGGATAGAAACACGCAATTTATAACATTTTGTGTGGTTTCATCATACCAATTCAAGAACTATGAAAAACTAGTTTCAAGTACAAATAGGAAACTAGGTTTTGAACCAAATTTAAATCAATATTGAAGAACGAACAACAAACTGAATAAAAATTGAGTCTGAAACCATCATTAATATAGAAAAGGTGGAGTGCAATTTTTCTAGTAATAGGAGGACAAACGGGGATGTGATGAAATTTGAGGGTCAATAGGTACCTAGAATTGATCATGCTCATTATTTAGAATATATTATCAAAAAATATTAGAATATTAGTGATGATGTTTCTTATACGATTAAAGCAAACTGGGTTAAGTGGAGAAGTGCTACCAGCATATTATGTTATAAGAGTATACTTTTGAAGTTAAAAAGCAAATTTTATAGGACGACCATTAGACCCGCTATGTTATATGGGACAAAGTATTGGGCAACCAAAAAATAAAATATACAAAAAATGCATGTGGCGGAGATGAAAATGCTAAGGTGGATTTGTAGTAAAACTCGAAAGGATAAAATTAAAAATAAAAAAATTCATTAATTGCTAAAAGTATCTCCTATAGAAGATAAATTGAGAGAAAACTGACTTAGATTGTTTGGACACATCAAGCATAGACCAATGGATTCCCCTGTAAGGAAGAGTGATTTAGTTTGTATTGATGGTAATGTAAAGGGTAGAGGTGGACCTAAATTGACTTGGTCGAATACTGTAACATAGGACATAATATTATGTGGTTTAACTGAAGATATTGTACCAAACATAATAGAATGAAAAAATAGGATTCGACAAAAATTAATTGGAAAAAGGCTTTGTTGAGTTGACTATATATATATATATATATATATATGTGTGTGTGTGTGTGTGTGTGTGTGTGTGTGTGTGTGTGTGTGTGCGCGCGCGTGTTTGATCACGTGTGTGTATGTGGGTGTGTCGTCCGACAATGGATGGATTAAAATGTGGATTTTGTTTTTGCTACTTTTATAATTGTCTTTCAATAATGCAAATTATTACCAGTATATGGGTACAACATATGGTTACGACTATGTGTACATAGTTAGATTTATGTTAATATGTTGCGACCTTAAGGAAATTGGTTAACATAATTTACGGTTTTTGAGACATGTACTTATTTTTGCTAGATATGTCTCGTATAGTTAGCCTTTTAGCTAGTTTATACCTTAGGAAAGGTGGGGTGAGGTATTTTTGGGTGTGAGTGCGGGAATGTCAGTGTTAGGGATTTATTCTTAAAACCATGTATGTGGTTTATCTACAAATAAATTTGTGTCATCTTCATTTTGAATTAAGAATCACTTTATGAGAATGCCTTATCTTTATTTTAGTTATATTATATTTTTGTCAGTCAATTGAACATAGTAAAAATTCTGGTGAGTTAGGTTCGACCTAATCATGGAATATGAGAATTCCTGATCTAGTTCAATAAAAAAAATTCATAACCAAGATGGGGAGATGACATGTAATCAATAAATCTATGAGTACAATATTAGTAGTTTATGTGAGTATGGGAACTGATCTTGATAGTTTAGGAATTTTATGTTCGTTCAAATAGGATGGTACCTGTACACCGGGACTATGTTGAATGGGACCATTGGTTTTGATTCATGTCTAGGTGTTTATTATATTAGACTTGGACAACCTCACAACGTTTGCAGTAGGCCCATGGATTCTCAACCACGTGGATTATGAATATTGGTGTTTACAAACAATTATTTCTTTGAATGCAATGGGTATGATCCAATTTATTGGTTCTAAATCTCTCAAGTTGAGAAATAGTTCTGTGGTAATGTCTGAGATCACGATCCTAAGGAATTCACGGTTAGGAGATATCCTTGGTTGGGTTATAACCTTGATAAACTTATATGCTTTGATTCTACTAATAAATGTAATCAGTGGAATATTTCATAATTTGATAGAATATCAAATATGTTAATTTTAAGATCATGGAATACATAAGATATTGGTAAAGGTAGATTACTGACGAATTGAGTTTAACCAAGCGGGTATTATTTAATTTAAGTGGGGAATAAAAGCTTGAATTATCTAACTTTGAAAAAAGTCCTCATTATTCGAGTAATTATAAGATTGATAGAATTAAAATGAAATTATTTAGTGAAATTAATTACAACTAAACATAAAGCAAATAAATTATGAGGTTTTAATTTTGGATTTACATGTTCTGTTCTGAAATCAAATTAATTATTTAGTCTTGGGTCCTTATTATAGTCCTTATGAAATAATTAAGGTGTTAAGTCTCTCATTACTTTAAACATTTCTACTCGATATTAGTTTTGACATTCAATTAGGGTTTTAATTCTTTTCTTTGAAATTTATTTAAATGAGGGAATAACATTCTAGGTAGAATCCCTCGATGGATGTTGGTTTTCTCATGAGGGGCCCCCCCATGAAAATATCTCAATTGAATTCTCATTCAAATGAGGGACCCTTTTGAGAAATCATGTTTTACTTGGATTATTTTACGCTACAAATTAGAAATAACCCCAAAGATGTATTTTCCTAGATTTACAGGAAGTTGAAATCACTTTTCTCTATATTATATATAAAGATAGAGAAAAAGATAATGATAGAGAGTATGGGAGAGAGAGAGAGAGAAGGGAGACAAAAAGCGAGGAGAGGAAATAGTGAGTCAAATACTAATAGAAGATGAGAGAAGAAAGATAAGTGGTTTCTCAAGATCCTAGTCTGAAGCAGTGACCACGTATCATTCTTACTTCAAATTATGACATACTAGAAGATCCAAGTCATCTCTATATCTTCTTAAAATATTAGCCTCGGTATTGAATCTCATATAAGATCTATAAATGTATGGAGATCTAAACCTTAAATATGTTCATTAGATGTAGTTTTCTTCTTCGCTCTAATACATGATTGCTTAAAGATTTTAGGAAAGAAAAAGTTTTTAACATCCATCCCCAGCAATTCGTATTAGAGCTTCGGGTTTATAATTGATCATGTTTTACAAAGTTCCATGTTATCCACCTCTGAAAACCTAGGTTTTCATGTTAGAAAATATATGTTTGTATTCATATATTTTGTGCTAGCATGGTTTTACTAATATTTTGTTACCCCCTCCATCATGGTCAATGAATGTTATTTTTTGTGAATGAATCCTATGGTGGTTTTTTCGCACTTAATTTTCCTAGATTCGACTTGGTGATAATAATTATCTTATTTTAATTATTACATTAATATATATGTACTTGGAGGAGTTTGTGAGGGGTGTAATAGTAATTTCCTGAAATATGGATTTTTCTGATTTTGGTGGATACTCTTCATTGGAGAACAATCATGTTCTTAGGATTATTGATAAAGAGTTTTACTTCTAACGAGATACTTTCTCATTCCAATGAGGACATGACAAAGACCAGACGCGCCCCTAGATTTGTCAGATAGGTAGGAGAATTTTGTTAAATTTTCACTTCATCTCGAAACCTAATTGAAATGTGTCGGACTATTTTTTCAAGGAGTTATTGACCCACAAGGACTCTATACAAGGAAGAAGTCTTGTCTATGAAGGAAAAATATTTACGTTTCCTTCCTTATATATAATTTCATGTGTTTATGATTGGCGATATAATTTTAATCTCGTGTGTAATTGTTGTATAATTTTGTGAAGTGAGTATTTATTGAATTAGTAACAATATTTTATGGACAACATGGATATGTTATGAGATCAACTTAGATCACAATTTTTTTTTGGAAAATCCAGTTTTATTAATTCTTTTCTAAAATTGAGTTTAATCATGTAAGTAATTTAATGTAAAATTATGATCTCAAGAGTTTATTTTAATTCAAGATGATTTTGTTTTTGGAAAATAAAAATAATGAGACATTATTAATTTAATTAGTGCAAGTAATTGGAAAGTTACTACTGATTTAATTCATGGCTTTAGAATTGAATAAATATATTTCAAAATGCCCTTGAGCTTTAAATATTAAGTGGGATATGGGTTTCAACATATATCCCATGATCTCCATCGTTGTGTTAATAATGTGATCTCATTATTTCCTCCCGTTAACTTTTTCTTTCCTCCCCATTCGATGGAATTAATCACGGTATTCAGTATTCTTAAAAATCTTAAGGGATGATTCCTAAAATTTGAATGTGAGTGTGTTTAATACCCGCAATGGGGAATTTCTATATGATCGAATAATACTTTCAACTAATGACCCGATGGTATACACTTAAAACATAATTAATGATATCCTCCCCTAATGGGGTCATTCTCACTAATTATGGGACCAAAAGATGGTTGTTTGATTATGTTGGACATAAGATTCCTGGATTCTATAGATGGTATGATTAAAATTAGAAAATTTGTCTAGTTCAGGTACATTTGATTTAAGATCCCAATAAGAAATCTCACTGAGTACTAGTATGATCGATGGGGTTAATTCAAGTTGCAAATAAAGTGATGAAACATTAAAATTGAATCAAAGTTTAATTCTCACATTCTAAATTTGAAATTAATTTTTTCATATGAGTATTCTCAAAAATGGGCTCAACATTCAACCCATTTAATTTGAACTAAAAAAAAAACATATTAACAAAATGAGTTTCATATAATTGAAAAGTTGTATAGGCATTGTCCTTGCTACTGAGGATTATAAATTTGTTTTAACTGAACCATACCCTACCAAGCTTGGTGAGGAGGCATACAAGTTAGATGTTTTCTCTTCCAAGAGGAGGAAGAAAGATGATTAGATGGATAGTTACTACATATTTCCATATACAACCTATGTATTACAACACCAGTATCTAAATATGTCAAGTGCTTATAGCATGCTTATGATCCTCAAGGATATGTTTTAGGATCAAAATTGTACCGCAACATTATAAGATATAGAAAGGTTGGTAAACACAAATATGTTAATTGGCACCCCCTTTCATGTCCATATTATAAAAATGGTGACCATATTAGGATAACTAGAAATGTTGGGATAAAAAATCGATGGGAAAACTTTGATCAACTTTGTGCTCTAGCCACTCACGCAGTCCTTTGAGCTATTTCACCAAAACTATTCTATAAATAAATTTGATTACTCCTTAATAAAACTACATAAAGTAATCAATTACACAGAGAATATCATCAAGAAGAAGTATGTTGTACATGTTATTGAGAGATTCCCATTTTCATCTCCTAAATTGTAATAAAAATAAGGAAAAGTCTCAAGTTGAACATGTGGTGGTTAAAACATTGTTTAAGCATTAAGTGTTACATATGCAAAAGGTCTATACATTAGAAGAAGGAGTGTCTGGGCAACTTAGCTAAACAAAGAAACATTAATGATAATATCTCTTTAGTTATTGAGAGGTATTTTGTAATTTAATCTATCAGGACCTGGTGTCCACATAATAGAACCACTAATCGTGTTTGAAAATAAGTACAGGGGTTCCAGACAACTAGGAAGATCAATGAAGTGGGAATGTTTATGATTATTAGGGACATAATAAGATATTGGCATTAGCAGTAAGATTTCTAGTTTTAGATTTAAGTGGAGACAAAAGGATAATATTGGAGAGTTGTTTTTATGTACCCACTATTAGGAGAAATTTAATTTTAGTTTCAAAATTAGTTTTGAATATATATATTCCATTTTTTATTAATGATGTTTATACAAAAAATGAAAAATCTTTTATATGTTCCAGTGCATTGAAAAATAGTCTATATTACATAAATCTTTTCTCATCAATATTATGGAATACTAAAATGAATATATCGAATGGAAATTAACTAATGAGAAACAAACCTTATAAGTTGAGCGAAACTTATCTCATCACTTAATCTTAAGTTATATTACTCTAAAATTAAATGAAAATCAGGTTTCAATTTGGCATTTAAACTCATTGGAAGTCGAGGCATCTTCGATTTATGAATACAGTGTAGAAGGTAAAATGACAAAGAGGACTGTTAACGCAAAAATTCTCCATCTACGAGGACCAATCAGAAAAGAACACATGTCATCCTACGTGGCAATATTCGATACCCGAGGAGAGTTGGTCGGCACCCGAGGAGTGTTAGTCGGCATCCGAGGAGAGTTGGTTAGTACCCGAGGAGAATTAGTCGGCACCCGAGGAGTGTTAGTTGGCACCCGAGGAGAGTTGGTCGGCATATCAACCAGGAAAATCAAAGGATAATTATGCATTTAATGTGCATTAATGAAGATGGCAGTGCATTTAATGAGCCTTAATGTACATTTATACTGTATTAATAGATGACAACACATAGCATACCAAGCAATTCAACAATCAGATTCGTTGAATGTAGACATAAATGTCTACATACAATGAATCTCTTTATCTCCCATCACTATAAATACATGTATTCCCTTAGCAAAAAGGGAATCCGGGAGGAGATCCAAGAGAACCTAGAAACCTCATACACAAGATACACATCTTTTCTCTCTCTACACCCTATGGTGTTATTGTAAACCCCTGGGAATAAAATAACATTGGACGTAGGCTTTATTAATAGCCGAACCACTTTAAAAATCTTTGTCTCTTATGTGCTTGATTGGATTGCTTTCATCTATTTAACTGTGATTATAAAAATGGGATTCGGTCCAGTTTTTTGCATCAACATATTGGCGCCGTCTGTGGGAACGTGTTACAAGCATTGTTCTCCATCAAAAGCTAAGTTTTTATTTTCTCTACGTATAATCAATTACACATACATCTGTTGATTCAATCATGATTTTTATGTTTATATACATAAATTAATTGTCCAATTTTTATCTGCAAAATATTGCATATCATGATTTAAAAATCATAACTGTTAGATTAATTCTTATTTAGAAATCTGAAAAATAGTGGATTTCATAAATCATAACTTTTTGCTTGATTCTCAAGTTTCAATTTCATATCATGGAATAAATATTTTAAATGATTACATATACCAATATATATACGACAATGATAAGATTTGATAATTTTCATTATTGATTTTGAAATAATTTTTGAAAGATCTTTGATGACTATTCAAATTCCCATTTGTTTTTAATCAGAGAATAGGAAAAGGTTAAAGACAAAAAAAAAGTTTTCTCATGGAAATCATGACCCAGATCTACTTTCTCTCTCTTCAAGTTTGAGTCTCTTTGTATTCATTTTTATGAACTATATACTTAATTTGGTTCACCTTCCATCTATGTCAATAAAGTCTCATTGATTGATTTTTTATATAAATTTGGTAATAACTTCGATCATTCAACATATTTTTATCTCTCCAAATAGGGAATAGGAATGAATCAATATAAAAAATAATTTTCTCTCACTAGAAAAATCATTACCCACCTCTTGTAAAAAAGGATCAGTAAAACAATCATGATCATATCAAGATTCTGGGCACAAATTTGATATGTTGGCCCCTCGTTCATCACATCACAGGTTTTTTTTGTCGAAATCACACGATCTAGTGGATTAGATGAGTATTCATTTAATTAACATTCTTAATGCTTAGATTTTACATCGAATGTTATTTTTCTTATCTAAGGATTCGAGATATTCTGGTCAGCCATCCATATTGTTGGTCGGCATCATCTTGGGCCATCTTTATTAATGGGAAGCTTAAACAGACCATTTTGTTTGTCGGAGATAAGATTTGAAGATCCATCAGCAACGTTGAAATAATTTTATCCAACTACGAGGTATCTTATTGTTGGTCGGAGACTCATATTGTAGCTCGGTGGAACCAATTGCAGGTCAACGATTATCTACTTCTTGATCGGCGACATCGCAACCTTATTCGGAGGGTTCAATTTATTGGTCAGCAACTATCCAACCATCCAACTCTTGGTCGGCGACATCTGATGTTGTTCGGTTACCATCTAATAGCTGATCTGCAATATCAATGCACCATTTTTATTGATCGGCGAAATCGCTCTGCTGGTCGGGAACCATTTGCTTCTTGGTCGACACTATATATTCTACAACTTGAGACATCCCCAAATACTGGCTGGCAACACCCATGCCGTTGGTCGGCAGCAATAGAATCTTGGCGTATTAAAAATGCAGAGCACCCCAGATATTTCTTTAAACACGAGTTCAGCTTGGGGACAAACAGGGGGCTTAAGTCTTTTTTAACTTGTGATCACCCCAAAAATATTTTTAAAACCAAGTGATAAATAATTTTCAAATAGCAACTTATACCTGATTAGTTGTTGGAGATTAAATAACTTTACAAAAAACTCTACGTCTTATTTATGATGCATATCTGATAAAAATTTGTCCATCTCACACACATTTGGCATAAAAATATTATTTCATATTTTGAAATTTTTATTATTTTATGCTGATACACATCACATATTATTTGGCTGAATAATTATTCTCATGATAATAATTATTTTCTCTAGTCTCGACAAGTGCTGGGGAAGCTTATTAAAATTTCATAGGGACGAGATTCAATCCCAATGAAACCTCTCGTAAACCTCTGGAAAAGTACTATTGCTTGACATCAGGCAATTGTGCCTCGACATATCAGCCAACATATATTATTTCATTTTTTGAAATTAATATTTTTATTTCTCAAGCATATACATATCATATATTGATTGGATGAGTAAATTATTCTCACGACTAATCAATTCAGCCTATACAAATGGTAGAGCAAGATATTAATTTTTATAGATACAAGACTCAACGCCGACGAATGCTCGGAAACAATTATCATTGCTCAGCATTATGAAATTTCACCTCAGCAAGGAACTATATATTTTATTATTGCTTTGATTTGTGCTCAACTATCCGTTCGGATTCATATCCTATATTCATCTCTTCATGGAGCTCGGCGAAATACTTATTATCATATTCATCTCCGAGGAAAAGCTACAACAATTATTATATTTCACCCCCAACGGATAGTTGGTCGGGGCAATTCTTATTTATATTCAGGCTCAGGTATCGGCTCAAGCACAAATTATTCTATATATCCCTTGGGATTCATATTCTATATTCATCTCAATATGGAACTCGGCGAGATACTTATTATCATATTTAGCTCCGAGGAGAACTATAACATTTATTATATGTCACCCCCAACGGATAGTTGGTCGGGGTAATTCTTATTTATATGCAGGCCCAGCAAAGTTCTCGGCCATATTCTTATGTTCTGAAAAATATTATTCTTATTTGGCATTATGCAATTGTGCCTCTACAAAATACTTATTCCTCTTTAAGGAGAATTACAACATTCGTTGTATTTCACCCCCAACGGATAGTTGGTCGAATAATTCTTATTTATATTCAGGCCTGACAACGTTCTCGGCCATATTCTTATGTTCTGGAAGATCTTATTCTTGTTCGGCATTATATAATTCTACCTCGACAGATCAACGAGGCACTTTATTATTTTTAATTATTCTTTATATCTATTTGGATGCATATTCTATTCTTATTTCACCTCCAAGGAGGTCTTCAACATGTATATTATCTTATTCCCAACAATCTGTTGGTCAGCTCCAAGGATGTCTCCAGCATTTATTATATTTTATTACCAACAATCTGTTGGCTAGCGCCGAGGAGGTCTCCAGCATTTATTATATTTTATTCCCAACAATCTGTTGGTCAGCGCCGAGAAGGTCTCCAGCATTTATTATATTTTATTCCCAACAATCTGTTGTTCAGCTCCGAGGAGGTCTCCAGCATTTATTATATCTTATTCTATTCCCAACAATCTGTTGGTCATCTCCGAGGAAGTCTCTATCATTTATTATCAAAAATGTATTCCTCCGGGAAGTAAAACTTGTATTCCTCCGGGAAGTAAAACTTGTATTCCTCCGGGAAGTAAAGATACTTGTATTCCTTCGGGAAGTAAAGCTACTTGTATTCCTTCGGGAAGTAAAGCTACTTGCATTCCTCCGGGAAGTAAAGCTACTCTTATTCCTCCGGGAAGTAAAGCTACTTGTATGCCTCCAGGAAGTAAAATTTTTATGTTCATCGGGAAGTAAAAATATTCCTAAAAATGCCAACTTATGTTGGTTAGGAAGTAAATCTATTCCCAAAAATGTCAACTCAGGTTGGTCGGAAATAAGAAGCTGTCAACTATAGTTGGTCGGAAACATTTTATGAGTATGTTAAAGCGATCAAGCAAAAAGCATTCAAAGATCATATTACACACTTGGGGGCTCTACTAAAAATCCAGTTGTTCATTCGGTGGCACATTCTCATAACATTATGCAGTCGAGCATCAGATTCGGCCCCGACTAATTATCATTCAGAAGTTATTTTTCTTGCTCAGGAGCTAATTTTGCTTATGAAGTTCAGGAGGCATATTCAAGAGTTATTATGCACATGCTATTGAAGTTTAGGAGGCTATTAAAGTTCAGGAGGCATACTCAAGAGTTAGTATGCACATGATATTGAAGTTCAGGAGGCATTCAGAAGTTCAGGAGGCATATTCAGGAGTTATTATGCACATACTATTGAAGTTCATAAGTCAAATTCAGCATCTATAGCACTGAGATCTTTACTCCTACTGTCCCGACCAACATTGAAAAAGAAGTTGTATGAAAATGTTTCGAAGTCCACCACTAGCTTGGTACTAATCAGATTGAAGAGTTGGGTTAAAAAGCTAGTATGTTACTCGACAAAGTATTCAGAGGAGCATAAATTAGAAAAATCAAGCACGTGAAGTTAGCACTCAGTTGCTCGGCACAGGAGGCAGTTGGTCGGCTAGCAAACCAATCAACATACTTGAAGATTATGACAAGCTACAAGATGCATACTATGGCATGTCTACATCCAAATTCCCAGGGGTGATACATAGCACACGGAGTTCCTCAAAAGAAAGATTAGCAACCATCGATCAGTCTGCATCATATGTCGTCCAGGAGATAATGCACTTTAGGTTAAACAAATTAAGAAGGTAGATCAAGAATTTCACGAGCACCGAGCAACACTGCAGAATAAATACTCCATCCTTTCAAGTAAACCATCAAGCATGGAGCATTGGGGGCTTCTGTTAATGCAAAAATTCTACATCTACGAGGACCAATCAGAAAAGGACACATGTCATCCTACGTGGCAATATTCGATACCCGAGGAGAGTTGGTCGGAATTCGAGGAGAGTTGGTCGGCACCCGAGAAGTGTTAGTCGGTATTCGAGGAGAGTTGGTTAGTACGCGAGGAGAATTAGTCGGCACCCGAGGAGTGTTAGTCGGCACCTGAGGAGAGTTGGTCGGCATATCAACCATGAAGATCAAAGGATAAATATGCATTTAATGTGCATTAATGAAGATGGCAGCGCATTTAATGAGCCTTAATGTACATTTATACTATATTAATAGATGACAACACACAGCATACCAAGCAATTCAACAATCAGATTCGTTGAATGTAGACATAAATGTCTACACAGAATGAATCTCTTTATCTCCCATCACTATAAATACATGTATTCCATTAGCAAAAAGGGAATCCGAGAGGAGATCCCGGAGATCTAAGAGAACTTAGAAACCCCATACACAAGATACACATCCTTTCTCTCTCTACACCCTATGGTGCAATTGTAAACCCCTGGGAATAAAATAACAGTGGACGTAGGCTTTATTCATAGCCGAACCACTTTAAAAATCTGTGTCTCTTATGTGCTTGATTGGATTGCTTTCATCTATTTATCTGTGATCATAAAAATGGGATTCGGTCCAGTTTTTTGCATCAACAAGGACTTTCATGGCCAAAGCTATTTTTGGGAATAGGGATTTATGTAAATGCAGAAATACTTTCGGCCTTAAGAAGTTTTATTGATCATGCCCTGGAAATTAAAAACAAGAAGTAGGTTTAAAGCATCAACCAATCGTTTCGAATCAAGATACCTTTGCGGATCTTCTTAGTGATGTGAATTTGCAGAAATAAGTTGATGAAGATGTTGATATTTCTTCCCTCTCAAGGTTTTAAACAAATTTATAGAATCCACTTAAAGCCGGAGATCTTCCCGTATATGATCCACCCAAAGTAAGCCTTATGTGTAGACACTCCTAGAGAAGAAAAATTGGTTAAATATGAGAAAAATAATTTTTTATCTCCTAACGCCTTCACAAAAATGTGAATAGTATTTTCATCTCCCTGTCCAACCCTGCATAATGGATATCTTCCTTAAAACCCCGGTATACACAATTATATATAGGTATAAGACTTGTGATTGGGCTAAACTAGGCTTCCAAAGTGTTTGGACTTACAACTTTTTCAATGGACTATAATAGGAACCCAAGAATAAATATTAAAATATCTTCGAAAGAAATACTCAAAAATATCAAATTACATCCCCTTAATTTATTTTTATTTTTTATTTAGTCTAAATTAATTCCACTAAATAAGCACAAATGCACTCCAATTTAATTATCATAAAATCACTCGGAATATAGAGGTTGTGTTCATAAAGTTAGATAGTGCATAATACGATTCCCGATGTAAAGCATAGAATACCTACTTGGTCAAATAAATTCGCCACTAATCAATTTTATCCAAAACCTCATGTATTCCTTGATTCTCATACTTAACTTATTTGATACTCTATCGAATTCTAAAATTCACCGATTGGGCTTACTAGTATAATCAAGACTCATAAGTTTATCAAGGGAGTATCATAATCCAAGATCTTTCTTAGATGTATATTCCTTCTAATTATGATCCCAAACCTACTTACACAACGACTGCACAACATATGAGGATATATTGATCCAATCTAAAAATTAATCGAACCCCTAAAAATAAAATAAACAATTATACAATAATTCCAATAATCATAAACATTGGGATTAAGAACATATGCACCCTTTGAAACATTAAGAGATTTCCCAAATCTAAACTAGTTATCACCTAGACTTGAATCCCACGAGTGGTCTTGTTGAAGACATTCATGAATGTACCAATCATAATCCTCTTTTGAACTATCAACAAGTTATCGAACCATAAAAAAAGTTCCCATAGTTTGACATAACTACTAGGATTTTAGATGCATCTATACTGATATAATGACACTTCCAATCTAGGTTGTGAACTGTTCAATTATACTAGAATCGTAATTTGATCTCCTGTGATCATGTTGAACCAAACTCACCTAAATTTCGACTAAGTTTAATTTTCCTACATAGTATACAATATATTTAACCATAAATATAAGCCACTCTCGTAAACGTGATTCCTATTTTAAAATGAACTGACAAACCTTTAGTGAAAATTAAATGTCATATATGTTTTTGAGAATAAAACCCTAATAGTCTGCCACTTATTCTTAAATCCACGTACATATGCATCTAACGCCCCACCAATATTCTCGGTAATTTATATCTCTAGTTGTTGAAGTTTTAATCGAGTGTTATTCTATGAAACCTTTCCCATGATATTATCACCTACCCTGTTCTATCTCTTGAACTAGGTGAAGCCTACACTCAATGTGATTAACCCTTTTATAGGTTAGCGGTTCACTATAACTTGAAATCATAATTCTATGAAAAGTAAAGAGTGTAATATATAATTGAAGTTGGAGGAACCTCACCCAAGTAACTTATAACGTTACCAATACATATAGACTCTTTAATTGCCTCTTGAGTGGATACAACTCCCATCTGTTTGGTGGAGTCTTCCCGCTCCTCCAACTTATAACTCCACCTCCTACGGTAAATACATATTACAATGTGGGAAACCTAGAATCCTTACCTGACTCAAAAATAAGTATTTGTTCCCAAACAGTTCAATAATGGCATAGAAGATATACAGTACAATACACAATATAGCATACATGAGGATTCCCACCTCAGAAGCATTAGACATATATATTATATCCTTTATTTGGTCAAACGTTTCATGACATTGATCCCTAGATATAGTGAATAAATACTTGAAAGGATAATTCTTTCATGGAATCCGAATGCTAAATGTAACACCCCGTAATTTTGAGGATTAAATATTTAATTATTTTGGGAGTTATAAAAATATTTAAATTGGAGAAACTTAAATTTATGATTTGGAGAATTTATTTGAGTGGGAAGAATTATTTATAATTGGCGACTTTAAGTTAATTATCCGAATCAATGTGTGTCACCTTTTGAGGTCGAAATTTGGAAATGACAAAAAGTATTTCAGATGACAATTCCGAGTACGCGGTTGCGTCCTGATGGGTTGAGATAGTCATAAAAGAGCACCCGGGGGTAGTAATTGGGTCTCGGGGTATTTTTGGGCATAGCCGGGCCCACACGGAGTGATTCGGGCCATTTTAATTAGGCTCATATGGACAAAAACGGGATAAAGGGTTTTAACCTAATTTGGGAAGTGTTAAACGGAAGTAAACACAAATTCTAAGCCTAGGGCTTGAGAGGAAAATTGGGGGAAAGCAAACAAAGAGCAATTGGGAGTCTTTTGGAGCCAAATTAAGGGATTAATTTGGGGTCTTCTTCATCAACCAATCTCTACACCAACGGAATCAGACCCTACGAACAATCCAGGCAAGTGGTTAACTGCTGTGATTTCTAAATTGATGATAATCAATTCATATCATATTGATGTGTAAATCAAAATCCCTTTTGGGGATAAATGGCTACAAAATGGGATTTTTATTCATGGAACTATTGAATGAGATTCAAAGTAAGAATTAGTTGTGTTGTATATCTATGAGTATAGATATCTGATTTAAATGAGAAACCAGAATATAAAATGGTGGAATTTGAATCTGTAAGTGGAAATTGTAGAACAAAGTTAATGGAGATTTATGGAAAACCCCATTTCAGGAATTGTGAGATAATTTGAGGAATTCATAAACTAGAAAGTGTATATGATGTATAAGATCAAAGTCCAATATGCTTATGTGGTGGGATGACTTGATTAGAGGTTGAAATTAAGGTTTACGAACCTTGAATTTTTGTTAATGGTGGAATTCAGTGGGGAAGAAGAACTGCCACGAAAGGACCGATCGATCGATCGGGGCCATCGATCTATCGACGATGGGAAAAACTTGGCAGGTCGAGCAGTTGATGCTTTGCCTTGTTTTCTTTTTATCTTGGGTATAATTTTAATTGTTGAAAAATTATAGATAAGTTAATAGCTTGGGGCTCAAAAGATAGCTATTGGGAATGTGCAATTTAAGTTAAGAGTTGGGACTTAAAGGCAGAATTTTGGAGTGAAACATATTTAATTTAACTATGGACCAAGTGGGCGAGTCCGGGTATGTTGGAAATTATAGGTAAATATAATTGGGGAATTTATGGAGATGAATGTGTGACACATTGTGGGTGAAAATGTGGGAATGAAATTATGATACGTTTAAAAAAATGGCCCAAGTGAGCGAGTCCGGGCATGTGGGTTAACTAACACCAAAGTATTAAATTAAATGTCGAGAGAGTAAATTAATTTGGAGTCGGAACATAGACTCGGAAAATATTAAGTTATGGGACAAATGAGCGAGCTCGGGGATAATGGTTGGGTGACACCAAGGTATTAAATTAATGGATATGTTAATTAATGAAAGTAGAGTCGGAAGGTAGACTCAGAAAGGTATTAAATTAATTGATGTTGTAATTAATTTAATTAGAGTTGGATGATAGACTCGGGAAGGTATTAAATTAATAGGTGTGTAATCAATTTAATTAGAGTCGGAGGATAGACTCGGAAAGGTATTAAATTAATAAGTGTGTTAAATTAAACTCGAGAAGGTATTAAATTAATAGGTGTGTTAATTAATTTAATTAGAGTCGGATGATAGACTCGGGAAGGTATTAAATTAATAGGTGTGTTAATTAATTTAATTAGAGTTGGGTGATAGGCTCGGGAAGGTATTAAATTAATAGGTGTGTTAATTAATTTAATTAGAGTCGGACCATAGACTCGGGGAAAATAATATACGAATTGAGGTGTGAATTAATTATATTAGAGTCGGACCATAGACTCGGATTTGTGTTAATTAATTAATGTGTAGATGAATTAAATAAGGTTCGGACTACAGACTCGGATATGTGTTAATTAATTAATGTGTAAATTAATTAAATGAGAGTCGGACCACAAACTTGGAGTTATGTTAATTAATTAATGTGTAAATTAATTAAATAAGAATCGAATCATAGACTCAAGCAAATTTCATATGAATTATTGTGTAGAGTATTATTATTTAGAGTCGGACCACAGACTCGGGAAGATGGAAATTATTAAGTGAGAAAATTAATTAAGTTGAGTCGGTCTAGAGACTCGGGAAATTACAGGCTAGTGTTACGGGTTTTTGAGTACACGGTAAAGCTGGGGTTTATACTATATATATACGGTGTAGTGATAGTATATATATATATATATATATATGTGTGTGTGTGTGTGTGTGTGTGTGTGTGTGTGTGTATTTTGTGTGCTATTAAAAATCAGTGATTAGATATTTACTTAATTTATATACTCTAGTGCTATCAAGGGAGGTTGCGCGATGTGGGTGAATCCCCTAGCTTGAGGAGTAGGGTGAGTATATCCCCAGGTCATAGCGTCCGGTATATGGGTGAGGGGATTATCTAACTTTTAGGGAAGGAATATGACCGCCTCCACTTCGTTTATATTTTGGGCCAGGTTGGTGAGCGATTCCAACTTCGGTAACTAGGTTATGTGAGCACCTCTAGTGAGATAGCACTTTAGAGGGAATCATCCGATGAGGGTATACTCAGAGGGATGGATATACGTATGTTATATGCGTCGATGTTTTAGTAAAGGTACGTATATAATGGTATTCAATATTATATGTGGGTAATAATACAGTGTGTGATGTATTTACTTTATATAACTTGTGACACGGTTATATGCTACTATTTAAGAAGGAATTAATTAAGTTAATTGTGAGATAACTTATAATTCAAGAATCATTGTACTCGGCTTAGAGTAGTATGGCAAGGGGGAGGTTATACCAGGACTAGTTGGACGGGGTAGTACAACTAGCTGGGGGTTAAGGTAACCGATAGGTGTGCACAATAGTGGAGGGGTGATAATGTCTACAAGGGAGTGCGACACTAACTTAAATATGAAGCGCATTCATGCATTTTAAATTATTGCACTTAATTCACTTGCTAAAGATTTTCAAAATATTTTGGGTTCTAACCCTTGCTATAAAACTATTTTCAAAACCTTTTAGGTGTCCAGCCACAGGGACGCCGGGATTGATATTCTATTCCAGGGACACGGAGCTGCGGCATATATGGATGCTAGCAGGAGTTTGGATTAGATGCATCGTTCATTTATTCCTAGAGTAAGAATCATGTATCAGCTTCAGTTTTATTCAGGGCTTGTCGCCCAAACTTCGCAGTACAGTTTTTAGATGTACTTATTCAAGTATTGGATGTTTGTATTGGATTTCATTTTGGTGGCCGATGGTTTATTCGGCAAATTGTTTATTTACCTATTCACTTGAGTTTTATTCAGTTGTGTGAATGGTTTATATTTATTTCTGCATGTACTATTTTGTTAATTAAAAAGTTAAAATTTGGCACCAGCTTTTGGAATACTAGGTGGTTAGTAAGTTTTAAAAAGTTTTCGACAGTGATGCTAAGGATGAACCAACTGGGATTCATGTTTTAATTTGGTATAGGACTGATCACCCTGTATTTTATGAGGCGGGGTGTCACACTAAACTTGTGAGCAAAGCATTGATACAAATGAATTTTGATAAGCCTAACAAACTTTTGGCCCAATCTATTGAATGCTTGATCATAAGGATGTGACTGGTTTTTCCTAAGTACTATATATCGAGCGATATGGACAACCACACTATTACGTACAATAATGCACACATCTCTTTCCCGATTATGAGAATATTATCAATAAATTATACTAGAAATACCACTACATTTCCTTCATACCTCTTATATAAACAAGTATTATTCTTAGCTTCGATCAAAATTAAAATATTTATTTCCTGATCAAATACAATGTCGCAATACCTTGGTGTTATATTAAATTTATAAATGTATCTTATAAGCTAACATACTTTTCTTTCCTGACATCTTATTATGTTCTTGTCAAGACTATCATTCAAGAAAAAGTATTGATGTCAAAAAAATCCCGATAGACTTTAGCAGGGCTACTAGAGAAAGGTTTGCTCATAGTTAATCCCTTTATTTTGTAGAAAACCTTTTTCTCAATCCTTATGTTAAAATTTTCCACCTGCCCATCCATCGATCTTTTAATTTCTGGTAGATCAACTTTCATTTAATGATTTGTATCCACCCATCAAGTCTATATGTCCCTAAAACTGTATTAAAATATATCGAATCCCTTTTAGGTTCCATAGGCTTACGTGAAAGATAAAAGTCCTTGTCTTGGAATGCCTTATTCTAATTCATGTGACCCGATTCATGTTTGCCTGAGATCGTGTCAAAATGCTCACCTAAAAACACTAACCTTTTAGGATGTCTCCTACTGCTTCCACTATGACATGGAACCACTTATTATCTTGTATAAGTGAAATGTATATCCTAATCATCCTTAATACTTCAACTACTTCAAGGAAGTGTATTATTAAAGACATGTTGTATTTCACGCTGCACGGGTGATCTACCAATACCAATAATATGATGTTCCTTTTTATTTTGTACGTCTAGATTAATCCCGGGCCTGTGGTTTGTTACATAGTTTTCTTATAATAATCGGGCATTGATACAATCAATTACCTTATTGTGCCTAGTAATATGATATAAAAAACCTTTTTTAAATTTTATAATAATTAATAAATATACATATTTATTTCCTTGATTCCAAATTCTAAGGTTATTCCTACAACTTAAGTGTTAGGCACCCTTCAATCCTAACATGTCCTCCTAGAATGAACTTACGCCCACTCCATAGTTCATTGGGAGTTAAATAGAATGATTTATATGGTAGTAAATTCATAACATATATGGTGGTCTTTAATGTAAAAATCCCAATAAAAAAGTTTTAGTCTTGAATAATTAACTATGCACCTAATTATATCTAAAGAGTTTTATCCATTTTTTTTTCTTTACACCATTGGAAATGGAATACTCGATGCAGAAAACTAGGATGTAAATTGTCCTTGAATAACTTATTCATTAACTTTCCAAATAGTTGCACACCCTCATGATCAAATTGTAGATTTTTTATTAGTTTACCACACCTATGCTCCACCTTTGTCTTATTCACTTTGAACTATTCAAATGCTTCGGACATGTGGTGAATAAGCTACATATATCCATAGCTTGTGGAATCATTAATAAAATTAATGAAGCACTCATATGAACCTCTTAATTGGATAGTTATCGGACTACACAAATCTAAATGAACCATTTTCAACACATCTTTAGCACTTTAGCTTTTGGTTCTGAAAGGGCCCCTTTATTATTTTACCTTCTAAATGTTAGATAAAGAATAAAAGTGACACTACTTCCAATGAACTTAATTTTTATTTTAAAACTATTCTTTGAATACCTTTTAGAATAAACTTACCTTAGTGTTAGTGCCAAAATTATTTTTGGTTCAATTAAGAAGGAAACTTTCTCTTTAATAATTGTACATTAATGTTATTCATTTTAGTAATTAGCGGTATTGGTGAGACAAACCTTGTAATTTATAAATTACTTTTGAATGTACCAAAACAAATAAAAGATATCCCAATTTAGGTAAAAAAAAAACGTTATTAAAATAATCTGATATGCATTCAAAATAAATTTAAAAATCGAAACTAACTTTTCTAAACCAATAAATTAAATCAATTTCCTATTTATCTTTATGTGTTTACCCTATTTAAAAATATTTTTTCCTTCTAATATTCTTGCCTTATTCTTGTTACCTATTATTAGGAACATCTCTATTTTATGTAGTTGCATGGTTACCTCGAACCTTTGCAAAAATTTGAAGTATTGATTTGTGGTTCTTGAGTTTAAACACCAAGTTCATGTAGGATGGACTATAAATCATTCACTTACTTTTCAAAAGAAAAAATATTACCATATTCTTTTCCCTATAAACCTAGAAAAATTGGGCATTCCTTCTATAAAAGTTCTAACTACTTTTAGTTAAAACGAATTTACTTGTACAAATTAATTTTTTTTATTTCACTATTTTAGTTTCCAAGAAATAATACCATTTTAAAATTAAAATATATATCGGGGATCATAGTTTAATTCTACCTTTAAATTACTTACCCGATTTAAATTCAATTTATAAAATAATAAATAAAAATGCAATTTCTAAAAAAACATGATTTAGGTTGGTCATAGTAATAATCCATGTTGTCCACAATAATGCAAGATCCTAATTAATTTGTTAACTATTGCATGGTAACTATCAACATGATAAAAATGGTATAGTCATAACAAAGAAGAATAATATGTAATCAAAATTCAAATAGCAATCAAATTTCGCTTTCCATTATGGACTAGAGTTCCTCTTGAAATAGAATTCTTCAAAAGAAAGAATCCTGCTTGAAGTAGACTTCCATTCAAAGAAGAATCCTCTTTGAAGTAAACATGAATGTCACATGGAGTTCTTCATGTGATAAAACTATAGAAATACTTTAGTTTGTTCTGGGAAGATTTGAGATGAAGGCATGTGTCATAAACTGGTCCAAAATAGCACCAACTGAACCATTCTCATAATTAACCAAGCGTTGGATCGATCTAATATGGTTCCAGATCGATTTGAGGCCTGTCTAAATCGATTTGTGAGGGGTGTCTGGATCGATTTTGGTTTGTATCTTGTCTTCATCTTCTCGGGTTTGCAATATGGATGTAAAATCCTCCATAACTTCCTCAAACTCTATGTAACTTTATCCAATGCGAAAATCCACATAAATGAAGGATTCTAACTGCTAAAAACTATTACATCCTCTCATAACATCCTCAAAATACATCGATTAATGAAACAATTAAAAATAACATAATCATTGCAACCAAATCGATTTTATGAAGAAAATGACTATGGATAAACCACAGTTGGATCCATTCACATAAAAAAACAATTATGTGATCATGATGCAAGGGATATAAATATCGGAACACTATGAAACATGCTAGTGCAAAACAACATACAATTATGAATTTTCTACGACATGGAAAACTAAAGTTTCGTGGTGTACAAAAATTCTTGGATATATGGATTGACATAAATGAACGATAATTTTCATCCCTAAGAACTTTAATAGATCATGCATTATGATGTAAAAACATGAACTATTTTTAGTGTAAAAATGTAAGGTTTTGAATCACGATACCTTTGCAGATCTTGTTTTTTATCTGAATGGGGGGAAATATGTTGATGAAAAAGATGATATGTTTTCCCTCCCAAGGTGTCCAAAAACCTTAATATAATCCATCGAAAGCCTATTATATTCTATTATATGATCTCCACAATGTAAGCCTCATGTGTGGTCACTCCCAGAGATGAAAACATGGTAAAATATGAAAGAATTTATTTTCTCTCTCCTCACTACTTAACAAAAACTTTAATAGTTATTTTTCTCTCCCTCTTTAACTCTCCATAATGGATATTTTTGTTAAAAAAACTATCTTATACAAATAAATATAGGAATAAGACTTGGGCTTTGACTAAACTAGATTTTGGAGAGTTTGGGCTTCATAATTGGGAAATTGACTATACAAGGGACCCAAGACTAAATAACTAAATTGTCTTATAAATAAATTCTCAAAAATATTAAATTACATCCTTGTAATTTATTCACTCCTTTATTTAATTACAATTAATCGTACTAAATAAAAAATACCACACTCCAATTTAATAATCTCAAAATCACTTGGAATAAATAGTTCCTATTTGCAAAGTTAGGTAATGCATAATATGATTCACTGCGTAAAGCATGCAATACCCGCTTGGTCAAATCAATTCTTCACTAATCGATTTTAACCAACTTCATATTCATTCCTTGATTCTCATACTTAACTTATTTGATATTCTATTTGAATGTGAAATCCATTAGTCAAGTTTATTGGTAGAATAAAAACTCATAAGTCCATCTACGGGGTATCATAATCTAATATCATTCTTGGACATGGATTCCTCTGAGTTATAATCTCATACTTACTCACACAAATATTACCCAACTTGCGAGGATATATTAATCCAATATAAAATTGAATTACATCCATAATAATCAGTGCAATAAATTTATAATCATTTAAATCCTCATAGATTTCAAAAATTAAAAATCTATGCACTTTTTGCAAATATTGTGATATTTTCCAAGTCTAATCTAGTTAGAACCAAACATGAATCTCATGGGTGGTCTTGTTCAATATATTCATGAATATACCGACCATAATTATTTTTTGAGATATCAAGTAAGTTATTGAGCCATCAAACAACTCCCTATAGTTTGAGATAAACTACTAGGATTGAACACGCATCTACCCCCAATAGGATCACACTCCCTATATAGGCTAAGAACTGCTAAATTATACTATAAATGGAATTTCGATCTCCTGTGAAAGCGTACCTCTTGAAGGTAACTACCTAAATGAAAAGTAATTCCCCTAATTCAAGACAAGTGTTTACTAATTTATTATTATCAAAAGGGTTTAGCAATCCAAATGCCGAAGTGATAAAGTATTGTACTTGATCTTAGAATCTCAAGTAATATCTTATTATTTAAGACAATGATTCTAAAAAATGTTAAAATAGAAAAAAATAATTTAATTTAATTAATAATACCGTAGTCCTTCTTAACAAAATTATTTTCATTTAATCATTATAGATTAATCAACATGCAAGATTATGAAACACGCCAAAATTGTCCATTTTTGTTAACTACATAATTTTCATGCATGTGTACACGTCCCGATTTCATTTAAATAACAACCATAAAGTTCTACATGCGATCCTACCCGCATAATAACCAAAACCCACTACTCTCTCCTACGCACCCAAGGGTTTCAAGTCTTATTCCATATTAAAAAATTTCATAAAAATTGTACCAAATTAGTTCTCACTTTTTCTAATTAAAGTTGTTAATTTCGTTTAAGGAAACATGTAATTAATTATTTAGGCGACACTTAAAATGAATAATACTAAAGGAAGAGAATAGAGTATCCATTCCTGAATAAAAATTTATTGAGAATTCTGATTTCAAAGATGTATTCTTCTAGAAAAGTTGACAAAGATCCATTCTCGACGCGTCTTGAGAAAACCCAGTTAATCTTGACAAATCTTGAGTTGAAAGTTATGTTGAATGGGGCTAGGGTTTAGAGGTTGAAGAATATGTAAAAGATGAGAGGCTTATGCTCTTAGGTTAGATGAAAATATGTTTTAAACGTTCTACCCCCAAGTTGTTTTTATACCAAAAATAAATAAGAGTTTGACTAGTAAAACAATTACAAGAAAACAGGAATGTTTGGCGTAACAGACCGGCGAACCGGTCCAGTCAATTTTATCGGTTCGGTCGCAAAAAAGTAAAATACATTTTAATTTCAATTCTCATTTTGACTCCAATTTGAATTTCGATTTTCAACTTTTCATTATTAAAACTCAACATTTTAAATTACAAAAAAACTAATAAAGTCCAAAATTTTACTTCCCACAAAGATTCTGAATTAATTTAAATAATACCTTTTAAAGTTACGAGGTGTTACATACTTCCCCACTAGCACAAGAATTTTGTCCTCGAAATTCAATGAAATGTAAATGTGTAAAAATAATATAAGGCTTGCATATGCCTTCCCATAAAGTACCACGTTTAGGCATCCATACACCTAATCCTACCCGCATCAAATCCCACGTTAAAAATTCAATATATAACACCTATATATATAAGTATCTAAACAATAATTCGTACCGTATCACTAGCCACGTTGTGGCTCCTACTGGGCTACCCCGGCCTACGGCTAAAGTAAATAGTACCTGCCCACTCCAGTCGTTGTTGGTTCCGCGGGCACTCCCTATGCAGCTAACACATCCAATGCTGCTAGCACTCCCCATACACCTCTTATGCTGGAGACCTTTAGCCCTACTGGCCTAGCGACTCTTGACCCTGCTGGTCCCGCACCTTCGAATACCTCAAAGATCTGTGCCCTACCTCCCCACAATTGAAAGATGAGCCAGTAAAAGGTCTAAATTTCCTATTCGACGCTCGCTCACCCGACTATCCTTGCCCTTCTCCTTGAAGGCCCTGTGGAATACTACTCTGTTGATCCTGACCCGTCCTCTGTCTCTTCCATACTTGGTTATTGCGACCCTTGTTCCTCCCTCCTTGTCAATTGGACTCTTGACCTTTTCCTAACTTATTCTGATACTTAACTTTCTCCTTCCATAGCAAGATCGTGATGACCACCACTTGAGTGTATGTAGTGTATGTTGGATTCCCCAACACCATTTGTCTTATAAACCATGACAACCCTTTAATGAACCACTCCATCTTCCTCGCCTCCGTATTGACCTCCTCCGGTACAAACATGGATAAATTTGTAAAGTCGTATTCATACTCAACCATCGGCTTCGATCCCTGCTACTGATCTAGAAATTCCCTCTTCTTTGCACATCAAATAGCATACGAAAATACTTATTATTGAACTTTATTAGGAAGTCCCCATAATTCATACGATCTCTATCCTTATGTATGGTGACACTCTCCCACCACTACAATGCATCCCCAGTTAGCATGAACGTAGCCAACATCTGCTTCTGCAAGTCCGTGCCATCCACCATCCTCTAATAACGCTCCATGTCCCTCCTCCTCTGGTGAGAAATCGTTGGGTCAGATCCCCCTGTAAATATAGGATAATTTCCTTTGTGAAAGTTGTACCTCACTCTATCCTAGTTTGAAGCGGGTGTACCCTGCTGCTGCGCATCTAAAGTAACCCATCTCTATCTCCTCATATCCATACCGTCTGTCGTGGCCTCACACAGAATTGCTGCTAACTCCTCGGCCTCCAACATAAACTTTATCTCCCTTTCTTGGCTTGTGGATCCAGAAACTGACCCCTCTCTCCTATCTCTAGTCCTCCTAGTGTTCGCCATTAGAAAAGATAGAATGAATAATAACATCAGACTCGAAATAGCTAAGAGTACAAATCATCAAAAGGAATCAAATAGGGAAACATGGAAAACTAAAGAGAACTCAAAACTTACGAGGCCAGGACCATGCTATGATATCGTCTGTAACACCCCACGCAATCTGAACAAAGGTGTGGCCATCCACCACCGTCGAACTACGTCGGGCGCAACTAAATAAATACCATTCTTAGCATGTGACATATAAAATTTATTCCACAAGTTAATAATTAACTCAATCCCAATAAATAATAACCATTAATGCGATATCAAATCCATCACCATGCAAATCTCCAATTTAATCCAATCACGAATTGAATACAAACTCTAATAATATAAATCTGAATCCATAATGAAATATCTAAATTAAATCGTAACAACTGTGGAACCGAATGGCTCACGAAATCCAAATAAGAGTCTCACATTCAAATGCGATGGAAATGAAACTGAACTAAACTCGTAAGCATAAAATAAATACTCCAGCTGCACCTCCAAGATAAATCTCCAAACACTCCTATGCAGCTAGCCCAACACTACTACCTGAAAAATGTTAGTTAATGCACAGGGTCAAAGACATGAACATTGGGAACAAACTATATAATTGACTGACTTGAGTCTATATTATATAGGAGTTCCAACTAGTTTGGATATCGAGATAAAGTAGGTTAGTTCTTATAAGTTGCTCTATCCCTCAAAGGTGCAAAGCAAGAATGAAGAAATCCAGTCCAAGATTTCCTCAAGATCGACCTAAAGGGAAGTTAATTCTCCCTATAACCACTATATGACACCTACACTGCATATTATTGAGTTCCTATGTGCATATGTTGATTTAAACACTTGAACTATTTTTTCACATCAAGTTAATTCCGTTATAACATTTTTATATAATTTCTGTAATTATTAAAAATTGGGTTTTGAAAGTGTTGGGGTTAAAAGTTGAATTTTGTAAAATGTTTTTATTCATTAAAATTTGACATGGGTAGAATCTCAAAGTGGCACATAATTGTGGGGTTGAAATTGGATTTTTAATAGAAACAAAAGCAGGTGTTTTACATTGCATATCTAACGTACACGTGTTAGCTTCTAGACGATTGGATTTGTGTTTTCTATAAGACACATTCTTAAGTTGTAATCTCAGCCCTTGTATGAAACTAATCAATGGTCTGCATGCATTTGAAATCAATCCATGTGCAACCAGTTTTAACTAATCACCGTGAGTTATTTCCACCGCATAAATTGAACCGTTAGATTGGAAGTCAACTGGTCAAGATTAATCCCAACCGTAGGATTGCCTCTAAGGTTCAAGATCCTTCCTCGGTAACTCTATAAACCCATCAAGTCTCAGCCACTTGAGACTTTTGGACTTCGTCCAAATAGAGAGAAATAGAGAACATAGAGAGATGAGAGAGAAAAGTGACTAGAGAGGAAAAAAAATGGAGAAGAATAAAGAGAGAAGAAACCCTCATCTTCAAAACTCAACCTATGGGTGTTTTCCCTTAATCCAAACACTAAAACCTTCATAGTTTTATACACCATAAAATCTAAATCTTGATAGTTAGATTCATTTAGGATTTCTTTGAGTTTAGTGTTCGATTTTTTTTACGATTGAAGACCTCTTCAAGTCTTAGTTTTTTTCAGAACTCATCTCTAAGAGAATCTTCAGTTTCACTGTTAAAACTTGAGTTTTTCTAAAAGATAAAATCACATGTTTATATTTTTATTCTCTTTTGGATCTTTTGTTGTAGATCCTTTCTGTTTCAAGAGATTTTTTAAAAATGAACTTCAATTTTTCAAGGTTATATCAGATCTCTAAAACATTTGAGTTTATTGCTTTATATTCCATGATTTGTGAAATAAATGTGTAAAAAAATAAATAGAAAAACATAGGACCTTGGCTAGTTTTAAAAGTAAGGTTATTTTTTAAATATGATCTTGAGGAGAAGTTATTTGTCAAAATAAGTTGAATCAATATTTTCATGTTATATATAGCTTCTTGATTTATCAGAATTTGTCTGTATAAATATCTTGAGAGGTTGAGTTCCATAAATCTGCATTTTATTCACATCACAAACACATTCTCACACACGAACACTTAGTCACATTGGTTCTGTTTAAGAAACTTGGAAATTGAAAGAGTTGTTGGAATCAGAAATCAAGGAAAATGTGATCAAGGTAAAGGCAAAGAAGCAACAAGAGAATATCGGTTCTAGTAAGAAAACCTTTGGAGTGGAGTAGCTCATGTAGGTATATCTCTGAACTTAGATTTAGGATCTTTGTGTATTTGCTTAAGTGTTGTAACTTGAATCTTTATTTTAGTGGATTTTTGTTTTGTGTCGTAGTGGGCACAGTGGATGTTTCCCTTGATTAAGGGTTTTACCATGATAAATACTTGTGTTAATTACTTTGAATATTCTTAATTTCTTTTGTGATTGGTATTTCATGTTAGACTTTGTAGATGGTTTTTAATTTCAAAAACCTAAGGTAATCAACTACCAAATCTAGACTACATATTCAAAAACAATTTTAAACGCATCTTGTGTTATAAATTGAAAAGAGTTTTGTCAAAAAAATTTATTCAAAGTTTACTCAACTTATAACATTTTGTTATGAATCTAGTAAACAATTTTCTTCAAGTGGTATCAGAGTAGTACCATCTTTTGTGATCCTGAAACTTTTGAAATTATTTTTGAAATTTCTTTTAAAAAGTTCTGAATATGGAAGAAAGATTTGAGACGTTAGGTAACCATTCCAGACCACCACTCTTTGATGAAAATAAATTTTCATACTGGAAAGTACGAATGGTTGCTTTCATTCAAGGAATCTGTTTGCAAAAAACTAGACCGAATCCCATTTTTATGATCACAGATAAATAGATGAAAGCAATCCAATCAAGCACATAAGAGACAAACATTTTTAAAGTGGTTCGACTATGAATAAAGCCTATGTCCACTGTTATTTTATTCCCAGGGGTTTACAATAGCACCATAGGGTGTAGAGAGAGAAAGGATGTGTATCTTGTGTATGGGGTTTCTAGGTTCCCCCAGATCTCCTCCCTTTTGGCTAAGGGGATACATGTGTTTATAGTGATGGGAGATAAAGAGATTCATTGTATGTAGACATTTATGTCTACATTCAACGAATCTAATTGTTGAATTGTTTGGTATGCTATGTGTTGTCATCTATTAATACAGTATAAATGTACATTAAGGCTCATTAAATGAGCTGCCATCTTCATTAATGCACATTAAATGCGTAGTTATCCTTTGATCTTCCTGGTTGATATGCCGACCAACTCTCCTCGGGTGCCGACTATCACTCCTTGGGTGCCGACCAACTCGCCTCGGGTGCCGACCAACTCTCCTCGGGTGCTGACTAACACTCCTTGGGTGCCTACCAACTCTCCTCGGATGCCGACTAACACTCCTCGGGTGCCGACCATCACTTCTCGGGTTCCGACTAATTCTCCTTGAGTATTGACCAACTCTCCTCGGGTGCCGACCAACTCTCCTCGGATGCCGACCAACTCTCCTCGGGTGCCAACTAACTCTCCTCGGGGGCCGAACAACTCTCCTTGGGTGCCGACTAACACTCCTCGGATGCCGACCAACTCTCCTGGGTGTCGAATATTGCCACGTAAGATGACATGTGTCCTTTTCTGATTGGTCCTCGTAGATGGAGAATTTTTCTTTAACAGAAGCCCCCAATGCTCCATGCTTGATGGTTTACTTGAAAGGATGGAGTATTTATTCTGCAGTGTTTCTCGGTGCTCGTGAAATTCTTGATCTACCTTCTTGATTTGTTCAACATAAAGTGCATTATCTCCTGGACGACTTATGATGCAGGCTGATCGATGGTTGCTAATCTTTCTTTTGAGGAACTCTGTGTGCTATGTATCACCCCTAGGAATTTGGATGCAGCCATGCCATAGTATGCAGCTTGTAGCTTGTCATAATCTTCAAGTATGTTGATTGGTTTTGCTAGCCGACCAACTGCCTCCTATGCCGAGCAACTGAGTGCAAACTTCACGTGCTTGATTCTTCTGATTTATGATCCTCTGAATACTTTGTCGAGTAATATACTAGCTTTTGAACCCAACTCTTCAATCTGATTAGTACCAAGCTAGTGGTGGACTTCAAAACATTTTCATACAACTTTTTCCTCAACGTTGGTCGGGACAGTAGTAGTAAAGATCTCAGTGATGTAGATGCTAAATTTGACTTCTGAACTTCAATAGTTTGTGCATAATAACTCCTGAATATGCCTCCTGAACTTCTGAATACGCCTCCTGAATTTCAATATACCTCCTGAACTTCAATATTCCTCCTGAACTTCAATAGCCTCTTGAACCTCAATATCAAAAATAATTCCTGAGCAAAAAAAATAACTCCTGAAAGATGATTGGTCGGGGCCTCGACCGTGTGAGTTTGTGGAGTTGAATTTGATGCTCGACTGCATGATGTTATAAGAATGTGCCACCGAATGAATAAATATATCTGTAATAGAAGTCCCCAAGTGTGGAATGTGAACTTTGAATGCTTTTTGCTTGATCGCTTTCACATACTCATAAAATGTTTTCGACCAACTGTAGTTGACAGCTTCTTATTTCCGACCAACCTGAGTTGACATTTTTGGGAATAGATTTACTTCCTAACCAACATAAGTTGGCATTTTTAGGAATATATAGTTTTAATTCCCGTAGGAATACATTTACTTCCTAACCAACATAAGTTGGCATTTTTAGGAATACATAGTTTTACTTCCGGTAGGAATACATTTACTTCCTAACCAACATAAGTTGGCATTTTTAGGAATAGTTTTACTTCCCGTAGGAATACATTTACTTCCTAACCAACATAAGTTGCCATTTTTAGGAATACATAGTTTTACTTCCCGTAGGAATACATTTACTTCCTAACCAACATAAGTTGGCATTTTTAGGAATACATAGTTTTACTTCCCGTAGGAATATATTTACTTCCTAACCAACATAAGTCGGCATTTTAAAGAATACATTTTTGATAATAAATGATAGAGACTTCCTCGGAGTTGACCAACGGATTGTTGGGAATAAGATATAATAAATGCTGGAGACATCCTTGGAGCTAACCAACAGATTGTTGGGAATAAGGTAATATATGCTGGAGACCTCCTTGGAGCTGACCAACAGATTGTTGGGAATAAGATAATATAAATGTTGGAGACCTCCTTGCTAAAATAAGAATAGAATATGCATCCAAATAGATATAAAGAATAATTAAAAATAATAAAATGCCTCGTTGATCTGTCGAGGTAGAATTATATAATGCCGAACAAGAATAAGATCTTCCAGAACATAAGAATATGGCTGAGAACGTTGTCAGGCCTGAATATAAATAAGAATTATCCGACCAACTATCCGTTGGGGGTGAAATACAACGAATGTTGTAATTCTACTTAAAGTTGAATAAGTATCTTGTCGAGGCACAATTGCATGATGTCGAGCAATACTACTTTTCCAGAGGTTTACGAGAGCTTTCATCGGGATTGAATCTCATCCCTATGAAATTTTAATAAGCTTCCCGAGCACCTGTTGAGACTAGAGAAAATAATTATTATCATGAGAATAATTATTCAGCCAAACAATATGTGATGTGTATCAGCATAAAATAATAAAAATTTCAAAATATGAAATAATATTTTTATGCCAAATGTGTGTGAGATGGACAAATTTTTATCAGTTATGCATCATAAATAAGACGTAGAGTTTTTTGTAAAGTTATTTAATCTCCAACAACTAATCAGTTATAAGTTGCTGTTTGAAAATTATTTATCACTTGGTTTTAAAAATATTTTTGGGGTGATCACAAGTTAAAAAAGACTTAAGCCCCTGTTTTTCCCCGAGCTGAACTCGTGTTTAAAGAAATATCTGGGGTGCATCGCATTTTTTAATACCCCAAGATTCTATTACTGCCGATAAACGGCATGGATGCTCCCGACCAACATTTAAGGATATCTCAAGTTATCTAATATATGGTGACGACTAAGAAGCAAATGGTCCCCGACCAGCAGAGCGATTTCGCCGATCAACAAAAATGGTGCATTGATATTGCAGACCAGCTGTTGGATGGTCACCGAACAACATTAGATGTCACCGACCAAGAAGTGGATGGTTGGATAGTTGCCAACCAGTAAATTGGACCCTTCGAACAAGACTGAGATGTCACCGATCAAGAAGTAGATGATCGTCGACCTGCAATTAGTTCCACCGAGCTACAATATGGGGCTTCGACCAATAATAAGATACCTCGTAGTTAGATAAAATTATTTCAGCGTTGCTGATGGATCTTCACATCTTATCTCCGACAAACAAAATGGTTTGTTTAAGCTTCCATTTAATAAAAGATGGACCAAGATGATGCCGACCAACAATATGGATGGATGACCAGAATATCTTGAATCCTTAGATAAGAAAAATAACATTCGATGTAAAATTTAAGCATTAAGAATGTTAATTAAATGAATAATTATCTAATCCACTATATCGTGTGATTCCGATAAAGAAACCCTGTGATGTGATGAACGAGGGGACAACATATCAAATTTGTGCCCAGAGTCTTGATATGGTCATGATTGTTTTACTGATCATCTTTTACAAGAGGTTGGTAATGATTTTCCAGGTGACAGAAAATTATTTTTTATATTGATCCCTTCCTATTCCCTATTTGGAGAGATAAAAATATGGTGAATGATCGAAGTTATTACCAAATTTATATCAAAAATCAATCAATTTGACTTTATTGACATAGATGGAAGATGAACCAAATTAAGTATATAGTTCATAAAAATGAATGCAAAGAGACTCAAACTTGAAGAGAGAGAAAATAGATATGGGTCATGATTTCCATGAGAAAACTTTTTATTGTCTTTAACCTTTTCACATTCTCTGATTAAATATATGATGGGAATTTGAATAGACACCAAAGATCTTACAAAATTTATAATGAAAATTATCAAATCTTACCACCGTCATATATATTGGAATATGTAATCATTTAAAATATTTATTCCATGATATAAAATTGAAACTTGAGAATCAAGCAAAAAGTTATGATTTATGAAATTCACTATTCTTCAGATTTCTAAATAAGAATTATTCTAACTGTTATGATTTAAAAATCATGATATGCAACATGTTGCAGATAAAAATTGGACAATTAATTTATGTATATAAACATAAAAATCATGATTGAATAAAAAAGATGTATGTATAATTGATTATACGTAGAGAAAATAAAAACTTAGCTTTTGATGGAGAACAATGCTTGTAACACGTTTCCACAGACGACGCCAATATGTTGATGCAAAAAACTGGACCGAGTCCCATTTTTATGATCACAGATAAATAGATGAAAGAAATCCAATCAAGAACATAAGAGACAAAGATGTTTAAAGTGGTTCAGCTATGAATCACTTTTCTAAAAAACCTGCCTAGGCTTAAGGCTTGGGAGAAACGCCTCGCCTTACGCTTTTCACGCCTTATTCTTGGTAAAACCCTTAAGGCGTACTTTTTTCTAAAAACAAAAATGATTTAGTGAAACGATGTCACCTTTCAAAGAATTTCTTTACAAACCGGACCATTATCTCATCCAAAATAATCAAATAGTATTTTAATTTTCATATACTCAGACATATTTTTATGATATGTGCAATTTTTGTATTTTAATAGCCTTGTTATGGTTAAAAAAATATTAAAATATATTAAGAAGGCCTAAACGCCTTTTGACGCCTAGGCCCGCCTAGGCTTCTAAGGCTTAAGGCTTGGCCTCCACGCCTTAATCACGCCCCACGTTTTTTAGAACCTTGCTATGAATAAAGCCTACGTCCAATGTTATTTTATTCCCAGGGGTTTACAATAGCACCATAGGGTGTAAAGAGAGAAAGGATGTGTATCTTGTGTATGGGATTTCTAGGTTCCCCCGGATCTCCTCCCTTTGGGCTAAGGGGATACATGTATTTATAGTGATGGGAGATAAAGAGATTCATTGTATGTAGACATTTATGTATACATTCAACGAATCTAATTTTTGAATTTCTTGGTATGCTATGTGTTGTCATCTATTAATACAGTATAAATGTACATTAAGGCTCATTAAATGCGCTGCCATCTTCATTAATGCACATTAAATGTGTAGTTATCCTTTGATCTTCCTGGTTGATATGCCGACCAACTCTCCTCGGGTGTCGACTATCACTCCTCGGGTGCCGACCAACTCTCCTCGGGTGCCGACTAACACTCCTTGGGTGCCGACCAACTCTCCTCGGATGCCGACTAACTCTCCTCGGGTGCCGACCATCACTCCTCGGGTGCCGACTAATTCTCCTCGGGTACTGACCAACTCTTCTCGGGTGCCGACTAACACTCCTCGGGTGCCGACTAACTCTCCTCGGGGGCCGACTAACTCTCCTCGGGTGTCGACTAACACTCCTCGGATGCCGACCAACTCTCCTGGGTGTCGAATATTTCCACGTAGGATGACATGTGTCCTTTTCTGTTTGGTCCTCGTAGATGGAGAATTTTTGCGTTAACAGAACCCTTGGTGATGATGTCTTGGATATGATTGAAAATGGTTATGAACATCCTACTAAGGCTATATCTGACACTGATCCAACAAGGATTAAGAAACTTCTTGGTGAATTTACTAAGGTAGAGAAAAAGAAGTCCCTAGATAATGACAAAGGAAAGAATGCCATCTCTATGTCCATTAATGAACACGAATTTAAAAGAATATCCATATGTTCTACTTCTAAAGAAGCTTGGGAAACTCTTGTCATTGCTCATGAATGTGATGAAAGAGTTAAGGCAAGAAAAACTCAAATGCTTATCCATCAATACAACGCCCTGATAATGGATGACAATGAATCCTTTGACGATTTCTACATTAGGTTAACTGATATTTTCACAAAACTTCATGAAAATGGTATAACCTACAGTAGAAATGAAATTATTCAAAAGATTCTTAGGTCATTGCCTTCTAAATTTGACAATAAGAGATATGCCATTGAAAAGATGAAGGAACCTAATATGACTCTTGAATTTCTTTGTAGTAAGATAAGAACTGTAGAGTTGGAGTTAGATTTCAAGAAACAACTGACCAGATAAAACAATAAACCCTCTAGTTCTAATGTTGTGTTTTCATCTAAAATGCAAGTCCCTAAAATAAGTTCTTTGAACTTTGACACTGATTGTATTGCTGATTGTGATTTAGATGACCTTGATAATCAAATAAGTCTTATGAGTAAGCATTTCAAAAAGATTCTCAAATTCAGAAATGATGTAGCCTCTAAATAAGAAAAGTCAAATTATCAAGGTAATCAAACTCGCAGACCTCATGAAATAGACAATGCCAAACACTCACATGATAATAAAAGGACCTATGACAATAACTGACCTAAGATAGACCCGAAAGATGTGAAATGTCATAGATGTGGTAAAATGGGACATTATGCTAAGAAAAGCCCAACTAATTTTAGCAACAATAACAAGGATAATTTGTGCAAAACGTGGGACGACTCTATTGATTATAATGAAGATGAAACAGAGTAAACACAGAATGATGAGTATTGCATGTCTTTCTTTGCCAAGATTATATATAATGATGATGATGATGATGATGATGATGCATTCTTACCTACTCATAAATCTGTGATGCTTATTGATGTTGATGTTAATAGTGCTCCTACTATTGTTGGAAGTAATCTAAGCATGAGTCAAAGCGTTAAAATTACCAACGAATTGAACATGTGTGCAAGTTTAAAAGAATCAAGTAATGCTTTAGGGGACACGTGACACGACACACTTAGTGAGTCTGATGTTGATTTGCCTGATTTACATGAGTTATACACGAAAACGGTTAAGAAGAGTGCTCACCTTGAAAAAAATGATAAGATCATTAATTGAGCATATCGATTTGCTTAATCAGGCCATTAGGAAGAATACTGAAGATTATACTACCTAGTGTATTGCCTATAAGACTGAGATTGAAAAATTTGCCTTAAAAATAAAAGATTTGTCTAAGAAAGTCATTAATTTGAACAAAAGCATAAGGTAACTCTTATTGAACTAGAAGAGTCTAAGCAAAAGGTCTCAAATGTGTTTAAAAATGTCAACACTTTGAAACCCAAGCTAAATCTTATGAGGAAATTATTATTGGAATTAAATTTGACTCTGAAGATAAGTCTGGCCTAGGTTTTAGATAAATAGTGCACATCAGTAAGACCGAAGTTTCTCCTGAAAATGTTACTTTAATCAAACAAAGCCAAACTTATCTTACTGTTCAAAAAGGGGAATCTAGTACTAAATTCCCTCAAGCAACACATGATCAGTATATTCAACAGCATAACTCAAATTGTAAATCCAAATACGCTTGTCCACTCGTTAGAGACCAAGGACGAAAACTTAAGATCGATGATAATTGGACCACTATACCCAATAGAAACAAACCAATCTTAAAAGAATTTATCAATAAATTCAAGTCCTAAACCCACCAGTACTATTCTTATTGTGAAATCTTTGGCCACACTTTTGAAGAATGTTTTCAGAAAAGGACATATACACCAACCTACCTCAACTTTAACTACTCTAGAAAAGGAATAAATACTTACGTTCTCCCTAGACAGGTCATAAACAACTCCAACTATAAAAAGTAAAATGGAGGGTCCAAGACTAAGAAAATACCATTTAGAAAGACCCAACAAACCTTTTCTAAATCAAAAGGCCACAAAACGATCAAAACTCGACCTATTTTGATTAGATAAGATGATCTATTACCCCAGCTCAAGTGAAATATTGTCATTTCTGCTTTAAAATCATAAAACACTTCAACTGGATAGTATTTAGACATCGGATGTTCTAAACATATGACCCAGGATGAAACCAAATTGAAAAACAAGACAGACTTCCTCAAAGGTATTGTCATGTTTAGAGATGGTGTTTCATCTCAGATCATAGGTAAGGGAACATTAAGTGAGAATGGGTTTCCTTATCTAAATTATGTTCTTTTAGTTAAAGTCCTCAAATATAATCTCGTAAGTATATCCCAGTTCTGTGATTCCAATCATATTGTTACTTTTTCTAAAACTGATTGCAAAATTATTGATGAAAAAGGAAATTGTATATTAACAGGAAACAGAATTCAGGAAAACTATTTCAAAGTAATTCCTAAGTCTGAGTCTTACCATGTTGCCAGATTAGAAGATTCTAACCTTTGGCAGAATAGATTGGGACATACGAATTATGATAATCTTAGAAGATTACGCTCCCATGAAATAGTTAGAGGTTTACCCAAAATAAAAAATTCTTTCAATCCGGTATGTGGACCATGTCGGTAAGGGAAAATAAGTAAATCCCCTCACAATAAAGTGAAGGAAAACTTTACTACAAAACCTTTAGAACTTATCCATATAGACCTCATGGGCCCCTCAAGGACTGTTACTTTTTGTGGAAATAGTTATATCCTAGTTATAGTAGACGACTATAAGGAAGATACTTGGGT
Source organism: Sambucus nigra (assembly GCA_949130495.1). Classification (NCBI taxonomy): domain Eukaryota; kingdom Viridiplantae; phylum Streptophyta; class Magnoliopsida; order Dipsacales; family Adoxaceae; genus Sambucus; species Sambucus nigra. The sequence continues at coordinate 350,387,360 of OX422222.1, read as the reverse complement.
TTCATTTATGAAACAAAAATCAGATACCTTCGATGAATTCATGAAAATTCTTTTGAAAATATAGAACGAGAAGGATTCCCAAGTGTGTCTTATTAGGAGTAATAGAGGTGGAGAGTTCAAAGACTCTGGTGTCATTGAATATTGCATAGTAAATGGCTATAAACACGAGTTCAGTTCTCCTAAAACACCACAGCAAAATGGCATCGCTGAAGGTAAAAATAAAACTTTACAAGAGATGGCTAGATTTATGCTACACACTAAAAGTATTTCTATATATTTTTGGGTAGAAGCCGTTAAAATCGCATGCCATATCATTAACCATGTATACCTTAGGAAAAATTCCAAACAACCCCCTTATGAACTTTGGTTCCATAAAAAGCCAAACTTAAAACATTTTAAAACCTTCGGGAGTATTTGTTACGTTTGCAAAGACAGAGAAAAACTTTCAAAATTTGATACCCGAGGAGATAAGGGAATATTTCTTTGTTATTCCCAAAACAGTAGGGATTTTTATGTTTTTAACTATCGAACCAAAACCATCATGGAATTATTTAATGTGATTGTAGATGATACTAGTCTAGGGAGTAGTGTCTGTCAATCAGTGCCAACTATTGAGGCTGAAGCAAATTTTAAAATTGAACCCTCACAAAACATTTATTTACTGCCAGCTGAGAATCCTTATGTACCCACTTGGATTTCTAAAGACCGTCCAATTGAAATTGTAGTTGGTAATCCTTCTGATCCTGTTAGAACAAGATCCCAACTCCGAAATGTGGCACAATCTGCATGTTTTGTTTCCCTCAAGGAACCAAAAAATGTAAACGATGCTTTTTCTGACTCATTTTGGATTAATGTTATGCAAGAAGATCTTATCCAGTTTTAGAGTCATGATGTGTGGTATCTTGTTCTCAGGCCTAAAGACTCTAAGGTTATCGGCACTCGATGGATTTTCAAAAACAAAATAGATGAAAGTGGAGAGGTCATTAAAAATAAAGCTAGGTTAGGAGCACAAGGTTACTCCTAGATAGAGGGAATTGACTTCGACAAAACTTTTTCATCCATTACTCGTCTTGAGTTATTTCATCTCCTCCTTACCATATCATTTCAACTGCAATTCAAATTATCTTAAATGGATGTTAAGTCCGCATTTTTAAATGGAATTTTAACTGAGGAGGTATACGTAGAACAACCCAAAGGATTTGTAGATCCATCACACCCACACTACGTCTTTAGGCTTAAGAAAGCCTTATATGGTTTGAAATAAGCTCCTAGAGCTTGATACAAGCGATTGTCTATGTTTTTGGTTTCAAAATGATTTGTCCGTGGAGTTAATGATCAAACCTTATTCGTTAGTAAAGAGGAAAAACATATTTTGATAGCACAAGTGTACGTTGATCATATAATATTTGGATCCACTTGTTCTAAATAAGTTTAAAAAAAAATCGATATCATGCATTCTAAATTTCGGATGTCACTTATGGGTGAACTTCAATATTTTTTAGGCCTACAAGTAAAATAATGTAATGATAGTCTATTTATCACTCAGTCCAAATATGCTGCAGACTTTGTTAAAAAATTGGATTAGAAAACGTTAAACCTTCTAGAACCCCCATGAGTACTTAAACAAAACTATCTAAGGATGATAATGGGAAAATGTTGATCCTAATCTATATCGAAGTATGATAGGGAGTCTCTTATATCTTACTAATTCTAGACCCAAAATTTCATTCGCAGTCTGTTTATGTGCTCGATATCCAAGTATCCCTAAGTAAACCCACTCATTGAATGTGAAGAGAATTATTAAATATGTGAAGGGTACTTTAAAATTCGGTATTTGGTACACAAAGGACATACCTAGTTCTATTGTAGGGTACAATGATGTCGATTGGGCAGGGTGTTCTGATGATAGGAAAATCACGTCTGGTGCTTGTTACTACGTAGGAAATAACCTAGTAGGTTGGTCGTATAAGAAACAAAATTGTATTTCCTTATCTAGCGCAAAATTAGAATACATAGCAGCAGGTAGTTGTTGTTCACAACTATTATGGATTAGACAGATGCTTAGAGATTATGGTATCACTAAAAATCAATTAACCATGTATTATGATAACCAGAGTGCCATAAATATTTCAAAAAACTCGGTACAGCACTCCTGAACTAAGAACATTAAGATTAGACATCACTTCATTCCTGATCTTGTAGAATCTAAAGAACTCATTATTGAATATCTAAACACTCAAAAATATCTCATGGATCTATTTACCAAACCTTTGGATAACATTTAATTTGAGTATTTGCGAAAAGCTATATGTATGATAGTTCTCACATAATTTATGTCACATTTATCATAACCTCGTTAGTTTCATGCCAATAATTGGTTTCTGAAGTTTTAGGTCATGGACGTCTCTCAAATGACAAAATACTCCTCCTAACGCTAGTTTATGTAGGAGACCCTTGAATATTCCCTTGATTATGATATGCTTTGTGATTGAAACCTTTTTTACATATTCCTTTTTTTCTCTATTATTTTTATCCCATTGTATATTTGAGAAAAATTGGGGGAGAAGAACTTGAGTATCTTTGCTGCGATTTATATCTATTCCTATTCTAACTCAACTAATATGCCATTCAAGTGTTTAATCTTTTACAGGCATTTCTTCAGACCCATTGTATATCTTGTTCTATTTATTAGGGTATTGGTCTATATTGTAGTTAAGTGATGTATTTTTTTCCATCTTATTTTTGGTTCTAGGATGGGAATGGGTAGTAAGATCTTTTGCATAAGACAACTATGATTTTTCATTTTTCACCCATGAGTTCCGAATACTCAAGGGAATTTTGTCTCTAATATTCAAAGTGGGAGATTGAGAACATACAATATAATTGACTTACTTGAGTTTATATTATATAGGAGTTCCAACTAGTTTGGATATCGAGATAAAGTAGGTTAGTTTTTATGAGTTTCTCTATATCTCAAAGGTTCAAAGCAAGAAGGAAGAAATCCAGTCCAATAAATCCTCAAGACCAACCGAAAGGAAAGTTAATTCTACCTTATAACCACTATAGGGCACCTACACTGCATATTATTGAGTTCCTATATGCATATGTTGATTTAAACACTTGAAATATTTTTTCAAATCAAGTTAATTCCTTTATAACATTTTTATATAATTTTTGCAATTATTAGAATTTGGTTTTTAAAAGTGTTGGGGTTAAAAGTTGAATTTTGAAAAATGTTTTTATTCATTAAAATTTGACCTGGGTAGAATCTCAAAGCAGAACATAATTGTGGAGTTGAAATTTGATTTTCTATAGAACCAAAAACCTGCATTTTACACTGCATATATTCCGTACACGGGTTAGCTTCTAGACGATTGGATTTGTGTTTTCTATAAGACACATTCTTAAGTTGTAATCTCAGCCCTTGGATGAACCTAATCGATGATCATCATGCATTTGAAATCAATCCATTTGCAACCAATTTTAACCAATGACTGTGAGTTATTTCCACCGCATAAATTGAACAGTTAAATTAGAAGTCAACGGGTCAAGATTGATCCCAGTCGTAGGATTGCCTCAAAGGTTCGAGATCCTTCCTCAACAACTATATAAACCCATCAAGTCTCATCCATTTGAGACTTTGGGACTTCGTCCAAATAGAGAAAAATAGAGAGAGTAGAGAGAAAAGAGAGAAAAGAAAGAATGGATAAGAGAGAGGAAACGAAATAGAGAAAAAGAGAGAGATAAGAAACCTAATCTTCGAAGCTCAACCTCTGAGTGTTTTCCCTTAATCCAAACACTAAAACCTCCATAGTTTTATACACCAAAAAACCTAAATCTTTAGAGTTAGATCCATTTAGAGTTTTTGTGAGTTTGGTGTTGGATTTTTTTTTACGATTGAAGATATCTTCAAATCTTTAGCTTCTCTCAGAACTCATCTCTAAGAGAATCTTGACTTTCACTGTTGAAAATAGTGTTTTTCTAAAAGAGAAAATCACATGTTTATATATTTATTCTCTTTTGGAACTTTTGTTGTAGATCCTTTCTGTTTCAAGAGAGTTTGAAAAAGGAACTTCTATTTTTCAAGGTTATATCAGATCTCTAGAACGTTTGTGTTTCTTACTTTATATTTCACGATTTGTGAAATAAATGTGTACAAAAATAAATAGAAACACATAGGACCTTGGCTAGTTTTAAAAGAAAGGTTGTTTTTCAGATCTGATCTTGAGAATAAGTTGTTTGTCAAAATAAGTTGAATCAGTATCCGCATGTCATATAAAACTTCTTGATTTATAAGAATTTGTCTGTATAAATATCTTGAGAGTGTGAGTTGCATAAATTTGCATTTAGTTCATATCACAAACACATTATCACTCACGAATACTTAGTTACATTGGTCATGTTTTAGAAATTTAGAAATTGAAAGAGTTGCTGGAATCAGAAATTAAGGAAAATGAGATCAAGGAAAAGGCAAAGAAGCAACAAGAGAATATCAGTTCTAGGCAGAAAACCTTTGGAGTGGAGTAACCCATGTAGGTATATCTCTGAACTTAGATTTAGGATCTTTTTGTGTTTGCTTAAGTTTTGTAACTTGAATCTTTATTTTAGTGGATTTTTGTTTTGTGCCGCAGAGGGCACCGTGGATGTTTCCCTTGATTATGGATTTTACCACGTCAAATACCTGTGTTCATTACTTTTAATGTTCTTTATTTCTGTTGTCATTGGCATTGCATGTTAGACTTAGTAGATGGTTTTTAATTTCGAAAACCTAAGGTAATCAACTACCAAATCTAGACTACATATTCAGAAAATAATTTTAAACACGTCTTGTGTTATAAATCGAAAAGATTTTTGCCCCAAAAGTATATTTGGAGTTTACTCAACTTATAAGATTTTGTTATTAATCTAATAAATAGTTTTCTTCAAGAATGAATACCGGCTACTCCCTCCAATTGGGACCCGTGAACCCAGACAATAGTATTATATATGATAAACATCATAATAGAATATTTTAAATTTAGACGAGATAATAAATAACGATGAGAGTAAAATAAACGACATATGCTAACGCGTGAAACTACTATCCAAAGTCCAAGTCCAATTATCCAATTTTCAATAATATCATTTAATCAATTTACTTAACTTTATTATTTTCCCCATTTTATTATTATCAGTCGTGGTGCATCCCCCATATAAATCATTCATAATATTAGTAGTGAGGCTCCCACCAATTATCATCATTTTAGTGCGGGACTCCCGCTTAAAATCTTTATTTTTTTGGTTGTGGGACTCCCACATGTTCTACACCACAGCCTTACCCTCACTATGGCCAGTCAGCCCGCTGTACTCTCAGCTCTACACACACTCGTGAGGTTCCACTCACTACATGTTACTATAGTCTGTCATCCCATTTAGCTGTCAGCGTGCACATACTCGTGACGTCACATACACCCACGACGATATAGTTAGTCGACCCATTTTATTTTTAGCTCCGCACATACTCTTTCCACAAAAATATTTCAATACCCATTTTATTATCTTAGGTATTAATTCCAATTTCTCATGTTTTTGTGAGTCAAATTTTTATTCACCCCCCCCCCCTATTAGCAATGTGAGATCCTAAAAAACACTCTTAGTCCCATACCTAAGGGTCCCAAACACATAAGTACGTCCTACCTAAATTATAGGATGAATTTCTATTAATAACTCTACCAAGTCTTATACCTAGACTAGCGAAATGACGAAAAGACATAAAAATCAGTCCCACCTCGGAATCACCCATCCGTAAAAATATACACTCACTAGTACCATATCTAGAAGGTGTAAATCAAAACTAAGTCCTACATATTAGTTCCATACCTAGAAAGCATCCTAAAATGAAGGTGAGAGCATACAACCAAAATTTCGTCGTACCCACGATGATAATTTTAAATATCAATCAATCATATAATCCAACAACACATATAAACAATATCACAAATTTATTCATGATGGCACAATTTAATTTAATTTAATTTAATTTAATTTAATTTAATTGATAATACCATCGTCGTTCTTAACACAATTATTTCCATTTAATCATTATAGATTAATCAGCATTCAAGTTTATGAAACATACCAAAATTCTCCACTTTTATTAACTACATAATTTTCATGCATGTGTACACATCCCGATTTCATTTAAATAACACCAATAAAACTCTACATGTGATCCTACCCCCATAATAACAAAAACCCACTACTCTGTCCTACGCACCCAAGGGTTTCAATTCTTATTCCATATTAAAAAAAATTCATAAAAATAGTACCAAATTAGTTCTCACTTTTTCTAATTAAAGTTTCTAATTTCTTTTAAGGAAACATGTAATTAATTATTTTGGCGACATTTAAAACGCAAAATACTAGAGAAAGAGAATATAGTGTCCATTATTGAATAAAATTTGATTGAGAATTCTGATTTCAAAGATGTATTCTTCTCGAAAAGTTGACAAAAATCCGTTCTCGACGCGTCTTGAGAAAATCCAGTTAATCTTGACAAATCTTGAGTTGAAAGTTATGTAGAATGGGGCTAGGGTTTAGAGGTGGAAGAAGATGTAAAAGATGAGAGGCTTCTTCTCTTAGGTTAGATGAAAATATATTTTAAAAGTTCTATCCCCGAGTTGGTTTTACACCAAAAATAAATAAGAGTTTGACTAGTAAAAGAATTCCAAGAAAACATGAGTGTTTGGTGTAACAAATTGGCGATTCGATCCGACTAATTTTATTGGTTCAATTCAATCGCAAAAAAATATAATAAATTCCAATTTAAATTCTCATTTGGCTCCGATTTGAATTTAAATTTTTGACTTTTCATTATTAAAACTCAACATTTTAAATTACTAAAAAATTAATAAAGTCCAAAATTTTATTTTACCAAAAGATTCTGAATTAATTTAAATAATACCTTTTAAATTTACGAGGTGTTACATACTTCCCCACTAGCACGGGAATTCCGTCCTCGAAATTCGAAGAAGTGTACATGCAGAAAAATAAAATAAGGCTTACATATGCTTACCCATAAAGTACCACGTTTAGGTTCCCATACACTTAATCTTACCCGCATGAAATCCCACGATAAAAATTCAATATATAACACCTATATATATAAGTATATAAAAAAAATACGTATCGTACCACTAGCCACGTCGTGGATCCTGCCGAGTTCCCTCGGCCTGCGGCTGAAGTAAATAGCACCTACCCACTCCGGTCGATGATGGTGCCACGGGCACTCCCTGTACACCTGACACTTCCAATGCTGCTAGTGCTTCCTGTACACCTGTCATGCTAGATGCATTTGTCCATACTGGCCCAGTTCCCCTTGACCCTGATGGTCCCATTCCTTCAAACACCTCTAAGATATATGCCTTACCTCCCCATAACTGAAACATACGCCCCTAAAAGGTCCATATTGCTTATTCTTCGCTCGCTCACCCGTCTTTCCTTGCCCTTGTCCTTGAAGGCCCAGTAGAACACTACCCTGCTGCTCTTGACCCGTCCTCTTTCTCTTCCATACTTGGTCATTGTGACCTTTGTTCCTCCCTCCTTATCCATTGGACTCTTTCCTTATTACCAACTTCTCCTCATAATTAACTTTCTCCTGCTATAGCAACATCGCGACGTCCACCACTTGAGTGTATGCAGTGTATGCTGGATTACCCAAAACCATTTGTCTGATAAACCATGACATCCCTTTGATGAAACACTCCATCCTTCTCACGTCAGTGTTGACCTCCTACGGTACAAAAATCGATATATTCATAAACTCCTCTTCATACTCGAAAATCGACTTCGATCCCTGCTACAGATCCTGAAATTCCCTCGTCTTTGCACATCGAATAGCATAAGAAAAATACTTATTATTGAACTTTATCAGGAAGTCCGCATAATTCATACGATCTATATCCTTAGATGCAGTGACACTCTCCCACCACTGCAATGCATCCTCGGTTAGCTTGAACGTATCCAACATCTGCTTTTGCACGTCCTTGCAGTCCACCATCCTCAAATTGCCCTCCATATCCCTCCTCCACTGGTGAGCAACGGTTGGGTTAGACCCCCTGCAAAGATAGGAAGATTTCTTTTGTGAAAGTTGGCCCTCACTCTATCCCAGTTTGAAACGAGTGTACCCTATTGCTGCGCATATAAAGTAACCCATCTTTGTCTCCCCATCTCCATACCGACCATCGTCGCCTCACTCACAATCTCCCCTAACTCCTCTGCGTCCAACACAAACTGCCTTTGCCTCTGTCTCTCTTGGCCCGCGGATCTAGAAACTGACCCCTCTCTCCTATCTCCACTTCTCATAGTGTTCGCCATCTGAAAATATAGGAACAAGAATAAAATCACACTCGAAATAGCTAAGAGTACAAATGATCAAAAGGAATCAAAGATGGCAACGCGAAAAACTAAAGCGAAATCAAAACCTACGAAACATAAGACCATGTTATGATATCGTCTGTAACACCCCACACAATCCGGACAACGGGGTGGCCAGCCACCACCGCCGAACTATGTCGGGCGCAACTAAATAAATACCATTCTTAGCATGTGACATAAATGAGACATATAAAATTTATTCCACAAGATAATAATTAAATCAATCCTCATAAATAATAACCATCAACGCGATATAAAATCCATCACCATGCTAATATCCAATTTAATCCAATCACGAATTGAATATAAACTCCAATAATATAAATATCAATCCATAATGAAATATCTGAAAAAAATCGTAACAACTATGGAACCGAATGGCTCCCCAAATCCATTACAAGAGTCTCATAATCAAATGCGACGGAAATGAAACTGAACTAAACAAGTAAGCATAAAATAAATACTCCATCTGCACCTCCAAGATAAATTTCTAAACACTTCTTTGCAGCTACTCCAGCACTAATACCTGAAAAATGTTAGTCAACGCACAGGGTCAGAGACCTGAGCATGAATACCGGCTACTCCCTGCAATTAGGGTATGTGACCGAGATAATAGTATTGTACATGATAAACATCATAATAGAATATTTTAAAAAAAGACGAGATAATTAATAACGATGTGACTAAAATAAACAACATACCCTAACACACGAAACTACTATCCAAAGTCCAAGTCCAATTATCCAATTTCCAATAATATCATTTAATCTATTTATTTAACTTTATTATTTTCCCCATTTTAATATTATCAGGCGCGGTGCATCCCATATATAAATCATTCACGATATTGGTAGTGGGGCTCCACTAATTATCGCAGGAATCCCACTTAAAATCTTTATTTGTTTGGTTGTGGGACTCCCACATGTTCTACACCACACCCTTCCCCTCACTATGGCCAGTCAACCCACTATACTCTTAGCTCTACACACACTCGTGAGGTTCCACGCACAACAGGTCACTATAGCCTGTCATCCCATTTAGCTATCAGCCCACACATACTCGTGACGTCACACACACCAATGATGATATAGCCAGTTGACCCGTTTAATTGTCAGTCTCGCACATACTCTTGCCACAAATATATTTTAATACCCCTTTTATTATCTTAGGAATTAATTCTTAAGTTCTCATGTTTTCGTTAGTAAAATATTTATTCACCCCACCCTTATTAACGATTTGAGATCCTCAAAAACAGGCTTAGTCCCATACCTAAGGGTCCCCAACACATAAGTATGTCCTACCTTAACCATAGGATGAATTTCTATTAATATCTCTACTTTGTCTTATGCCTAGACTATCAAAACAATGGCACGACATAAAAATCAGTCCCACTTCGGAATCACCCATTCGTAAAAATCTAAACTCACTAGTCTCATACCTAGAAGGCATAAATCACAAATAAGGCATACCTACTAGTCCCATACCTTGCAAGTATCCTAAAATGAAGGTGAGATCATACTACCAAAATCACGCCGTACCCACGATGATAATTATAAATATGAATCAATCACATAATCCAACAACACATATAAATAATATCACAAATTTATTCATGATGGCATAATTTAATTTAATTTAATTTAATTGATAATACCGTCGTCGTTCTTAACACAATTATTTCCATTTAATCATTATAGAATAATCAACATCTAAGTTTATGAAACACACCAAAATTTTCCACTTTTATTAACTATATAATTTGCATGCGTGTGTACATATCCCGATTTCATTTAAATAACACCCATAAAACTCTACATGTGATCCTACCCCCATAATAACCAAAACACACTACTCTTTCCTACGCACCCAAGGGTTTCAAGTCTTATTCCATATTAAAAAATTTCATAAAAACAGAACCAAATTAGTTCTCACTTTTTCTAATTTCTTTTAAGGAAACATGTAATTAATTATTTAGCCGAGACTTAAAACGCATAATACTAAAGAAAGAGAATAGAGTATCCATTCCTGAATAAAAGTTGATTGAGAATTCTGATTTCAAAGATGTATTCTTCTCAAAAAGTTGACAAAGATCCGTTCTCGACGCGTCTTGAAAAAACCCAGTTAATCTTGACCAATCTTGAGTTGAAAGTTATGTAGAATGCAGCTAGGGTTTAGAGGTTGAAGAAGATGTAAAATATGAGAGGCTTCTGCTCTTAGGTTAGATGAAAATATTTTTTAAAATTTCTTCCATCGAGTTGGTTTTATACCAAATATAAATAAGAGTTTGATTAGTAAAATAATTCCAATAAAACGGATTTTTTAGCATAACAGACCGGCGAACCGGTCCGGCCAATTTCATCGGTTCGGTTCGGTCGCGAAAAAATAAAATAAATTCCCATTTTGACTCTGATTTTAATTTCGATTGAAATCCTACTTTTCATTATTAAAACTCAACATTTTAAATTACTAAAATAAATAAATAAAATCCAAAATTTTATTTTACCCAAAGATTCTCAATTAATTTAAATAATACCTTTTAAATTTACGGGGTGTTACAAGTTGGTGGGTGGGTGGGATTTATATGTTATCATAATGGACTTTTAAGAAAGATTTCATGAAAATAATGTGAATAGTTTATGGTATGAAATCTGAGATTGAATCCCATATAAAAAATAGAACTTTGATTGATAATCTTTATTAAAAATCTGAGTTTGAATCTTAATGAGAATAAAGGTAATCCTAAATTATAAATATGGGAAATATAGTGTAAATGGATAATATAATTTAGGAGTCAATAAATTCTGTAAATTTGATGATTAATTTCATGATTTTGATTGAGTTTTATAGGATGTGAATCCATGAAACATGTTTCGTTATAATTGATGGTGAAAGGGTAGCGTAAGATTATGTTTGGATGAATTTTTGGGACTATTATGAGTAGAAAGTGCTAAAACTTCGTACAAAAATGCAACAGACCGACTTGGCCAGAATAGAGGGGTGAATCGGTTCGCCCCTGACCAAACTAGTTTGGTTGCCCTATTTGGCCAAGCATGTTCATTTAGATGATTTTTGTGATCGAGTTGGGTCCGAATTATTTGGGAATGTCCGTATAAGAGATTATGACTTTTGAAAATATGTAGAAAGAATTATTAATTATCGTGGGATAGTCGGTATAATTCGAGGCATATAATTAAGGGTGTTTGGGACGAGTGACACAAGGAAAATATATTTGTTGATTTGAATGGGAATCTCGGATGGAATTGGGATACGGGATGGATTGAGATAGGCATGGTGTTCAAAATAAGTGACTACATATAAATTTAGGAGTCATATTTAGACTCGGAGATTATATATATATATATATATATATATATATATATATATATATATATATTTATCTATATATATATATATATCTATCTATATATATATATATATATATATATATATATATATATATATATATATATAGTGTCCAACTATCCCCACTCCAAAACCATCTAACCCCACTCCACCTTTTCACTAAATGACTATAATACCCTCAAAACTAATTCAAAACACATTTTACCGCCAACTAAAACAAATGCATTTGATAAAAACGAAAAAATTATATTTTCAATTAAAAAAACTTCTTTTTATAATAGAAAAAGTTCTTAATAAGATTCTATTTTTTAACTATTTAAAAAAACATTTCAATACTTTTAAAAATGTAAATCTTATCTATTTTTTTTCTTAAAAAATTATTTATAAAACGTAAAATTTGTTCTCTTAAAAAATTGTTTTCAAAAAAATGTGTTGTTTTTGTTTAAAAATTTAATTTTTGGTTAAAAATTGTGTTTTTTGAACTATTTAAAAAATAATCTTTTTATTATTTAAAAAAAATTGGTCCACATCAACGGGTATGTATAGGCAATCCAACCACCAATACGTACTGCTGGCACTGGCCATTTTTTCGCATACGTTGGTTCGCGCCAATAGTATGTATAAGTAGTCTGACCACCTTTGCATCAGGCACGGACGATTTTTTTAAATGGTAAAAATATTATTTTTAAAATAGTACAAAAAAACAGTTTTTAACCAAATATTTTATACAAAACACTAGTTGTATCAAAATTATTTATACAACAGTTTTTTTAAAACAATAGTTCATTGTTTTTAACGGTGGAAATATTTTTTTTTACTTTTTAAAACGGTTATATAAAGTTGAAATAATGTTTTATACAAAATTTATTTTTTTATTTTTTAAAAAGAGTTTTTTTAAATAAACATTTTTGTATTCAAAACTTTTTTAATATAAATAAAACTTTTTTTATTAAATAAATAAAATATTTATTTTTGTTGGGGTAAGAAAGTGAATATAAGTTTTGAGTATAAATGTGAATTTGGAATAAATGAAAAATAGTTAATGAGTTTAAGGGCATTATAGTCTTTGAATATTAAAATGGAGTGGGGAAAGAATGAAGGGGGGTGAAGATAGTCGGACCCTATATATATATATATATATATATATATATATAAAGAAAGTCTCCTGTATGGACTCCTTATGGTGCAGATCCCAAAACTTAACATTTTTTTAAATAGTAAAAAAATGAATTTTTTGATGAAACTTTATGGATATGATCTACACGGTGAGATGATCATTTTAAATTTTTTGGTCAAAAAATTCAGTAAAAAAATCGTTGAGATGATGTGATATGTAAAAAAATTATATAAATATGTATTTTCAGCCTTTGAAATGTTGGGTCAGCGTCAGCCGCTTTATTGGTTGAATTTTTTTATGAAACTTTTTGGATATGATCTTATCACTATTGAGATCATATACATGAAGTTTCATAAAAAAATTCAATCAATAAGTTGGTGAGATGATCGTCAACATTTCAATGGTCGAAAATGCATATTTACACCAGTTTTTTACATATCATCTCATCTCAACGGGTTTTTTTATTGAATTTTTTGATAAAAAAAATTGGAAATGATCGTCTCACCGTAGAAATCATATCCATGAAGTTTCATGAGAAAATTCATTTTTTTACTATTTTAAAAAAATGGTATGTACCGGGGTCTGCAACCTAAGGAGTCCTTACAGGAGAGGGTCTCTCTCTCTCTCTCTCTCTCTCTCTCTCTCTCTCTATATATATATATATATATATATATATATATATATATATATACTAGGGTATGCCCGTGCCTGAAGGCAATATAATATTCGGGAAAGCTAACATAATCACAACAAAATAATAGTCTACCCGATTTAATGTCAATACAAATAATTTAAATATAAAAAAAAATTGACAAAATTTCTTTCATTTATAGGAATATCCACCTATTTAAGGTATACAAAAACACTTCAACAACCAAATAAATAGTCACTCATGTACTTTGTATAAACTACTCCACTAATTTAACAACATTCCATATAAACCCCATGTGGTGCAAAACATAATAATTTATAAAATTAGACAAAGTTTCCTTTGTTTATTGGACTATCCACCTGTTTAAGGTATAAAAAAATGCTTCGACAACAAAATAAATAGTAACTCATACGTCCTGTGTAAGGAAATAAACAGTGACTCGTATGTCCTCTGTAAATAGTGACTCATACATCATAACATACATCGTATAAACAATTCAAAAGAACTTTATCCATCACAAATTATACTTCTCGCTGCAACCAAATTACTGCGCTGATTTAGCCACTTTTTCCACTGCCTTAATAGTAGACACTCCCTTGTAATTTCGAGTTGTCGGTATTTTACTGAAAAAATAAATTGAAAATACAATATGTTAGTGCGATAGTATGAAAAACTCATCAAGAAAGGGTTCAATTACTCATAAATTATATCTATATAACAAAGAATGATGAAAATGGGAATGACAATCTGCAAGACAAATTAAAGGAAGAACAGAAAAAATGGAAAAAAGTTTAGGATGAGATATTATACATGAATTAATAAGCATGACATGATCCTATGAATTAATAAGCATACACATTGAAAATAACAAAAAAATCTTTTAGGTGAGTAATAGAGACAAACAATACAACTCTACCTCGTCTAATTCTTCCACCAATATAACACAACAGTTAGTAGAAATCTATGTAGTTTAAGCAATTTCCAGTACCTCTGATGCATTTTTACGTGCATCTTCATAAATACAAAAGTCGACTTTAATTACAAACAGCCGTATATGTTGTTGAAAGCTTATGGGATTTATTTTCAAAGGATAATTCTTCATATCAGGAATATTTTCATACCAAAAGCGATGTATTTACATGTCGAGTGTCGATCAATCATGATTGAGCAACACATAAGAAACACAATAGACCACATGGAGTGAAATACCTTGGTTATGCGCCCGAGTGTGATGAGGTATCTACTTGCTAGTGCTTGGTTTGGGCGCTGTTTGGACACACTTGGTCTCACACTCGAACCCATCATGAATATCTGTTTCGTTGTGCCCCATTTTCTATCGGGTAAAAGAAGTGGATAAAAAAGAATACACAAACTGCAAAATCATTACCTGAGAATTAAAATTAAGCACATTAGTAAGCATTAGAGGTGCTTGTTTGAATTAAATAAGTTTCAAACTAAAAACACTTAAATTTCAAGTGGTTGTTTTGTTTTGAACGATTGGCTTCGCTTTGGAGCACGTGGAGCCCATAGTGCAGCATAAAACAGTAGCAAAGGGCTGCTACTGTTTGCTTCTACCTAGCAGTGGCTGGCCGGCAGGGCTGTTCGAGAGAGAGAACTGACCTTGAGTGGTTGTCCGAGAGGGTGGAGGAGCTGGGGCTGCTCTACTCCTACTTCTACTGCCTGGCAGTGGCTGGCCAACAGGATTGTTCGAGAGAGAGGTTTAATTGACTTGGATCTGTAGCAAGCATAATCACTCTCACCTGTTGCAGCAGAAGGTTGACATATTAGTGCTCCCCCCAATTGAGTTGGATCCCCATCCGAAAATCCATGAGAAATCTAAATCAGAAAATGATATAACATTATTCTAAATATCATTATTTAAAGAAACCATGGAAGGAGAAAATGCAGGTTTTGGTTTCCGATGGGAAACAAAGTGATAAAAAATATCACAACCAAGTAGCTTGTGATATGGCATGAGATACAGGAGGCAGAGTTAGACTTTAAACAAATTCTTCAGGATTTACATTACGGATTGAATATCAATGTACATTAAAAAATGCATTTGTCAAGTAGAAAGGAAAATAACACGATAAATTACAAATCATATTCAACATTTTACCCCATTCCTTATCCACAATGCATACCAATTAAAGCTTCCTATAACTTGGAATGCCTTGGAATTCCTTGCCAACAGCGGGAGGTAAGATCCAATAACTCAGTTGATGATGATAAAGTAATAAAGATGAATAGTTTATCAGTTCCTAATGAAAAATTTAATGATGACCTTAATAGATGGTACTTATCAGATTCTAAAGTTGAAAGAAAAATAAGTTTTCATGAGGTTGAAGCTAGATTTTTTCATCAGATACTGAAGAAGATGAAATATGCCAACATCTATAAAGGAGGAATTGAAGAATTTCAAAAAAAATTACCTTAAAAAATAGCTATGACGACAGGTATGAAGGCTTCAAATCCTTTTCGTTGGTCCTATTTCATAAATCCTTTTCGTTGGTGCCGCTGAAGGCTTCAAATCCGTGGCATGAAGGCAGTTATGAAGGCTTCAAGTCCGTTGCATCAAGGCAGGTATGAAGGCTTCAATTAATAAGCCCACAGACCATTTATGAATGCCACGAATTTATGAAATAGACAAACTGAACCGCGTTGACATACTGAACTAAGTGTTGCAAAAAAAAAGCCACAATACATTTTCGTTGGTGCTGTTATTAGTGTTTTTTTGGGTTATGGATTGTGGAACTCTACATTTTTTCCACACTCAGTTTAAGTACTCTTTAAGTTTAAGTAGTCTTTAAATTCAGTTCGGTATAAGAGAACAAAAAAAAACTAATAAAACCAAAGTCGATATTAGAGAATATACTAAATTAATTTCTTTCAAACATCATGTTCTTATAATCAACATTCACAAAATCAAAATCAACTCATTCGAACATTTTGTCAAACAACTAAAACAAACAATGCATCCATATAATTTTCCTCAAATCATATCCATATCGTTACCCAATTAGGCAGGTTAGTGAATTTCTACTGGTAACAATAATAATTTTTCTGGATTGACAAAGAAAATAACAAAGCATAAATCACCTGGAATCAAACCACAATTTATCATAAGAATGAGGACATTCTAGAGATCTCGAATATAGCTTCCTCAAGAAACTGTAAACATAAAATGTAACTATAAGAAAAGGGCTTTTTGGAAGGCATAGTTAAAAAATTTACAGCATATGCCTCACATCTGGTAGAGAATTACCAATGGAACATAAAAGAAAAACAATAAGTTGATACCTCCTGTTCTTAGGAGATGAAGGAAAAATAGCAAGTACTAAAGTATAAGTCTTGTCTTCTTTCACATCCAAATGAATGGAAGAAGTTGCCCACGACTTGACAATATTGCAGCGCTCAAAATAATTTTTGGTGTTTGATTCTATTATCATAGTGAAAGCTAGGAAATGTTAGGAAATATAACTACAATGTTAGAAATGTCAACCAAGAAAACTTCACCTACCTTGAGATTTTTTTGCACCACTGATCCACCTCCAACAACGAATGCCAGCCCTTGGCCAGATATTTTTTGTCTCAAGAATCCCTCAACACCACCTACAATATTATGTTCCCTCTGATCAACTGTATTACTGACTTTCACATCGATAATCGGGCAAAGGAATGCATCTGGATGGCATAACATTTCACCACTAAATAACACCAAATCAATCAGGAGAATGATTATACAGAGAACCAAATGTATTTGTCATGAGATGTTTAAAATAATATGACATGTAATGAGTATAAAACATTTTAAATATATAGCAAAAACAACAACACCAGTTTGAAATATAGTATTAGTATGAAGTCTGTTCGGGGCTAGCGTTAACGCTTTTCAATATATAGAAGCAAAGCCATCATTTTCCAAAGACAGCAAACTTGTGTGCAACTAATTTTCAATCAAATATATTGATGGATGCAACTAATTTTCCAAAAAAAAAACACCCATATGGATGCAACTAATTCCCACAGATTTTTTATAAACCCACTTTTGCGCAGTACCCGAATAAACCCAGAAGCTATGTTTGTCACTCAAGCACGAAATACCTATAATGCCAAGCATATATTAGAGACAAAATATAAATGAATGAAATAAGAGGCTAAAAGTAATAAATAAATAATATTCAATACCATAAGCTGATTTCGCATCCCAACTAATTGAATCTCAATGGAACTGATCGACGTTGTGTTCAGTGGATGATCCAAGAATGTAGGGTACGACATAACCAAGGAAAATCACCTCACGAATGGTCTAAACCAAGCACCTGCATATACATACCCAAGAAAAAAATCAGAATGCAAGGTTTTAGTTGTGCAATATTTTTAATTACCCCTAAAAATATAATTTAAGGCAACAACAATCATTTCATCTCATGATGGGCTATGCATAATTGTAACAGAAGTCTACAGGAGGATTGGAAAAAATAGGTTCGTGTGTCTACGGGCATAAATAAAAATTTAAGATTAGAAAAAAATATGGACAACTTCTAAGAACCCAAGCCAAAAATCATCGAGTTAATAAATTGGCTTACGTGGGCATTTTATCGAACATAGATCATGCAACCTTTAAGAAACATCAACTAAACTAAAAATCAGTTTTACTCCAAACTATCACAACCAAAAATTTAGAGAGACAGAAAGAGTACCCTTCCACGAATTTCGAAGCTCAATCCAGAAATCATCTCTTCCTTAGATGACCGTGAATCCCATATGACAATTTGTTCTACAAATCAAGAAACCCTTCTTAAAAAACCCTAAATCAAGAAACCTTATTAAAAAAATCGGTAAACTTCATGCCTAAAAAAATCAGTAGAGATGAAAGACAATCGTGGGAGAGAGGTACCTTAAGGTATGGCCATTTGAAGTGGAGATGAATGAGATTCATGAGAGAACCTTAAAATCATAGAACCCAAATTCATAAACCTAAATCGATGAGCCTCAAAATGAAAATCAAGAGAGAGAGAGAGGGCGATTACCTGAAAGAGAAGCAGCTCTGAGCGTGCATATAGTGACAAAAATAGAGAGAAAAGGCTGGGTAGCATGTGTTCGTAACACTGAATTCAAATTAAAGTGAAGAAACACTTAGGCGGGATCTCATCAATAGAAAAGATCACAGCCCTCCATTTCGTGTGTAGGTGGCGTGAATCTGAACCGTGAATTATCCTCCCATCTTATGAATGGTGAAAACACCCTTATTCCTTATTATTATTATTATTATTATTATTATTATTATTATTATTATTATTATATATATATATATATATATATATATATATATGTAGGTATAGAGACAATATATATGTGGGAAAATATATCTGTGTGCATGATATAATTATGTGAACATACCACTCTAGTTCTATTATCGAAGGTTGCGCGATGTGAGTGATATTCCCTGTGTGATACCCCGCCTAATAGAATAACAAGTGATCACGCATATATCAAATGAAACAGGAATATCATTTGATTCATTCTTAGCATCACTGTCGTTCATTTATTTATTACTAACCACCTCGTGTTTCATTAAGCAGACGCCAAATTTTATCTTTATTAATCCAACCAAACCAATATGACAAAGCAACAACCAATCCAATACGAGAATAAAACTAAAACGTGTCGTAAAGTAAGTACAATAGTCTGTCGAACAACGTCGACTACAAGTCATCCACAAATGTGAATATAAAAGAGTGCTAATACATGCCAAATATGAATATATGGATACAAGTCCCAAAAGTACAACTGGAAGGATCCTTATCTAAGATAGAATACGATAAGCGAGTACATCAAAGAAACCACAACACTCCACATAGCTCCAGCCACGTACCCTATAGGATGGAATCATGTCGGGCACCCCTGTGCGAGGACACCTAAAAGGTTTTTAAAAATATTTTATAACAAGGGTTAGAACCCAAAACATTTAAAAATATTTATCAAGTGAATTTAAATGCAAGAAGTAAATATGCAATGCTCTTCATATTTATATTAGTGTCGTACACTCCCTTGAGTTCACCTCAAACCTCAACTAATGTGCACGCCTACGAATTAAACCTAATGTCCTTACCCACTTCCCTCGTAACTAGCCTTTCCCAAATACTATACTAATTACCCCACTAATACACCCCAAGTGAGCATAGTATTTTATATATTAAGTTATTACTCTCATTAACTTACATGGATATAGATCTTTCACTTTAGTTCATATAACATTCCCACAAGTTATAATATCTACACATTTCACGCCATGTATGTATGTAAATGTGACAACCCGCCTACCAAAATAATAGGTGGCCAACCTAATGCTGTAATAATCACAGGAATCATCAAATGGTCCATTCTCAGCATCACTGTCGATAAAAATAATAGTACGAGATAACCACCAATCATTTTAGAAAACGGACTGTCGAATTTAAAAATTTGTAAGTAAAATAAAAACACTTAGACAATCCAATTTGAAAAAACGGTGGATATCAAAAATCAGCGGATAAAGAATGACAACGTAATAAATAATCACTGAATAAGATGTCGGTGAACAAACCAATACAAATAGTTACACCGAGTATTACACATTAAATATTACGTTATATAATAAATGTGTGTAATGCTTGGTCAACACGCCCGAATAAATAAAATGAACATAACTAGAGTACAATGGAAAGAAGCGTCTAATAAAAATAACCTACAACATCCGCAATATGCTGTAGCTCCAGACAACTGGAAAGGAAATGTCAATTCGGGTGTCCTTGCGGTAAAGCACCTGAACGGACAAAGAGTTGCATGAAAAACCAAGAAATATAGACGGGTCAGGGTCCGGTTTAATATGATTACCATGTGACTAAAATGCATGACAGTTAAGTGCGTAGTTCTCTCGCAGTTAACATAATATTTCTCACCTCTCAATCTAAAAGCACAACCTAGCACAATAACAATGAAATGCCCTAGTTAACCCAAGTACTAAGGGCTAACTTCTCCCCAGTCTCAACACTTGTTCCCTATTCGTGCGTGGGGTGTCTCGCGAAGCGAAATACAAACAAGGAACCCCCCCACCCCCCGATACACTACTACTTAGGCAAGGTTGATCGTTGAGATCCATTAGACCCTCAGCACGTAATCAATGTATATATATGTATATATATATATATATATATATATATATATGTATATGGTAATTCAACACTTGTTCCCTATTCGTGCGTGGGGTGTCTCGCAAAGCGAAATCCAAACAAGGACCCCCCCCCCCCCCGATACACTACTACTTAGGCAAGGTTGATCGTCGAGATCCATTAGACCCTCAGCACGTAATCAATGTATACATATACATATATATATATATATATATATATATATATGAGAGGTCTCATCTACCACTACTTAAGGATACATAAATAAATCCATTCACAATCTAAAAGTACATTTCCTAATTTCTTTAGGAAATACATATATGGTAATTCATTTTATCGAATGTTTACCAATACAATCTCTTTTAAAAACTTTCTTTACAAATTTTATTCCCTTTCTTCCATCTAGGAAAAATAAATATTTAAAAGCAAATTTTATTAATATAAAAATGCTTTT
Organism: Sambucus nigra; assembly: GCA_949130495.1. Taxonomy (NCBI): domain Eukaryota; kingdom Viridiplantae; phylum Streptophyta; class Magnoliopsida; order Dipsacales; family Adoxaceae; genus Sambucus; species Sambucus nigra. The sequence continues at coordinate 350,366,187 of OX422222.1, read as the reverse complement.
TCCATTTCATTTCATGTTTTCCCATTTTCCTTCTTCCATCCGGAAAATGTATTTAAAAGCCCTTTTTATTATCATAAAAATGCTTTTCCAAACCATATGCTTCCATTTCCCTTCTTCCATCCGGGAAATGTATCCGAAGTCAATTCATTTAACCCATTTCTCTTCTTCCATCCAGGAAACGTATTTAAAGCCAATTCATTGTCATGAATTGCTTTGACAAATCTAAGATCGTCCCTTCGGGTTTCCCCACTAGACGCGCCCCTAAATGTCTATCATCTTCCAAGGCCTATCAAACAAGACAACCTGGAAACCTACCAAGCGTCGGGAAGCGGCCATATGCCTGCGGGAGAGTCATGACCACACCCAGAATCACCTCACCAGCGCAGTAAAATATATAATCGCTCATATGGCCTAGGACTATATCCACCCTGCATTCATTAGCCAGGGGTCATCACCATACGCACGCAACTTCCCTTATAATAGCGATTTAGGGAGGTGTGTAATCATAAATTAACATTTATGAAAATCATTTTTCCATTTTGAAATCATTCACTTTTACATTCTCAAAAATCCTTCCTTTGTACTTATTGATTTAGTACCACATATTAACATATGTCTTTCTTATTCTTAGTGTCATATTTTATTAATGACCTAAGACCCAAAGTGCCATTATCCTCAAACTAGTCTCCAAGGGTTCATATCATTTCATAAACCACCAAAGTGAGTCTTCATCAATAATAGACTCCCAAAAGTCCCAACCTTAACATTTAATCTCCAATAAACTTTTAGGTTAACTTCCTATATCTTGCGGACATTACCCTACACAAACTAGCCCTCGGGGTAAGACCAATCATCCCATTTTATCCTAGGACATTAGTCTACCGAAAATAACCCTCTAGTAACTCCCATTACTTCTCAAAGGAAGGGTCCTAAACCTCGGACCTCAAAGAAAAAGGGCTAAAATTAAACTAGGAAAAATCTCACAAAAACAGGGCAACCAAATCGATTCGCCCCTGGTTGCGAATCGATGCATCCAAAAAGCGAATCTATTCGGTGAGTAAAACCAACTTTCTATAATTTCCCGAATCGATTCGGCCTTATCCCGAATCAATTCGGTCTCCCAGACTTGTAACCTATCCCTTAACTGAATCGATTCTCCTGGGAGCCAAATCGATTCGACCCTGAGAATTTGCCCAATTTAGGCTACGGGTTGAAGAACCCTAAAATCCCAAAAACCTCAAATCCTTGGTTTTATCCAACATTAACAATAACTAATTCTCCCAAATTGTTTCTACACAATTTATAACAAATAATTTATCCTCAAATCAAATCAAAACTAAGATTTAAAGGTTAAATCATCAAAATCAACAAAGAACCCATTTAGGGTTTAAATCTCCAAAACTTAACTATACATTATCACATTAAATCAACATCTAGCAATTAAGAAACTTGCCTTGAGGTCATAGTCTCGGATCCTCCTCCGGTAGCAACGAAATCCGGCCTCAGATCTCCATTTTTCTCTCTTTTCTCCTATTTCTCCCAACTCTCTCTTCTCTCTCTCTCTTGGCTTCTAACACAAGAATGAGGTAAATAAAGGGGTTGGGGGACTTATAAGGGTTATAGACATTAATTCCCCACTTTTAATTACTAATACACCATTAAAATGACTCGTATCCACATAATTGAGTCATAACCCACAAAAAGTACCCAAAACTTAAAAATACAACTTGGCACTTATTTCGACTATCTCGACTATTCTAAAAATAATCGTACCCCCTATTTTGGCATTCGGAATAACGTGAACTATTTTTATGTTCCAATTTCATTTTATTTCATTAATTATACCCAACTTTAAGTATAGGTCATAACCGTCGTTTTACATATAAAGACGCAATAAAGCACAATATAATGCTATTTACCTTCTCATAACGGTAAATAGGCATAACATAGCAAATATTATCCCTTAATATCACGGGAAATAATATTTACTCTAGCTTTTCCTATTTTATAAAATTAGCTCATCGTGCAAAATAATATAAAATAGTCGCTCAAAAACCTGGGTTATTACTGTAAACTCCCGTATATAATTTTGCACTATATATACGTATCATATCTCAACATTCACACATATGTCGGATATACAATGTTATCACCGAACGCATAGGAGGCGGCCATAGTTCCCGCCGAAAGTGTTCGGTCCATACCAACGGTCCACTACTAAGTCACAAACGTTATGGCCTGGGGATTATACTCATCCTTCTCCTCATGTCAGGAGATTCACCCTCATCGCGCAACCTCCTATAATAACATTTATATTGTTATGGTTTTACTATATATATTATTCACAGAAATATATATATATAACTCATATATGTACTACATAGAGATCCAGGCTATCGAAGTATCATGCCCATACCCAAGCCTAAAATATTTAAGTCCACGCCTCGACTTCCTTATGATTATTATTTACACATTAATTTCCCTTATCGTAATGTAACCCCTCCTTAAGTAAAACCAAACTCCCCATCACTTGGCCCGAAGTTAAGTGTTTCTAGTCTACCCTTTAACTTTCTACAATCAAGTTTAATCACTTTAATCAACAAGACCATAACATGCTAAATCATGAACCCTCATCTCAAATATCATGAAATTTAGTCAAATAAGTGCCAAGGTTAAATATTCCCAAATTAACCCTAATTCCATATTAAATTTCACAACTTCAGTTGGGATAAAATTACAATTTCCAATACAGCAGGTCTGAACCAGGGGATCTCATAATTCTTGTAACAATCAGAGGTCGTTCGAACGAAGATCCCTATCGTTCGAACGACAGTGGATCTCGTTCTAACGAATTATCATGTCGTTCGAACGACCATGGTAATTCATCCTCTTTCTTTCTTCTGTATAAACCAAGTCCGCCATTAATGAATTTAAAACACCTATTTTGAACAGGTTTCTACTGAAACGTTCCCTAAGTTCATCCTAAGTCTCATTCTTCATTACAACAATTCTAGCCCTAATAATCTCATAAATTTTCAGATTCTCAATCATCAAATACATTATTTATGAAATCATCTACAGATTTATGATCCTTATAAAGAGAAAACTCCAATTTATGCGAGAACTAACCCTAGCATCCAATTAATTACACCTATTTTGATATGAATATCTATATACAATTTAATACTCAAAATGCAAACCACTTGCCTTAACCAAGGTGATCTAGGGCTTTGAAAGATGAAGTTGGATTTCAATTGCCTCTTCAAGATCCCCAATTTCACTTTTCCTTTGGCTTTCCCTCTCTTTTCTCCCTTTAGTCTTCTATTATGGCTTAATGATGCCTAACCCCTTACACACCTTAGGGTTAAAATACTATTCACCTTTGGGCCTCTGGGCCCTTATTAAAATGATCCAAACTCTCTTTATTATGTTCACACATGTATAATTGGACCCCAATACCCAATATAAGTAAGTACCCACTTCTTTTTTACTATTTCGGCCCTACCAAACTCATCAGCGCAATTAAAATCACCCTCCGGATTATATTTCTAAAATTAACTCATCGCTCCTTAACTTTATTAAATATATTCACTTTTAATTATCCTCATTAATTAATTCTCATAAATTAAGGATCACTAATTATCGAATTAGTTAATTAAAATAATTACCCAGAAATTTCAAGGTGTTAGACCCTAGAGAATATCAATAGGCTCAGTATCGACCCTAGGTCATAGCGCCATGCATTTGCCCTAGTGAGATGTTAAAGTTTGAAGAGACAATAACACTTTTTAATGTAGATAGAGTGACAATTTCAATTGTATCTATATTATACATTAATAAGTGTAAATGTATCATTTGGACTTATCATTAATTAGTTAAAAAGTTACGGGTTTAAAATACCAACAAGATGATCACTTGGACTAATCATATATAAATAGACTTTTAAAGGATTTATTAGCTAGTTCCCCATAAAGTAATTAGTTTTTGCAATATATAAAACAAATATTTAATTTTAATTAACATTAATTTTTATATAAAAATACTATTTTATATAAATGTTAATATTTATATTAATAACTCATATATAAATTTAACAAAAAAAAGATTTTTAAATTTCGTGGTATATTGATAACACTTAGTATTTTATATAAAAAAAGTTATATTAAACCATTTTTCTTAAATTAATAAGCGTTCATGTTTTTATCAAAAAATATTTTATATATTAGAAAATTTATTTTATATAAAAATAATTTTATAAACATACATATAAATTATTGAAAAAAAATATTTTCATATAAATATACATACAAATACATTTTATGTATAAAAAATATAGCTTTAGTTAAAAAAAAAGAAGTCTTAAGCTTATATATATATATATATATATATATATATATATATATATATATATATATATATATATATATATACTAGGGTATGCCCGTGCCTGAAGGCACGCTGCAAAAAAAATTAAAGTACAAAATTGCAAAAAGATAAATTTCATTCCCCAACAAAAAAATTGGCTATAATCAACTTTGTTTATAGGACTATCCACCCTGTTTAATAAATAACAAATAGTCCAACATTCAAATAGTCTAAATTCATGAAATAAACTCTCATATAACATGAAATATATAATATTCATCAATCAAATTCACATTGTACTTCAAATTAACAAAATGTCAATTTAAAAAAAAATGGGCGTAATATCCTTTGTTTATTGGACTATCCACCCTGCTTTAAGGGGTAAAAACCAATTGTACCATAATCAAAAAGTCCAAATTCATCAAACAAATACTTCTACTACTAATGTATACAATAGAACCTATAAAAAGTGTTTCATAGAAATATTAAACAATTTTTAACCAAACAATGAATTGAAAACAAAAAATCTAATAGCAACACAAATTTGTTGTTCATGTTTCTTAACAACTAAAAACATGAAGATCTGTCAAGATCTGTAAAAAAGATTAAAATCGAACTATATTAGATATGCCAAGACATTAAATTTAAAACCAATCTCTCTGTCACCCTATTCTTCTCTTTCTCTACTGCAGTTCTTTGGAAATGGATGTCCTAAATAAGATCTGAGAAGACAAATAAGAACAACTGAAAAAGAATGGGGAATAAAAACAATAGTCACAACTGTTAAAAAAAACTTCTTACTAATTTTTTAGTATACCTGTTGGCCCTCCCCATAGTCTCTTTGAGACTAAGAAAAAGGAGAGTAGTGAACCATGGTGATTGGGAAATTTGTGGTGAATCGCCGCTCAACGCCTTTAAAAAGTAAATCTATGGAGAACCACCTCACCTTAAACCTGCAAAACCTGAGATTTTGCCATTGAAGTTACATCACCAATATGCAACATATTTCCACTGTTTGATTAACATTTGAAATAGTAGGAGATAAAATTAATAAAAACACACACACTCACAAACAACTCTGGACTCAGAATTTGAACAGGAGAGTAAGCATCCAAGTCCATCCGTTTTCCATGGAAAATACTTTTCATTATTTACGTTTGTGCCCACACAAAATATCATTTCCATGAAAAACTTCAAAATAAGACCAAACCAATCTTATATTTTCAAGCTATTTTTGAACTTTTTTTCTAGGAAAAATTAATTTAGAAAAACATCAATACGACATATAAGTCTCAATTGTCATTACAGAAAACATAACTACTATCAATTAAACGGAAAGGCAACTAAGGTTGCTACTTATAGCACATGTATCACACCATTTCTTCGACAAAAAATTCAGTCGGTTCGAGATATCCTTTCAACGTGTCATGCCCAAGTTGAGCTCTTTCGTTATCTCCAAACCCGAAGATTCGTCCCTGGTTACTGACTACAATAGTGTGATATAAACCAGTGCTTACTTGAGAGATGTGGTGAGAACTTAGGCTTTTAATGACTCAAGGCCCGTTGGGCTACTATCTGTTGTTCTCCTTTCCTTCTGTTGTAACCAAAAAAGGACTCAAGGCCTCGTCACTTTGTCAGATACCCCCCTGTCTGGAAAGCCAAGGCTACCAACAGATGAGGACTCCATTGAAAATATGCAAATCCAAATCAGATATCAGTGAAATTGCAGCTCAGTTGTCACCATGGGCCCCTTCAAACTGGTCTCGATTTTATTAGATTCCTATGGGTCCTACAATCTACGTGGCACCAATGTGAACGCATATCACACCCAACCAAACTGCATGTATTGACGTCACAGTCGAAGTTCAAACACACGGAACACACACACTCAGATGGGAAAAACTAAAGGTTATCTGAGCTAGTACTCATGGTTTTAAATATAGGTTTGGGGATACGCAATGAAATTATTATCGGCGTAACGTTTTTGAGAATATCAGACACGTGTCAACTTCTGATTCGTCAAGAAAATAATAGTTTAAATTCATAAGTAAACCTTAAAATGGGAAATAAAAAGGTAAATCAAAAGGAGATAGGCAGAGAAGAAGAGAAGGAACTCAAACAAAAAATTAAAATAGTGTACTAAAATGAGAACTCTGGTTTTCTATTTGAGAAACTCCTTACCAGAAAATGAAAAGATTAAATTCAAATCTACTAACAAAAATTTCAACTAAATATGAGATTGAACTATTATATACCTCCATCCCCTAGACTCTATTTTGAAGATCTCGAGCTGATTTTTCAATCCATGCTAGCTGACTCTATTGTGGAAAGAAGGAGGCCACTTGCAATAAGGACGGCATAAATGCAACGAACCACTTAGGGGCCACGTATAAATATGTCATCAACAGGACTCCAACAAAGTTACCATCTGTGTTCCAAGGAAATCATCGGGCACATTGTCTTTCAACTTGCCACTCAGGGGTCTGCTGTGGAATTTTTTGGCCACTTAGGGGCCTGCTGTGCAATTTTTTGGCCACTTAGGGGCCTATTCAATTTGCCATCTTTTTTTGTCAGCAATAGGACTCCACCAAACTCACCTTCTTTCAATAGGACTCCACCAAAATGAGTGGTTTGTGGCTTCCTTCACAATAGACATCAATCATTGCAGCTTCAGATATTTTGGTCACCATACCCCCCCGGTTGTATCATGGGCTGCTACAGTTATCTCAAAGAATCATAGTATATAAGACGCTTGCACCAGCCTTGGGCCCTTGACGTCAAGAAGCAGCACCCTTTATTGGCAGTAGGGCGGTACCAATCAATCTGGTGGCAGGAGGAGGCGCCTATCACAATAGAAACAAAGAAAAAAATAAATTCAATAATTTTCTAAGCTTAAAAAATCTAATGGAGTATTTGATAAATGCCAACGATAATATATTATGAGATGGTGGAAAATATATTATGGAATAGTTAAACATGAAGAACAGTTCTACGCACTGCTTCAAAACAAAATGAATAAAAAAAGCAGATCAATAGGTAGCATTTTTCTACTCAAACATTGTGTATATCAGCAACGATGCAATACCATCGGTGTATATCAATAGGCGTATATCCAAACATTGTGTATATCAGCTTGGGGGAAAGAAACATACCACCGGATCAAAAAAATCATACCACATGTAGCATACCATGTTTATTGAGATATGCAAAGAAATATTGATAGAATATGCAAAGAAATGTTGAGCAATGTGTTCGTATATAGATTAACAACTGACCTCCTGAAATTCAGAAAACTTCCGACATTTTAGCACCATTGTCCACAACATCGCATTTCCACGACCTTACTCCCGTACTCATTGTTGATTGTGTCAACATCATACCCATATCTTCATATAATCACAACTTCATTAATGATTCAACATGGTCATATTTACTCCATAACTGACAATGATAATAAAATAATGAAATAATCACCAAACGTTCAAACATTCACTTTACGTATTTATAACCAACATGATCATATTTATAAGGCCACCATGACAATGAAGCCTACAAACACTCACTTTAATAGACTACATGATCCACTACAGATGAGCCATACCATGTGATGAACGACAATAGACAAAATCAACAAAGCAAGGTTTGTTTGATCATCGACATTAATCTAAATCCCCGATAAAAATAATCAATATCATTAGCATAAATGATGATTCAAGTGATCAAAATAGATCAGTCGGCATTGATTCAACACCCAAATACCAAACTAAAATCCATGGGTAACCACAACTATACCACTTGTTGGCAATGGAAGCATTTGCAAGACATCTCATCCTAACATGCATCTGGAGGATTCAAATGTCTTCAAAAGTAAAGGCATGGGGGTTATTTCACTTAAAGCATTGAATTCGAATGTACAATGCTCTTGACAATCACAGTATATAGTGTACACGCGTGTCTTACATTAATATCATACAGTTTTCAGTAATGACATAACCTTTGTAACTACCGAGAATTGCAAAATGAAATAAAATTGAATGTAATCCGATTAGAAAGGTATCAAAAACTGACAGAGATTAGATAATCAGCATGAAAACTACATAGATACTACATAGATACCTTCATCCCATAAATTCCACCAACTGTTCATGTATTCATAATCACACCTTTATCCTGCTTCTTGGGTCCAAAATTATAAATACATATCTCAGTGCATATATTAATGGGTCGGAAATACGTAAATTCAAAAACTACATAAATCCAGACCCACAAACCATTGAATAAGAAACCGAGGTGGAAATTCAAATATGATTTATAGCTAGAAAAAATTACCTTAAACCCATTGAAACGCAAATTGAAAGCACGTAACTGGAAAAAAAGGAACATCAAGCATTGTGACCAACATAAACCGAAGATAGTACTTTCCAAAACTATAACTCTGATCTATACTGCAGAATAAAAAAGAGTAAATATGGTAATGATGTATACTTATCCAAAATTTCAAAACCCCAACTTTGAATGCAATCCCAAGATATACAAATCTTATGTTCAAAACCATTAAACCCCAAAACGAAATACAATTTGAGCAAAAAATTAAATGAAAAACTTGAAATCTCAAATATGGCAACTGTAGATTTAAAAGGGCCTAATTATAACTTTTGCATTTTAGATATTAAAACTAACTAACTAAAAGTGATGAAAAGGAATTAAAACAAAGGACCTAAAGAAAAAACAGACATATAAAATCTTTCCCAAATAAACATACTGGAGTTGGCTCCAGCACCGTTTTCGTTGGGTGTATTAGAGTTTCTATTTTATTACCTCTGTGATAGCCATTGATCTCCCCCTCCTTGCATCGGACTTTCACCTTCAAAAAATAAGCATTAGTACAAAAAATCAATGATATAAACCACAAAAAGAAAAGGCAAAAAATAATTAAAAAAATGAAATTTAGAGTGAGAGAATGTATACCTAATTTTGATTCAATCTAGAAAAAAACATAAACACCAAAGCACAATAAAAAAATTAGATCTGCAAAAAGTTATGTTGAACTAAAAAAATATTTTTGTCATAAAATACCTATTTCGTAAAAAATAGTACAAACCCCTAGGAATCATACCATATTTCTATATCTATATAAGAAATGAACCAAACCCCCTAGCATCACATGTTTCTTCCAAAGTAAACCCATCAAATTCATATCCAACTAACAAATAAGAAACCAAAATCGATTTGTTATACCATCGGTAAATCTAATCGATCAAATGGTAAGCCTAAAACATCTTCACAAACCCTCAATCTGAACTCCATAAAATCGAAAATATATATTAGAATAAATAGAAAATGCAAAAAAATAAACCAATAACCTAACAAATCAACTAAGAGAGTCAAGAAAAAATAGGAGAAGAGGATGAACGCACCTCGGTAGTCGTTTAATGGTTCTGTGGTTGTCGAGAATGAGATGGAGCTTGGTGTGTATTTTAGATGAGAGAGAGTGAGTACGAATGGTTTGTTGTAGTTTGTTTTCAGAAATGTACGGAGGGAGTAGGAGAGAGTGTTACGAAAAGGGAAGAGGGATTGAGCGTGGGTGACACAATCCTCACTCCTAAGTGTGGAAATACAATTTTACCCTCATTTTTGAATTTTGAAGAAAAGTAGCAAATAAATTGGAGTGTGGTAAAAGAGGGGGAAACCAAAATTTTGAAGGATAAAAAAGGAAATGCAAAAAAACTCATATTGATGACATCATCTTTTGAGCTTATGACATACTTAAGTTTTATACTTTATTATATATATATATAATTTCTTTTTCTAAAAAATAGTTTTCATGAATACACCTATAAAATCATTTTTATAAATACAATTTTATGAAGTAATTTAATAATAAAATGTAATTTTATCTTCTTTTATAAGAAATGTTCTTTAAAAAAACTGTTTTTAAAAATATAAAATCACTTCAAAAACTGTTTGTGTAAAAAAATAAATATAAAGTGATTTTTTTAACTATAGTTTTAACTTTTTTATATTAAAACTGTCATTAAAAATATATTTTTATAAATATAAATAATTTATATTTTTTTCGTAAAAATAGAAATGGAAAATTATTTCTTTAATTATTTTTTTTCACTTTTTTTTTTTATAAAAAATGTATATCAAAAAGCTATTCTTTTATATAGAAATATAAGATATTTTTATATGAAAAATTGTTTTTATTAAGTAATTTTATAAAAAAATCTATTTTTAAATTTTTTTTCTAAAAATTGTAGAAAATTGTTTTAATTTTTTTTATTTTCTATAAATATTGTACATGTTTTACGAATTAAAAACAATTAAGTAAAATGTACATATTTTTCTATAAAAAGCAGATTAAAAAATTTCCAAATATAATTATTTATAAAAATATATCTTTTTTGAATTAGAAAGTTTGAAAATAAAAAAACAATTATATTAAAATTTCCATTTTTATAATTTAAAAACAGCTATTTATGTAAACATTAATGTTTAAGTATGTAAGAAAAAATTAATATAAAAAACTTTTTATATAAATAATAACGATTATAAATATAATTATTAACGGTTTTATATATATAAAAAATGATTATATATTATCGGTTATTAACATTTCTATAAGACACCCTCTTTATATAAATATTAAGATTTATTATATATAAATTATTTTTTGTAGAAAAACTTTGTTTTATATTGTGAATACTACTGACTTTACTTGTTTGTAGTTGGGATGAAGTAAAGGCAAAATAGATAGAAGGTTTTAAAATTTGAGTGGAGTAATAATAGTCAAGTATGATTAACTAGCGGATTTATTGAAAATGAAAGTTAAATCCTCACAAAGTCAATTTGTTGAGATATACCTCCACAAAATTAAAGATGTAGAAAAACTTATTAATGTCGATAATTATATGTATTAATGTACATACAGTTAAACTTATAAATATAGATAATATTATAATTATAATTGTTCATTAATAAGTGCATTTGTATCTATATTAATAAATATAAATGTATCGTTTGAACTTATTCATAATTAATTACAAAAGTTTATAAATCTAAAATAACAACAAAATTACTACTTGCATTGATAATAAATAAATAAACTAATGATTCTAAAATTATTGGATATAAAACATTAGTTGGCTGCCAACTGTTGGCATTTTACCTTTTTGAAACAAATATTCAATTGCATGACGGTGCATAGGAAGCTTTTTGCTGATGGCCTTGTAGCATATGGGGTCATGACGTTAGTATGATGATACATAACATGTAAACCCTGAAGGCATCACATCATTTGCAATTTTAAATCTTCTTCTGCTTTAAATAATATAATGGAAGTATTTAAATAATAGAACTCGCACCGACTTCGGGCTTTGATCCCAAAAGGGGCACAGATACATAAAAACGCTGCAGCCCAATCTGTTTCCTAGTTGAGACCGTTCGTTGGGTGTCATTTGAGACAAAGGGTAGCTAAGCTTTCTATTTAAAAACAGTTATTCATAATATATACTTGACCAACTTGAAAAAGATAAGCTTTCTATTCTCATTTAAGTAGTATATTAAAGTGGGGTTTTGATTGATTAATCTTTTTAAAGTCTCTGTCACTCTCCTCTCTCCGCACCCAAAAGCACCCTAAGCACCAAATTGCACACTTGATGTGTACATCTTTTTGGGATGGAAACATCTATGTTGATAGTTTATTATCTCCAACAATTTTACCTACTAGTACTAGTCTTTGTATCTAATATCTCCATAAATAGTATATATTTCTTTATATTATCTTTAGTGAATTTTATTATGTTCTTTAGAGTTCGTTTGGTTCGTGTTAAAATATCTTTCACCGTGTTAAAAAATAATTTATCAAGGTAAAATATGTGTTTGATTGGGTATTTAACATAGTGAAAGAAAATGATTATGATGCAAAGTGAGATGAAACTTTAACCATTTTAAATCAACGATAAAGTGAATAATTTAACTCGTGAAAACAATAAAATTTATCTTATTACCAAACTAACTTTTTATTTTCACTTACATCTATCAGACAATCATTAAATATCAATTTCTCCCCCTCAATTAACATGATCATTAAATATTTATTTTTAATTTTTTTTTCATTTTAAGTAATAAAAAAATTAAATTGAAAAATAATTGGAAACTTTTAAAAAAATTAAAAATAAAAAAATATTTTTTTGAAGAAAATATAAAATTTCAAAAAAAAAAATTAAAAATTAAATAAAAATAAATAAATTAATGAATATTTGTTTGGGGCAAGGTAATGTGTTCGGAATTTTTTTATTAATTGGGACGGTTTCATAGTAAATAGCTGTTTTTTTCATTGTCGGGACCCTTTATTTTTTAAACATTTAATTGGGACTTCTTTTTTTTCATAGTTGAGAGTCTCTTTTTTAATTGGGACTGTCTTTTTTATTGTTTAAATTGGGGTTCTTTTTTTCAATGTTGAAAACCATTTTCTTTTAATTGGGAATTGTTTTTTTTCATAATTGGGCCTCTTTTTTTTTTTAATTGGGACTGTTTTTTCATTGTTGAGAACTATTTTTTTTAATTGTGGACTAATGTTTTTATAACTGAAACTTTTTTTTAATTGGGGTTGTTTTAACAATTGGCAGTTTCTTTCATTGTTGGTTTTTTTATAAAAAAAATTGGGACTGTTTTCTTTTATAATTAGAACTTCTTTTTAGTTGGGACTATTTTTTTAGCTTTTTATACTTTTTTTTCATGCATAGCCAAATATGACTAATTGTAAGAAGAGGGGGGGGGGGGGGGGGAGGGAAATTGTGTCAAATTTGAGTTTGGGGTAAATGAATACAGTGATGAAAATCAAATAGTTAAATATAAATATTTCTGTGTCCATTTGAAGTATGAGGGTAATATGGTCATTTTTCCTTTTTACTATATTCCGACTAACCATTTAAATAACAAATGATGAAAAAGTTAAAATTTTCACCCAATGAAAAGTGATCCATCCAAACAGAGATGGTGAAAACAAAATCTCCAAACTAATCATTTAACTTTTTTTTAAAAGGGTGAAAGATATTTTAACACGAACCAAACGGCCCCTTAAGGTTTTTTCAACAAAATTTGTATTGATTATGGTCTTCATTAAAAAAATATGTCAAGGAGTCAATTTTTTTATAACTACTAATTTAATTAAAATTGATATTGTAGAATAACTTTTTTAATCTGATAATTGAAAAAAGTGAAGGAAAAAGAGTGAATGTATTTTTAAAAATTGTCACGTCATATTCGCAGCGACTGCATATATTTTATAGTGAATTTGTGATAAGACACACCTATAAAATATTTTGAGAAATGTAGGCGAACATATTTTCTCTTTTGCCTTTTATTTCGATTGTGTATGTGCAAACTTTCAATATCTCTCAAGATATAAGTGTACTGGTTTAACAATTATAATTGAAAAACTTTCGATGAGATGTATCAAAAGATATCCATTAAGAATAGTGTAACACCCCCTAAATTCAAGGACATTTAATTAAATAATATTTTGAGAGAAAAAAATTTATTTTATAAGGAGAAATTAAATTCATGAATTGGAAAATTTTTAAATTTGAGGAATTTATTAATTTACAAATTGAGGAATAATTATTTGGACTATTTTGTGTTGCATTTTGAGGTCAACAATTTGGAGAATATTATAGATTAATTCGGATGGTAACTCGGAGTGCACGGTTGAGTCCGGATGAGTTGAAATAGTTGGAAAAGAGTGTCCATAGGCATAATATGGGGTTCTGGATTTTTTAGACACATTAAGGCTCCCAATTAAGTGTTTGGGCGCTTTTTAGAAGGCCTATAAGCCCAAACACGGGATTAGAGTTACTAACCCTAAGTGTGAAAGGGTGAGGGGACTTTAATTCATTTTAGATTACCAAAATTGGGGAGAGCCTTAGAGGAGAATAATTAGAAGAGATTTTGGGGATTTTGGGAGATTACTTTAAGAACAAGCGGAGACCATTGAATCCAACCCATCATCTTCATTAAAGGATTTGATTCTACAAACTCTAAGGCAAGTGGTTTAACTTGCATTTGTTAAATTTTATTTTCCTATTCATATTAAATAAGGTGTGAATTAATTAATATGTTAGGGTTTATTATATATTTAAATTTGAGGATTTAATGTTTGTGATTTAAAAATCGACAGAGATGATAAGATTTTGTGGATTTGATGCCCCAATTGGTGTAGATGATGTAGATAGATTGAGTAAATCACATGGTTGGATTTATGATAAATCTTGAAAAATTTTGGGGGTGAAATTTGTACAAAATTAAAGGTTTTACAGTTTTAATGGCGGATTGGGCTTTTTTGGGCAGGATGGAGAAGATAGATAACACTAGGGTTGTTCGAACGACCTGGTGTCTCGTTTACGACCTGGTGTCTCGTTGAAACGACAACCAAAGTCATTCGAACGACATGGCTTGTCACTTGAACAACGACGTTTAATCTGTCAGATTCCTTCCCTTCCCTGATTCAGACGTGATTGTTATTTTTGTGATAAACAGTTCGTGTGCTAGATGAATTTGAATTTTATGGTTATAAATATAGGGTTTGAATTTAAGAAAATCATCCTTGGATTAAGTAAAGGATAAATCTAATTAGAGAATTAAGGTTTACGATTGAGTGATATGAAACCTTATTAATTAAGTGGGTAAACTTAATTGAATGAAATTGAATAATGAATTGGAAATTTTGAATTTCGGGCCAAGAGGGAGATAGTCCGGGTATATTTGGTAGAGAGACACCAAGATAATAAAATTAATTAGTGTATGATTAATTGAAATTAAGTCGGATTAAAGGCTTGTATGTTTTAGGCTTGTTTATGAATGTTGTACACCGGTAGCCTAGATTTAATATATATATATATATATATATATATATATATGATTTATAAATATTTTTGTGAATAATATTTATAGAAAAACATAAGGCTTGTGTATGGATGTAGTACACCGGTAGCCTGGATTTAATATATATACGGTGATGTGTAGTATATATATATGATTTATAAATATTTGTGTGAATAATATTTATAGTAAATCACACCAATATTAATGCTATCTTAGGAGGTTGCGTGATGTGGGTGAGTCCTCTGGCTAGCGAATGTAGGGCGAGTATAATCCTAGTCCATAACGTATGTTATTAGGGGTGAGCCGTCATGGTATCGGACGGTCACTTTTAAGGGGAATTATGGCCGCCTCCTACGCGTTTGTGATAGCATTTATATATCTACGACATGCGTGTGAATGTTGTGATATAGTGATACGTATATATGGTGCAAATTTATATACGGGTGAATACATGATGTGAAATGTATAATTATATAACTTGAGAGATTGTTATATGATATCATATGAGAAATGACTTAAATAAGTTAATGTGATTAATAACTTATCAAACGTATACTACACTCACTCAGGATAGAGTAGTGGAAAATAGTAGGATATAAGTGACAAGACTAGTTACGAGGTAGTTAGCTAGATGGGTAATATATAGTTACGTTAGGCGTGCATATTGGTGGAGGGGTGTGGTGGTCCTCAAGATAGTGTACGACACTAATTTAAATATGAAGAACATTCATGCATTTTAATTTACTGCAATTAAATTTACTTACTAAATATTTTTAAATATTTTGGGTTCTAACTCTTGCTATAAAATCTTTTCAAAACCTTTTAGGTGTCCATCTATAAAAATGCCAGAATTATTCTATTCCAGGATTACACAGCTGTAACAACTCGCGTAATTTTTGGGTATTTTAAATTAATTTCAACAATATAGAGAAAAAAGGTTTTTGATTTAATAAAAAGATAAAATTTGACACCATGTCTTTTGAATACTAGGTGGTTAGTATGTTTTAAATTTTGTTTCGACGTTGATGCTAATAATGATCTAGATGAGTTTCCTGTTTAATTTGATATAGGAATGATCACCCGATATTTTATTAGGCGGGATATCAGAGATAGTATGAGAGCATCAGGTTTTAGTGTCCTTAGGATCTGTGCGATTTTTCACGTTTCAACGTAGCGTTCTTTGATATATAGCCTTATTATAGGGTTTTTGTATTCCTTTACATATGTGATTTATGTTCTCCTGCTATCGGGCATAGTCATATGATTCATATACGATTTCGATCGAGCATGGCAAAATCAAACATTTTAGAACGACACGCATGGGAAGTAGAAGGATTTGCAGGAGGGAGGACTCAACAAGAGCCTTATAGCATTATGGAAATAGAGACATGGTAGAAGTCACTATATTATTTGAACAGTTGAAGTTGGAGAAACTACTGGGGTGCATTAGTTTCCCCAAGAGGCATTGTGAAGGGACGACAATGCAAAGCTAAAACCCCAGGTGTAGACGACACGGGGTAAGGGTCGAAGAAAATTTTATTTCAGAAGAACAATCCGCTAGAATTCGAGGGAGGTGCAGAAAGGTGATTTAAAAATGAATAGAGAACCTCCAATTGGGATCATATGTGGCGGAGTGTAGTGATACTCAAGTCAAAATTTCGAGCCAAGAAGTTTTCTCTTAGAAGCAGTATATAGTGATGGGAGCGAGCCACTGCATTCATAGGGAGATACCATGAATAATGAGGAATTTGAGGCGTGGATTATTATGAATCAACTAATCGAGGTTAAATTGAGAGACAGCGGAAATTTCAGTTATCTTTCTACAAGGATTGGACAGTTATCGGATGGGAAGGAAAGTTGATAGGATTCGCAAACTTCCTAACTGATGAGAGGGATATGAATAATCAAATAGGGTTTATAAGTTAATATTAGACCCATGGGTAGAATATACAAGCATGGATAGAAGATTTGACTAGGATGACGGGTGTTGTTATCCTCAAGGTTGTACATTTATATTCGTATCAATGCTCTCGAGAGAGGGGAGATAAGGGAGTTAGAGAATCTATCAGAAAAGTCAGATTGAATTTTAGTGATAGTGAGGCACCAAGGGAAGGGATACCCAGTAGGGGACCCAGATTAGTGATCGAGATCAATAAAATTTCTATCAAGTGACGGTGGGTTCAGTTAGGGCCGTCAAGGACAATAACAAGTCTATTAGATCAACGGATCCAAAGGTATAATTGAGGTGAAATTAGGGTCAAGGCAACCAAGTCCGTGAGAAGGACAACCCTGAAATGGTCGGTGGGTCCAGACAAATGGAAATTCCAAAAAGAGGTGTCCTATGTGTAAAAGAGTAGAAA
This sequence comes from Sambucus nigra, assembly GCA_949130495.1. Taxonomy (NCBI): domain Eukaryota; kingdom Viridiplantae; phylum Streptophyta; class Magnoliopsida; order Dipsacales; family Adoxaceae; genus Sambucus; species Sambucus nigra. The sequence continues at coordinate 350,348,575 of OX422222.1, read as the reverse complement.
TACAAGGATGGATCTTGTTTGCGAAAATTTAGGGGACATGAGTGGGATACCTAGTAGGGGCATATGTTGGAAAAAAAATTGGTTGGATTAGGACGAGGGTGTTATGTCTAATAACCATTGAGCCATCAGTGTTATGGGCCAATGAAACTATAAGTTTTATTTAGAGATGATTGGTGGTCTATTTTGTGTGATGCGAGCGGGTTCGTAATGGTGGGCGATCATAGCAAGGCTATTGTGTTCGTTATTTTGGTACATGATATATATTATTCTTGATATGTCTCACCTAGAAGAGGGTTGAGAAATATCATAGCGACAATATTGTGTGAAGTAGGCTTCATAAAGTGCAGTTGTCTAGTTATATTGGATCCCGATGAGTAGGACTTTTACTTATGAGATTCAAGGGATGTAGGGTTACCGTGGAGCGAAGAGATTTAGCTTGTTATTAATATTTAGTGCTAAGGGCCTAGTAATAGTGTGAGGTCATATATAATGTGACTCCTTTAGAGACACGGGAGTCTATGATAGACTTGGGAGTATGGGGGCAAGGTTTGAGAGTCCCGGGGATATGCTTTGTGTTCCACAAAAATTAAGGACCGTCAATGTTGAGGAATAATTAATTAGGAAAAGTTATTATGGGCTTTCATGGGAAGTGTTATACACATAAAACTTAATAAAAATGTTTTAAGTGGGAAGACTTCACCGGATGCTAGATCATCTGATTTAATGATAATTGGTGAACGTGTGAAGAAAATACATTGAGCAGAGAGTCACTAAGAGATTAGGCCAGTGGAGTCGGGAAGTATTGCGAAAGAAACACTGCGAAGTTTTTCTCCACAAGTTGACAGGTGGGGTAATATCGAGAAGAATTGTCTAGTAATTGGTAAGGTCATCGAAAATATCTGGAGATTATAACCACGCCGAGAATGTGGGATCAAAACTTGAGATAAATATTTTTACATAAGTGATGATCGGAGGTTTGTGCAAATATGCACGAGATATAGGGTGTATGGGCACCCTGGGAGTAGCCAAAGTCTCTACTTGTATAGATACTTAGAAGATTCGGGGAGGAGATGCAAAGGCGATGCTTTTGGGTATATTTTGGAGGAAAGGGAATAATATGTTTCCCGAATTAGGGAACGTTAAGCATGGGCGTGTTTGGAAGTGACACTGATTGCGTCATAACCTATGGTTTGTTACCACTAGGATCTGCGAGTGAGATAGATATTTGTCGATATGTTGGCCAAAATAGCCATAGTGTATATATTTAAGTACCATGGGATAGCGAGATTATTTGGTGTTAACCACAAGAGAGTGGAAGGTACACTAAGAGGAAGGTTGAATTATAAGAGAGATTTCTACTTTTGAGAATTATGGGAGTAGCGTGGATGTTTTTTTAAGTTTCCATTGTGTAGCTATATTTAGGGGCTATAGTGGATAGTCATGGTAAGAATGGGTATTCGTGGTACTAGGGAATGAATTATCGTTGGTAGGTTTCACCTGAGATAGGGTCTAGCATGTATATATATATATATATATATATATATATATATATATATATATATATATATAAGGTTATGTATGTTAAAACGTGTTACATATTAATGTATTAATATTGTTAATTGAAATTCCGGGGAGTAGGGACATTTCTGAGGGGATTCAGGTTGGGTTGAGTATTGTCGAGCGGGGAGATATAGCTCGGGTTTTATTTTTGCGCAAGGAAACTAGTGATAGTAAGGGCGCGGTAGTGTATGTTGTCATTTTTAGCATAAGAGTGGATATGTATACTTTTATGCTGAGAGGAGGGTATTTGGAATGTTATAACTGTGGGATTGAAGTTATATTACAGTCTAAGGGCAGGTAAAAGCCGGGTTTTTATTTCATGCGATTAAGCATGGGTACGGGGTGCATGGGTAGTTAGCAATGCTAACGGTAAGTGATTGTTGAGCTAGTTGAGACTGGGAGTATTAATTTCGATGATGAAATTTCATTGTAAGGGGGGAGTATGTAACACCACATAAATTTAAGGACCTGTAATTAAATAACATTTTACAAGAAAAATAATTTATTTTATTAGGAGTAATTAAATTTATGAATTGGAAAAATTTTAAATTTGAGGAATTTATTAATTTGGAGAATTTGAGGTAAAAAATTTGGAGAATATTATAGATTAATTCATATATGGAGTGCACGGTTGAGTCTGGATAGGTCGAAATAGTTGGAAAATAGTGTCCATAGGTATAATATGGGTTTTCAAACTTTTCTAGACACATTTGAGCTCCCAATTAAGTGTTTGGGCTCTTTTTAGAAGGCCCATAAGCCCAAAAACGGGATTAGAGTTAATAACCCTAATTGTGAAAAGGTGATGGGACTTTAATTCATTTTAGAAGACCAAAATTGGGGAGAGCCTTTGCGGAGAACAATTAGAAGAGATTTTGGAGATTTTGGAAGATTACTTCAACAATAAGAGGACACCCTTGAATACAACCCATCATCTTCATCAAAGGATTTGATTTTACAAACACTAAGACAAGTAGTTTAACTTGCATTTGTTCAATTGCATTTTTCTATTCATATTAGAGAAGGTGTGAATTAATTAATATGTTAGAGTTTATTCTACATTTGAATTTGGGGATTTCATTCTTGTGATTTAAAAATATGTAGAGATGATAAGATTTTGTGGATTTGATGCCCCAATTGGTGTAGTTGATGTAGATAGATTGAGTAAATCACATGGTTGGATTTAGGATGAATCTTGGAAGGTTTTGGGCGTGAAATCTATACAAAATTAAAGCTCTTATAGTTTTAATGGAGGGCAAGGTTTTTTGGGAAAAATGGAGAAGAGATAGAACACTAGGGTCGTTCGAACGACCTGGTGTCTCGTTCGAACGACAGCCAGAGTCGTTCGAACGACATGGATTGTCGCTTGAACGATGACGTTTAATATGTCAGATTCCTTCCCTTCCTTGATTAAGATCTTATTGTTCTTTTGTGATGAACAGTTCCTGTGTTGGATGCATCTGAATTTTATGGTTATAATTTAGGGTTTGAAATTGTGAAAATCACCCTTGGATTAAGTAGAGGATAAATCCAATTAGATAACTAATGTTTATGATTGATTGATATGAAAACTTATTAATTAAGTGGGTAAACTTAATTGAATGAAATTGAATAATGAATTGAGAATTTTGAATTTCGGGCAAAGAGAGAGATAGTCCAAGTATATTTGGTAGAGAGACATCAAGATAATGAAATTAATTAGTTTATGATTAATTGAAATTAAGTCGAATTGTAGGCTTCAATGTGTTTAGGTTTGTGTTTGGATATTGTACACCGATAGCCTGGATTTAATATATATATATAAATCCAGGCTACCGATGTACTACATCGTAAAACATAAGTCTTGTGTATGGATGTAGTACACCGGCAGCCTAGATTTAATATATATATATATATATATATATATATATATACGGTGATCTGTAGTATATATATGATTTATAAATACTTTTTTGAATAATATTTAGAGTAAAGCATACTAATATTAATGCTATCTTAGGAGGTTGCGCGATGTGGGCGAGTCCTCTTGATAGCGAATGCAGGGCGAGTATAATCCCCAGGTCATAGCATTTGTTATTAGGGGTGAGCCGTCATGGTATGAGACGGTTACTTTCAGGGGGAACTATGGCTGCCTCCTAAGCGTTTGTGATAGCATTTATATATCTATGACATGCGTGTGAATGTTGTGATATTGTGTATATATGGTGCAGATTTATATACGGGTGAATACATGATGTGAAATGTATAATTATATAACTTGAGAGATTGTTATACTATATCAAATGAGAAATGACGTAAATAAGTTAATGTGATTAATAACTTATAAAGTGTATACTAAACTCACTCGAGATAGAGTAATGGAAAATAGTAGGATATAAGTGACAAGACTAGTTACAAGGTAGTTAGCTAGATTGGTCATATATAGTTACGTTCGGCGTGCACATTAGTGGAGGGGTGAGGTGGTCCTCAAGAGAGTGTGTGACACTAACTTAAATATGAAGAACATTCATGCATTTTAATTTACTGCAATTAAATTTACTTGCTAAATATTTTCAAATATTTTGGGTTCTAACCCTTGCAATAAAATCTTTTCGAAACCTTTTAGGTGTCCAACCATAAGGATGCCAGAATTATTGTATTCCAAGGTTACACAGCTGTAACAACCCGCGTAATTTTAGGGTATTTTAAATTAATTTCAACAATATAGAGGAAAATAAGGTTTTTGATTTAATTATTTTCCTTGCTCAAAAATTTTGAGAATTATTTTTGAAGACGAGATTTTCAATCGGTTTCAAAATCAGAGTTGAAACGGATTTTAAATGATTTTTAAAGATTATCTCTTGGTGTTATTTTAAGTCAGTAGATTCAAAATCCCTGAGGGATCGATCGATCGACTCCAGGGGATCGATCGATCGACCTCAAATGATTTCGTGCGCATCAAGTTTTTTTTTGAAGAGTTTTGGTTTGGTGTAAATTCCTATTCTTTTGCCTTATAAAAAGAGGTCGAGGGAGACATTTTCTAAACCATATTTTTCCAACTAAATATGCAGTAACCTTTTCATATATTCCTCTCTTTTTATATACGCATAGCCCCTTTATATTATCATATCCATCCTTAGTTTTTGGAGGTGTTCTTGGGGCTGTTTTGATTTTGGGGCTTGGAGATGATTTGTGGATCCTTGTGAGATGATTTTGATGGTTTAATATGAGTTTCTGGGAAGATTCATGTTAGTTTCTTGTGATGTTTTAAGGTATGTGTTTTGCAAAATATGCTTTTTAATCTTTCGAGAGTTATTCCCTTTGATTTCACGTGGTTATTGAACTCATATTTCAATTGCTAAATTCATTTGGAATTTGAATTTTTTTATTGGAATCTGATTTTGATTCATGTGATATTATATTTGTGTTGATCATATTGTCATGAGATTTTAATATGGCACGGAGCTTGGGCACCTACCAAGATTCGAATTTTCGGCTACTTGATAAAGTATGGGCGCGGTATGGTGAGGCCTAGTGACTTGGTTAATGTATTGGTGGGAAATTATATTGATAAAATTCTTGTGAGATTGTCATTCGATTTGAATATTCGTACTCATATTGTTATGCTTTATTCACCGCTAATATTTGTTGAGCACCTTTCCTGTCGTATTGTGTACTTCCCCATATTTTTTTCTTAGTGGCAGGTTAGCGCGGATTTGGGTGCTATGGACTAATTGGAGATTGATTTTTAGCTTGAATATATTGGAAAGAATATTCGAGAGTACAAAATGAGAAGATTTGTATTGTTGTATAGAGCATTGGCGATTTATTTTATTTCGAGAAAGAGAGTTGTATTATTTCGAGATACATTTGTTGTATTTAATTTGAGAATTGAGATTAGTGGATTCTCTTATTTTTATGTTGTGGGATTTATTTAGATTCTTTATACCTTATTGATTATGGATTTGGCTAGTTTTATCGAGTAATGCTCCGCTCTCCCGAGCGGGGTGTTAGAAATGATATCAGAGCTTAGGTATACGACAACCCTCGGGGCTTGAGTTTTGGGTTCATTGCGTGATTAGCAATTTTTGGAGATAGAGTATTCTCGATAATATTCGTGTTAGTTTATGAGATTAGATGTGAGGAATTTAGTTTTGGGAGACGAGATTATTTTTGGAGATTGTTGTAGTGGCCTGATTTTGAGAATTAGGCTTCCAGCAAATTTTGAGGACGAAATTCCATTATTACTAGGGAAGTTTAACATCCCGCGTAATTTTGGGGTATTTTAAATTAATTTCAACACTATAGAGGAAAATAAAGTTTTTGATTTAATTATTTTTCTTGCTAAAAAATGCAGACAATTATTTTTAAAGAGGAGATTTTCGATCGGTTTCAAAATCGAAGTTAAAACGGATAGTTAAAGATTATCCCTTGGTTTTATTTTAAGTCGGAAGATTCAAAATCCCTAAGGGATCAATCGATCGACTCCAGGGGATCGATCGATCGACCTCAACATATTTCGTGTGCAACAAGTTTTTTTTAAGAGTTTTGTTTTGGTTTAAATTCCTATTCTTTTGCCTTATAAAAAGAGGTCGTGGGAGACCTTTTCTGAACCATCTTTCACTACACCAAAACTGGCGATTGGTCACGCCCAAAATCCCTGACCAAAACTGTGGGTTGCGGACTTGGTCCGTGACCATTTCGGGCGTGATCATTTTCGTGGGTCGCGGCCCAAGTACGTGACCAAAAAATGGTCACGTCCGAGAGGGGTCACGACAGATGGTCGCGGACTTGGGCCGTGACCCATACCGTGACGGGTCACGGCTCTCATCCGTGACCCACAATCGGGACAAATTGGTCACGGTCAAAGTCCGCGACCCACGTCCATGACAAAAAAATTGGTCGCGACCCTCATCCGTGACCCACAACCGTGACAAATTGGTCGCGGCCAAAGTCTGCGACCCACGGCCGTGGCAAAAAAATAAAAATACAATTGGTCGCGGCCCTCATCCGTGACCCACAACCGTGACAAATTGGTCGCGACCAAAGTCCACGACCCACAACCGTGACAAAAAAAAATATAAAAAAATGGTCGCGTCCCAAGTCCGGGACCCACAACCATGACGAAAAAAAGAAAAAAAATGGTCGCGGACTTTGGACGCGACCATTTTTATGCGCGACGAAAAAAATAGAAATGGTCATGGACAAAGTTCATAACCATATTTAACTATAATTTAAAAAAATATGTATTGTTTTGGTCCAATCCTAAAATTGGGGTTCCTGTGAGTGCACCGTCGGTTGCTACGTGTAACGTTGGACGCATACGAGGTGTTACAAATATTTATTATTGGCAAAATAATAAAAAAAATCACAAATTGCGGATCGAGAACGTTGTTAATAAACAAATATATATACAAACTTAAAAATATTACACATCTTAATAATTCACAGACCAAAAAAAAATTGGACAGAGTTTTCTCTATTTTCTTGACATTCCAAACCATGTAAATGTAAAACCTGCTTATTATAAAGCCCGCGCGACCATAAAATTCAACAAACAAATTATAAAACCCGCACGACCATAAAACTAAACAATAAGAGCCCGCACAACTGTAACACATAAAAAACAAACTCCTGAATGTCCACAACATATAAACAATCTTCACGTTGTAAACCATTGCCTCCTCCATTTGTTCCGCGTGAAAAAATCCTACAAATGATAGGATGCATAAAAAAAATATCAGTAACCGAGTAGTTTTACAAAAAATTTAATCAAGCTGAAAAATTGCATATATGAGTTAAAATTATCAACATATAAATATTTTTTGCCTCAGTCTATAAATATGCAAATTATTGTCGTATTCTCAAACCGAAAGTCCCGCGGCTGCGTGGTCAGTTCCTACGAGTTCATTGGTCCCGTGGGAGGTGTTGGTGTCACCCACGGGGCCGTTCGGGGGCCATTTCGAGTTTTCACCCTGTAACGCTATGTTTTTAAGTCTAAGTCTAGAAATTTACAAATTATCGTCGTATTCTCATACCGGGAGACCCGCGGCTGCGGGGTCAGTTCGTACAAGTTACATTGGTCATGTGGGAGGTGTTGGTGTCACCCATGGGGCCGTTCGGGGGTTGATTCAAGTTTTCACCCTCTAACGCCATGTTTTTAAGACTATGCTTATGTCTAGAAATATGAAAATTATCGTCGTCTTTTCAAATCGGGAGTCTCGCGGCTGCGCGGTCAGTTCCTACGAGTTACATTGGTCCCGTGGGAGGTGCTGGGGCCACCCACAGGGCCATTCGGGGGCTGTTTTGGGTTTTCACCCTCTAACGCCATGTTTTTAAGCCTAAGTCTAGTATTACGCAAATTATCATTTTATTCTCAAACCAGGAGTCTTGTGGCTGCACGGTCAGTTCCTATGAGTCACATTGGTCCCGTGGGAGGTGTTGGTGCCACCCACGGGGCCCTTCGGGGGCTGTTTTGGGTTTTCACCCTCTAAAGCAACATTTTTTAAGCCTAAGTCTAGAAATATGCAAATTATCGTCCTACTCTCAAACCAGGAAACCCGCGGCTCCGGGGTCAGTTCCTAGTAGTTATATTGGTCCCGTGGGAGGTGTTGGTGCCACCCACGAGGCCGTTCGGGTGTTGTTTCGAGTTTTCACCCTCTAATGCCATATTTTGCTTAAATCGAGAAATATGCAAATTATTGTCGTATTCTCAAACCGAGAGTCTTGCGACTGCGCGGTCAGTTTCTACGAGTTACATTAGTCCCATGGGAGGTATTGGCGCCACCCACGGGGCGGTTTGGGCGTTGTTTTGGGTTTTCACCCTCTAATGCCATGTTTTTAAGCCTAAGTATAGAAATATGCAAATTATCATCGTATTCTGAAACCGGGAGTCCCGGGGCTGCGCGGCCAGTTCCTACAAGTTACATTGGTCCCGTGGGAGGTGTTGGTACCACCCACGGGGCCGTTAGGAGGCTGTTTTGTGTTTTCACCCTCTAACGCCATGTTTTTAAGCCTAAGTCTAGAAATATACAAATTATTGTCGTATTCTCTAACCGGGAGACCCACGGCTGCGGGGTCAGTTCCTACGAGTTAGATTGGTCCTTTGGAAGGTGTTGGTATAACTCACGGGGCCGTTCGGGGGTTGTTTCGAGTTTTCACCCTCTAACGCCATATGTTTAAGCCAAAGTCTGGAAATATTCAAATTATCGTCGTATTCTCAAACCGGGAGACCCGTGGCTGCGGGGTCAGTTCCTACGAGTTACATTAGTCCCGTGGGAGGTGTTGGTGCCACCCATGGGGCCGTTCGGGGGCTGTTTCAGGTTTTCACCCTCTAACGCCATGTTTTTATGTCAAAGTCTAGAAATATACAAATTCTCGTCGTACTCTCAAACCGGGAGTCCCGTGGCTGCGCGGTCAGTTCCTACGAGTTACATTGGTCCCGTGGGAGGTGTTGGTGCCACCCACGGGGCCGTTCTTGGGCTATTTTGGGTTTTCAGCCTCTAAAGCCACATTTTAAAGCCTAAGTGTAGAAATGTGCAAATTATCATCTTACTCTCAAACCGGGAGACCCGCGGCTGTGGGATCAATTTCTACGAGTTACACTGGTCCTATGGAAGGTGTTGGTTCCACCCACGTGGGCGTTCGGGGGTTGTTTCAAGTTTTCAACCTCTAAAGCCATATTTTTAAGCCGAAGTCTAAAAACATTCAAATTCTCATCGTATTCTCAAACTGGGAGGCCCGCAGCTATGGGGTCAGTTCCTACGAATTACATTGGTCCCGTGGGAGGTGTTGGTGCCACCTACGGGGACGTTCGGGGGCTTTTTTGGGCTCTAACGCCACGTTTTTAAGCCTATGTCAAGAAATATGCAAATTATCATCGTACTCTCAAACCGAAAGTCCCGCGGCGTCGCGGTCAGTTCCTACGAGTTACATTGGTCCCGTGGGAGGTGTTGGTGCCACCCATAGGGCCGTTCGGGGGCTGTTTTGGATTTTCACCCACTATGGCCACGTTTTTAAGCCTAAGTCTTGAAATATGCAAATTATTGTAGTATTCTCACACCGGGAGTCCCGTGACTGCGCGATCAGTTCCTACGAGTCACATTGGTCCCGTGGGAGGTGTTGGTGCCACCCACGGGGCCGTACAGGGGCTGTTTCGCGTTTTCACCCACTAACGCCATGTTTTTAAGCCTAAGTCTAAAAATATTCAAATTATCATCATATTCTCACATCGGGAGTCCCGCGGCTGTGCGGCCAGTTCCTACGAGTCACATTAGTCCCGTGGGAGGTGTTAGTGCCACCCACGGGGCCGTACGTGAGCTATTTTGCATTTTCACCCACTAACGCCATGTTTTTAAGCCTAAGTCTAAAAATATTTAAATTATGGTCGTATTATCAAACCGGGAGTCCCGTGGCTGCGCGGTATGTTCATACGAGTCACATTGGTCTCGTGAGACGTATTGGTGCAACCCACGGGGCCGTTCGGGAGCTGTTTCGGGTTTTCACCCCCTAACGCCATGTTTTGAAGCCTATGTCTAGAAATATACAAATTATTGTCATATTCTCAAATCGGGAGTCCCGCGGCTGCGCAGTCAGTTCCTACGAGTCACATTGGCCCCGTGGAAGGTGTTGGTGCCACCCAGAGGGCCATTCGGGGGCTGTTTCGAGTTTTCATCCTCTAAAGCCACGCTTTAAAGCCTAAGTCTAGAAATATGCAAATTATCGTCATACTCTCATACCGGGAGATCCGCGGCTGCGGGGTCAGTTCCTACGAGTTACATTGGTCCTGTGCGAGGTATTGGTGCCACCCACGAGGCCGTTCGGGTGTTGTTTCGAGTTTTCACCCTCTAATGCCATATTTTTCTTAAATATAGATATATGCAAATTATCATCCTACTCTCAAACCGAGAGACCCGCGGCTGCGGGGTCAGTTCAAACGAGTCACATTGGTCCCGTGGGAGGTGTTGGTGCCACCTACGGGGACGTTTGGCGGCTTTTTTGGGTTTTCACCCTCTAAAGCCACGTTTTTAAGCCTAAGTCTAGAAATATACAAATTATCATCGTACTCTCAAACCGAAAGTCCCGCGGCTTCGCGGTCAGTTCCTACGAGTTACATTGGTCCCGTGGGAGGTGTTGGTGCCACCCATAGGGCCGTTCAGGGGCTGTTTTGGATTTTCACCCTCTAAGGGCATATTTTTAAGCCTAAGTATAAAAATATGCAAATTATCATCGTATTCTCACACCGGGAGTCCCGCGACTGCACGATCAGTTCCTACGAGTCACATTGGTCCCGTGGGAGGTGTTGGTGCCACCTACGGGGCCGTACGGGGACTGTTTCGCGTTTTCACCCACTAACGCCATGTTTTTAAGCCTAAGTCTAGAAATATTGAAATTATCATCATATTCTCACACCGGGAGTCCCGCAACTGTGCGACCAGTTCCTACGGGTCACATTAGTCCCGTGGGAGGTGCTAGTGCCACCCACGGGGCCGTACGGGAGCTGTTTCATGTTTTCACCCACTAACGCCATATTTTTAAGCCTAAGTCTAGAAATATTAAAATTATGGTCGTATTATCAAACCGGGAGTCCCGTGGCTGCGTGGTATGTTCATACGAGTCACATTGGTCCCGTGAGACATGTTGGTGCAACCCACGGGGCCGTTTAGGGACGGTTTCGGGTTTTCACCCCCTAACACCATGTTTTTAAGCCTAAGTCTAGAAATACACAAATTATCGTCGTATTCTCAAATTGGGAGTCCTGCGGCTGCGCAGTCAGTTCCTACGAGTCACATTGGCCCCGTGGAAGGTGTTGGTGCCACCCAGAGGGCCATTCGGGGGCTGTTTTGAGTTATCACCCTCTAAAGCCACGTTTTTAAGCCTAAGTCTAGAAATATGCAAATTATCATCGTACTCTCATACCGGGAGACCCGCGGCTGCGGGGTCAGTTCCTACGAGTTACATTGGTCCCGTGCGAGGTATTGGTGCCATCCACGAGGTCGTTCGGGTGTTGTTTCGAGTTTTCACCCTCTAACGCCATATTTTTCTTAAATCTAGGAATATGCAAATTATCATCGTACTCTCAAACCGAGAGACCCGCGGCTGCGGGGTCAGTTCAAACGAGTCACATTGGTCCCGTGGGACGTGTTGGTGCCACCTACGGGGACGTTCGAGGGCTTTTTGGGGTTTTCACCCTCTAAAGCCACGTTTTTAAGCCTAAGTCTAGAAATATGCAAATTATCATTGTACTCTCAAACTAGAAGTCCCGCGGCTTCGCGGTCAGTTCCTACGAGTTACATTGGTCCCGTGGGAGGTGTTGGTGCCACCCACGGGGCCGTTCGGGGGCTGTTTTGAATTTTCACCCTCTAAGGCCACGTTTTTAAGCCTAAGTCTAGAAATGTACAAATTATCATCGTATTCTCACACCGGGAGTCCCGCGACTGCGCGATCAGTTCCTACGAGTCACATTGGTCCCGTGGGAGGTGTTAGTGCCACCTACGGGGCCGTACGGGGACTGTTTCGCGTTTTCACCCACTAACGCCATGTTTTTAAACCTAAGTCTAGAAATATTGAAATTATCATCATATTCTCACACCGGGAGTCCCGCGGCTGTGCGACCAGTTCCTACGGGTTACATTAGTCCCGTGGGAGGTGTTAGTGCCACCCACGGGGCCGTACGGGAGCTGTTTCATGTTTGCACCCACTAACGCCATATTTTTAAGCCTAAGTCTAGAAATATTTAAATTATGGTCGTATTATCAAACCGAGAGTCCCGTGGCAGCGTGGTATGTTCATACGAGTCACATTGGTCCCGTGAGACGTGTTGGTGCAACCCACGGGGCCGTTCGGGGACTGTTTTGGGTTTTCACCCCCTAACACCATGTTTTTAAGCCTAAGTCTAGAAATATGCAAATTATCATCGTATTCTCAAATCGGGAGTCCCGCGGCTGCGCAGTCAGTTCCTACGAGTCACATTGGCCACGTGGAAGGTGTTGGTGCCACCCAGAGGGCCATTCGGGGGCTGTTTCGAGTTATCACCCTCTAAAGCCACGTTTTTAAGCCTAAGTCTAGAAATATGGAAATTATCGTCGTACTCTCATACCGGGAGATCCGCGGCTGCAGGGTCAGTTCCTACGAGTTACATTGGTCCCGTGCGAGGTATTGGTGCCACCCACGAGGCCGTTCGGGTGTTGTTTCGAGTTTTCACCCTCTAACGCAATATTTTTCTTAAATCTAGGAATATGCAAATTATCATCGTACTCTCAAACCGAGAGACCCGCGGTTGCGGGGTCAGTTCAAACGAGTCACATTGGTCCCGTGGGAGGTGTTGGTGCCACCTACGGGGACGTTCGGGGGCTTTTTGGGGTTTTCACCCTCTGAAGCCACGTTTTTAAGCCTAAGTCTAGAAATATGCAAATTTTCATTGTACTCTCAAACTGGAAGTCCCGCGACTTTGCGGTCAATTCCTACGAGTTACATTGGTCCCGTGGGAGGTGTTGGTGCCACCCACGGGGCCGTTCGGGGGTTGTTTTGGATTTTCACCCTCTAAGGCCACGTTTTTAAGCCTAAGTCTAGAAATGTGCAAATTATCATCGTATTCTCACACTGGGAGTCCCGCGACTGCGCGATCAGTTCCTACGAGTCACATTGGTCCCGTGGGAGGTGTTGGTGCCACCCACGGGTCCGTACGGGGGCTGTTTCGCGTTTTAACCCTCTAACGCCACGTTTTTAAGTGTAAGTCTAGAAATATTGAAATTATCATCATATTCTCACACCGGGAGTCCCGCGGCTGTGCGACCAGTTCCTTCGAGTCACATTAGTCCCGTGGGAGGTGTTAGTGCCACCCACGGGGCCGTACAGGAGCTGTTTCGCGTTTTCACCCACTAATGCCATGTTTTTAAGCCTAAGTCTAGAAATATTTAAATTATGGTAGTATTATCAAACCGGGAGTCCCGTGGCTGCGCGGTATGTTCATACGAGTCACATTGGTCCCGTGAGACGTGTTGGTGCAACCCACGGGGCCGTTCGGGGGCTGTTTCGGGTTTTCACCCCCTAACGCCATGTTTTTAAGCCTAAGTCTAGAAATATGCAAATTATCATCGTATTCTCAAATCGGGAGTCCCGCGGCTGCGCAGTCAGTTCCTACGAGTCACATTGGCCACGTGGAAGGTGTTGGTGCCACCCAGAGGGCCATTCGGGGGCTGTTTCGAGTTATCACCCTCTAAAGCCACGTTTTTAAGCCTAAGTCTAGAAATATGGAAATTATCGTCGTACTCTCATACCGGGAGATCCGCGGCTGCAGGGTCAGTTCCTACGAGTTACATTGGTCCCGTGCGAGGTATTGGTGCCACCCACGAGGCCGTTCGGGTGTTGTTTCGAGTTTTCACCCTCTAACGCAATATTTTTCTTAAATCTAGGAATATGCAAATTATCATCGTACTCTCAAACCGAGAGACCCGCGGTTGCGGGGTCAGTTCAAACGAGTCACATTGGTCCCGTGGGAGGTGTTGGTGCCACCTACGGGGACGTTCGGGGGCTTTTTGGGGTTTTCACCCTCTGAAGCCACGTTTTTAAGCCTAAGTCTAGAAATATGCAAATTTTCATCATACTCTCAAACCGAAAGTCCCGCGGCTTCGCGGTCAGTTCCTACGAGTTACATTGGTCCCGTGGGAGGTGTTGGTGCCACCCACGGGGTCGTTCGGGGGCTGTTTTGGGGTTTCACCCTCTAAAGCCACGTTTTAAAGCTTACGTTTAGAAATATAAAAATTATCGTTGTACCCTCAAACCGGGAAACCCACGGCTGCGGGGTCAGTTCCTACGAGTTACATTGGTCCTGTGGGAGGTGTTGGTGCCACCCACGGGGACGTTCGGGTGTTATTTTGAGTTTTCTCCCTCTAACGCCATATTTTGCTTAAATCTATAAATATGCAAATTATCATCATATTATCAATCCGGGAGTCCCGCGACTGCGTGGTCGGTTCCAACGAGTTACATTGGTATCGTGGGAGGTGATGGTGCTACCCACGGGGCCGTTCGGGGGTTATTTTATGTTTTCACCCTCTAACGCCATATTTTTAAGCGTAAGTCTAAAAATATGCAAATTATCATCGTATTCTCAAATCGGGAGGCCCGCGGCTCCGGGGTCAGTTCCTACGAGTTACATTGGTCCCGTGGAAGGTGTTGGAGACACCCACGGGGCCGTTCGGGGGCTGTTTTGGGTTTTCACCCACTAACGCCATATTTTTAAGCCTAAGTTTAGAAATATACAAATTATCATCGTATTCTCAAACCGGGAGTCCCACGGCTGTGTGGTCAGTTCCTACGAGTTACATTGGTCTCGTGGGACGTGATGGTGTCACCCACGGGGCTGTTCGGGGGCTGTTTCGAGTTTTCACCCTCTAATGCCATGTTTTTAAGCCTAAGTCTAGAAATATGCAATGTATCGTCGTATTATCTAATTGGGAGACCCGCGGTTGCGGGGTCAGTTCCTACGAGTTACATTTGTCCTGTGGAAGGTGTTGGTACCACCCACTGGGCCGTTTGGGGGTTGTTTCGATTTTTCACCCTCTAACACCTTATTTTTAAGCCGATGTCTAGTAATATTCAAATTATCGTCGTATTCTCGAAACCGGGAGACCCGTGGCTGCACGTTCAGTTCCTACGAGTTACATTGATCCCGTGGGAGGTGCTGCTGCCACCCATGGGGCCGTTCGGGGGCTGTTTCGAGTTTTCCCCTCTAACGCCATGTTTTTAAGCCAAATTCTAGAAATATGCAAATTCTCACCGTACTCTCAAACAGGGAGTCCCGTGGTTGCGCGGTCAGTTCCTGCGAGTTACATTTGTCCCGTGGGAGGTGTTGGCGCCACCCACGGGGCTGTTAGGGGGCTATTTTGGGTTTTCACCCTCTAAAGCCACGTTTTTAAGCCTGAGTCTAGAAATATGGAAATTATAATCGTACTCTCAAATTGGGAGACCCGCGGTTGCGGGGTCAGTTCCTACGAGTTACATTAGTCCCGTGGAAGGTGTTGGTACCACCCACGGGGCCGTTCGGGGGTTGTTTCGAGTTTTCACCCTCTAACGCCTTGTTTTTAAGCCGATGTCTAGAAATATTAAAATTATCGTCGTATTCTCAAAGAGGGAGTCCCGTGGCTGCGCGGTCAGTTCCTACGAGTTATATTTGTCCCGTGGGAGGTGTTGGTGCCACCCACGGGGCCGTTCGGGGGCCATTTGGGGTTTTCAGCCTCTAAAGCCACGTTATTAAGCCTAAGTCTAGAAATATTGAAATTATCATCGTACTCTCAAATTGGGAGACCCACGGCTGCAGGGTCAGTTCCTACGAGTTACATTGGTCCCGTGGAAGGTGTTGGTACCACCCACGGGCCCGTTCGGGGGTTGTTTTGAGTTTTCACCCTCTAACGCCTTGTTTTTAAGCCGATGTCTACAAATATTCAAATTATCATTGTATTCTCAAACATGGAACCCCCTGGCTGTGCGGTCAGTTCCTACGAGTTACATTTGTCCCGTGGGAGGTGTTGGTGCCACCCACGAGGCCGTTCAGGTGTTGTTTTGAGTTTTCACCCTCTAACGCCATATTTTGCTTAAATCTAAAAATATGAAAATTATCATCGTATTATCAAACCGATAGTCTCGTGGCTGCGCGGTCAGTTCCTACGAGTTACATTTGTCTCGTGGGAGGTGTTAGTGCCACCCACGGGGCCGTTCGGGGGGCTGTTTTGGGTTTTCACCCTCTAAAGCCACGTTTTTAAGCCTAAGTCTAGAAATATGCAAATTATCGTCCTACTCTCAAATTAGGAGACCCGCGGCTACGGGGTCAGTTCCTACGAGTTGCATTGGTCCCGTGTGAGGTGTTAGTGCCACCTACGGGGCCATTCGGGTGTTGTTTCGAGTTTTCACCCTCTAACGCCATATTTTTCTTAAATCTAAAAATATGAAAATTATCATCGTATTCTCAAACCGGGAGTCTCGCGGCTGCGCGATCAGTTCCTAGGAGTTACATTGGTCCCGTGGAAAGTGTTGGCGCCACCCACGGGGCCGTACGGCAGCCGTTTCGCATTTTCACCCACTAACACCATGTTTTTAAGCCTAAGTCTAGAAATATAAAAATTATCATCGTATTCTTTAATCGGGAGACCCATGACTGCGGGTCAGTTCGTACGAGTTAGATTGGTCCTGTGGAAGGTGTTGGTACAACTCACGGGGCCGTTAGGGGGTTGTTTCGAGTTTTCACCCTCTAACGCCATATTGTTAAGCCAAAGTCTAGAAATATTCAAATTATCGTTGTATTCTCAAATCGGGAGACCCGTGGCTGTGGGGTCAGTTCTTACGAGTTACATTGGTCCCGTGGGAGGTATTGGTGCCACCTATGGGGCCGTTGGGGGGCTGTTTTGGGTTTTCACCCTCTAACGCCATGTTTTTATGCCAAAGTCTAGAAATATACAAATTCTCGTCGTACTCTCAAACCGAGAGTCCCATGGCTGCACGGTCAGTTTCGTACGAGTTACATTGGTCCCGTGGGAGGTGATGGTGCCACCCACAGGGCTGTTCTTGGGCTGTTTTGGGTTTTCACCCTCTAAATCCATGTTTTTAAGCCTAAGTCTAGAAATAAGTAAATTATAGTCTTACTCTCAAATCGGGAGACTCGCGGCTGCAGGGTCAGTTCTTACAAGTTACATTGGTCCCGTGGAAGGTGTTGGTTCCACCCACGTGGCCGTTCGGGGGTTATTTCGAGTTTTCACCCTCTAAAGCCATATTTTTAAGTCGAACTCTAAAAATGTTCAAATTATCATCGTATTCTCAAATCGGGAGACCCGCGGCTACGGGGTCAGTTCCTACGAGTTACATTGGTCCCGTGGGAGGTATTGGTGCCACACACGGGGCCGTTTGGGGATTGTTTCGAGTTTTTACCATCTAACGCCATGTTTTGCTTAAATCTAGAAAATTTTAAATTATCGTCGTACTCTCAAATCGGGAGTCTCGCGGCTGCGCGGTCAGTTCCTACGAGTCACATTAGTCCCGAGGGAGGTGTTGGTGCCACCCACAGGGCCGTTCGGGGGCTGTTTTGGATTTTCACCCTCTAAGGCCACATTTTTAAGCCTAAGTCTAAAAATATGCAAATTATTGTCGTACTTTCACATCGGGAGTCCCGTGACTGCGCGATCAGTTCGTACGAGTCACATTGGTCCCGTGGGAGGTGTTGGTGACACTCACGGGGCCGTACGGGGGCTGTTTCGCGTTTTCACCCACTAACGCCATATTTTTAAGCCTAAGTCTAGAAATATGCAAATTATAGTCATATTCTCACACCGGGAGTCCTGCGGCTGAGCGGCCAGTTCCTACGAGTCACATTAGTCCCGTGAGAGGTGTTGGTGCCACTCACGGGGCCGTACGGGAGCTGTTTCGCATTTTCACCCACTAACGCCATGTTTTTAAGTATAAGTCTAGAAATATTTAAATTATGGTCGTATTTTCAAATCGGGAGTCTCGTGGCTGCGCGGTCTGTTCATACGAGTCACATTGGTCCCGTGAGACGTGTTGGTGCAACTCAAGGGGCCGTTCGGGGCTGTTTCGGGTTTTCACCCCCTAACGCCATGTTTTTAAGCCTATGTTTAGAAATATGCAAATTATCGTCGTATTCTCAAATCGGAAGTCCCGCGGCTCCGCAGTCTGTTCCTACGAGTCACATTGGCCCCGTGGAAGGTGTTGGTGCCACCCATAGGGCCGTTTGGGGACTGTTTCGGGTTTTCACCCTCTAAAGCCACGTTTTTAATCCTAAGTCTAGACATATACAAATTATCGTCATACTCTCAAATCAGGAGACCCATGGCTGCGGGGTCAGTTCCTACGAGTTACATTGGTCCCGTGCGAGGTATTGGTGCCACCCACGAGGCCGTTCGGGTGTTGTTTCGAGTTTTCACCCTCTACTGCCATATTTTGCTTAAATCTAGAAATATGCAATTATCATCGTACTCTCAAACCGGGAGACCCGCGACTGTGGGGTCAGTTCTAACGAGTCACATTGATCCCGTGGGAGGTGTTGGTGCCACCCACGGGGCCGTTCGGGGGCTGTTTCGCGTTTTCACGGACTAATGCCAGGTTTTTAAGCCTAAGTCTTGAAATATGGAAATTACCATAGTGTTCTCAAAACGGGAGTCTCACGGCTACGCGGTCAGTCCCTACGAGTCACATTGGTCCCGTGGGAGGTGTTGGTGCCACCCACGGGGCCGTTCGGGGGCTGTTTTGGGTTTTCAACCTCTAAAGCCACATTTTTAAGCCTAAGTCTAAAAATATTCAAATTGTCGTCGAATTCTCAATTCGAGAGTCCCGCGGCTGCGCGGTCAGTTTCTACGAGTTACATTCGTCCCGCGGGAGGTATTGGTGCCACCCACGGGGCCGTTCGAGGGCTATTTCGAGTTTTCACCCTCTAACACCATGTTTTGTTTAAGTATAAAAATATACAAATTACCGTCATATTATGAAATTGGGAGTCCCTCGGCTGTGCGGTCAGTTCCTACGTGTCACATTGGTCCCGTGGGAGGTGTTGGTGCCACCCACGGGGCCGTTCGGTGACTGTTTTGGGTTTTCACCCCCTAACGCCTTGTTTTTAAGCCTAAGTCTAGAAATATTCAAATTATCGTAGTATTTTCAAACCGGGAGTCCCGCGGCTGCGCGGGCAGTTGTTACGAGTTACATTGGTCCCGTGGGAGGTGTTGGTGCCACCCACGGGGACATTCGGGAGCTGTTTCGAGTTTCACCTTCTAATGCCATGTTTTGTTTAAGTCTAGAAATATGAAAATTACCGTCGTATTCTCAAACCGAGAGTCCCGCGGCTACGCCGTCAGTTCCTACGAGTCACATTGGTCCCGTGGGAGGTGTTGGTGCCACCTACGCGACCATTCGGGGGCTATTTCGAGTTTTCACCCCATAAAGCCATGTTTTTAAGCCTAAGTCTAAAAATATTCAAATTACTATCATATTCTCAAATCGGGAGTCCCGAGGCTGCACGGTCAGTTTTTACGAGTCACATTGGTCCCGTGGGAGGTGTTGGTGCCACCCACGCGGCTGTTCGGGGGCTGTTTCGGGTTTTCACCCTTTAAAGCCATATTTTTAAGCCTAAGTCTAAAAATATTCAAATTACCGTCGTATTCTCAAATCGGGAGTCCCGACGCTGCGCGGTCAGTTCCAACGAGTCACATTGGTCCCGTGGGAGGTGTTGG
The DNA here is from genome assembly GCA_949130495.1 of Sambucus nigra. Classification (NCBI taxonomy): domain Eukaryota; kingdom Viridiplantae; phylum Streptophyta; class Magnoliopsida; order Dipsacales; family Adoxaceae; genus Sambucus; species Sambucus nigra. The sequence continues at coordinate 350,328,809 of OX422222.1, read as the reverse complement.
TGCCACCCACGGGGTCGTACGGGAGCTGTTTCGGGTTTTTACCCACTAACGCCATCTTTTTAAGCCTAAGTCTAGAAATATTCAAATTACCATTATATTCTCAAACCGGGAGTCCCGGGGTTGCGCGGTCAATTCGTACGAGTCACATTAGTCCTGTGGGAGGTGTTGGTGCCACCCACGGGGCCGTTTGGGGGCTGTTTTGGATTTTCACCCTCTAAAGCCATGTTTTTAAGCCTAAGTCTAGAAATATGAAAATTATCATCGTATTCTCACACCGGGAGTCCCGCGACAGCGCGGTCAGTTCCTACGAGTCCCGTGGGAGGTGTTGGTGCAACCCACGGGGCCGTACGGGGCTGTTTCGTGTTTTCACCCACTAAAGCCATATTTTTAAGCCTAAGTCTAGAAATATTCAAATTACCGTCGTATACTCAAACTGGGAGTCCTGGGGCTGCGGGGTCAGTTTCTATGAGTCACATTGGTCCCGTGGGAGGTGTTGGTGCCACCCACGGGGCCGTCGGGGGCTGTTTCGAGTTTTCAAGCACTAATGCCATGTTTTTAAGCCTAAGTACAGAAATATGAAAATTACCATTGTATTTTCAAACCGGGAGTCCCGGGGTTGGGCTGTCAGTTCCTACGAGTCACGTTGGTCCCATGGGAGGTGTTGGTGCCACCCACGGGGCCGTTCGGTGGCTGTTTCGGGTTTTCACACCCTAACGCCATGTTTTTAAGCCTAAGTCTAGGAATAAGAAAATTATCATCATATTCTCAAACCGAGATTCCCGCGGCTGCGCGGTTAGTTCCTACGAGTCATATTGGTCCCGTGGGAGGTGTTGGTGCCACCGTAGGGCCGTTCGGGGGCTGTTTTGGATTTTCACCCTCTTATGCCATGTTTTTAAGCCTAAGTCTCAAAATTTGCAAATTACCATCGTATTCTCAAACTGGGAGTCCCGCGGATGCATGGTCAGTTCCTACGAGTTTCATTAGTCCCGTGGTAGGTGTTGGTGCCACCCACGAGGTCGTTCGGGAGTTGTTTCGGGTTTTCCCCCACTAACGCCATGTTTGGCCTAGTCTAAAAATATTCAAATTACCATCGTTTTCTCAAACCGGGAGTCCCGAGACTGCGCGGTCAGTTCCAATGAGTCACAATGGTCCCGTGGGAGGTATTGGTGCCACCCACGGGGCCGTACGGGTGCTGTTTCGCATTTTCACCCACTAACGCCATATTTTTAGGCCTAAGTCTAGAAATATTCAAATTAACATTGTATTCTCAAACCGGGAGTCTCGAGACTACGCGATCAGTTTCTACGAGTCACATTGGTCCCATGGGAGGTGTTGGTGCCACCCACAGGGCAGTTCGGGGGCTGTTTCGGGTTTTCACCTACTAACACCCTGTTTTTAAGCCTAAGTCTAGAAATATGCAAATTATCGTCGTATTCTCAAATCCGGAGTCCCGCGGCTGCGCCGTCTGTTCCTACGAGTCACATTGGTCCCGTGGAAGGTGTTAGTACCACCCACTAGGCCATTCGGGAGCTGTTTTGAGTTTTCACCCTCTAAATCTAGGTTTTTAAGCCTAAGTCTAGAAATATGCAAATTATTGTCGTATTCTCAAACCGGGAGTTTCGCGGCTGTGCGGTCAGTTCCTATGAGTTACATTGGTCTCGTGCAAGTTGTTAGTGCCTCTCATGGGGTCATTCGGGGGCTGTACCGGGTTTTGCTATGTAACGCCATTTTTGAAGCTTAATTCCTTATATATGCAAATTATTGTCCTATTCTCAAACCGAGGGTCCCGTGATCGCGCGATCAGTTTCTACGAGTTATATTCATCTCGTGCGAAGTGTTGGTGCCTCTCACGGGGCCGTTCGGGGGCTATTTCTGGTTTTGGCAATCTAAGGTCATGTTTTTAAACCTAATTCCTTATATTTTCAAATTATCCTCATATTCTCAAACCGTCAGTTCCGTGATCGCGCGATCAGTTCCTACGAGTTACATTGCTCCAGTGCGAGGTATTAGTGCCTCTCACGGGGCTGTTCGCGGATTATTTTCGGATTTTCACCATCTAACGCCTTGTTTTTAAGCTTAAGTCTTCATATTTTAAAATTATCATCGTATTCTCAAATCGGGAGTCCCGTGATCGCGCAATCTGTTCCTACGTGTTACATTGGTCTCGTGAGAGGTGTTGGTGCCTCTCAAAAGTCCGTACGAAGGTTATTTCGTATTTTTTTCTATCTAACGCCTTGTTTTTAAGCTTAAGTCCTAATATTTTTAAATTATCGTCGTATTCTCAAATCGGGAGTTCCGTGATCGGAGGGTCAGGTCCTACGTGTTACATTGGTCCCGTGAGAGGTGTTGGTGCCATGTTTTTATGTTTAAGTCTAGACATTTAGCAAGTTATCGTCGTATCCCGTACTCCTTCTAATTATCGCATACTCCTTCTAACATACTATCCAACAACAAGTCAACAACCACTAATTATCCAACAACCAAACCAAACAAAACCAATAATTATCCCGTACTCCTTCTATCATCTAAACGATTTAATAGATAATGTGTATCAATTATATAACTACTTTAGTTAAAGTAAAGAGTACTTGGTGTGTAATGAAGAATTGGTATGTAATAAAGAACTGGTATATAATTGGTATGTAGTAATGTATGTGATCATTCAATTTCTATAAAATTGGATGAACAAATAAAAAATATCATAAAGTTTACCATGATATGTGTAGGTAGTAGCGTTGCACCCCTATCCGGATGCTCACTCACTGTGAAATACCAAATCTGAAAAAATATTTACACTCCGTTAAAATAATTGGTTAATTTAAACACTCCATTAATTTCAGGGACAATATGCCATTAAAATATGAGGGTCACTATGACGACATATTCTCCCTGAATCGTTAATTCCAGGGGCACTATGAGGGTCCGGTTAGGTTAATTTCAGGGGAACTATGAGGGTCTAGTTAATCCAGTAGATAAAGGACTTAAGTCAGGAACATGAAACAAAGAAAATGACTGTAAAGTTAGTATAGTAGATCATAATATTCAAGAAACAAATGTAAATATAATTTACTTATGAACCTGCATAGTTTCAATCTGCCTCAAAAGAGACCTAATAGATTCAGGAACTTGAGCAATAAACTCTGCAACCATTTCCTATAATGTACTTTCTACGAGGTTTTCCATTAACCATATAATACAAAAAGGAAAAAAAACGATAAAAATAAAAATTAGGACTAAAATACCAAATATACTAAAATCGATTAATATGAATATTAACATCCTAAAATCTAAATATGTGATATAAATTGGCTTACCCAAAGTTTTTTTTACTAATATTAACAACCTAGTAGGTTGTAAGACTAAAGTTTCAAAAACATTATCTCACACTATTTTTACTTTTACATTAGCTCTGCCACAATATTATTCCAAATTCAAATCATATAAATTATCTATATATACTATATATACTGTGTATAAATTGTAAAGACATGTAAACTATATATACATATATTAATGGAATCTACATAAATTAATGTAGAAAAAGAATAAAATTTACCTGGGAGAGAGCTGGGGCGGCTGCTGCTAGGGAGTAGTTGAGGAATACATGTGTTTGACTAACCTCCTTAGAACTCCAACCGATTGACGAGAGAGAATCGCCATGTTTTAGCGTTAGGTCATCAACATATGATGAGAGAGAGAGAAGCGGGCAAATGAAAAAACAAAATTAGCGTGCCTCTTTATTTTTTAGGAATGACCTGGTCACGGCCTAAAGCTGTGACCCACCATCGCAACCCACCACACCCTTAGAGCTCTGCATGCGACCTGATTAATAAAGAATGGTCACGGACTACAGCCGTGACCCTCTTGCACGACCTACAACATCTATAAAATGAGGTATGGTCACGACCCGTAGCCATGACCCATACCAAGACATGGTCACGACTTTGGGCTGTGACCCTCGATCTGTGATGCGCGACCCTTCTCATCCACCCTATAGTGCTTGAATAAGGTATGTTCATGCCCCATAGCCATGACCCACGCCCAGAAATGTGTGTACTCACTTCTTCCTCATGCCATGGGTCACGGACTTAGGCCATGACCCATCCGTAACCAAGCTTGGAGGGAATTTTGGCGCGAGTTTGGAGCCAAGATGGTCACGACCTGGTCACGGCCCAAGTCCGCGACCACTGTGGTCACGGCCCAAGTCCGTGACCACTTCCAGAGCATCGATAATTTAGTGTGGTAATAAATATGGTCACGCCAAATATGGAGTGGGTCACGGCCCAAGTCCGCGACTAGCTGGTCGCGGACTTGGGCCGTGACCCACTGGGCGTGACCATTCGCAGGATTTGGTGTACACATAAATATGTAGTAACCTTTTCATATATTTCTCTCTTTTTATATACACATATCCCCTTTATATTATAATATTCAACCTTAGTTTTTGGAGGTATTCTTGGGACTGATTTAATGTTGGAGCTTGGAGATGATTTGTGGATCCTTGTGAGATGATTTTGATGGTTTAATCTGAGTTTCTGGGAAGATTCATGTTATTTTCTTATGATGGTTTAAGGTATGGGGTTATACACAATACGCTCTTTAATGTCTCAGAAGTTATTCACTTTGATTTCATGCGATTATTGAGCTCATATTTGAATTGCTAAATTCATTTGGAATTTGAAATCTTTTATTGGAATCTGATTTTGATTCATGTGATACTATATTTGGGTTGATCATGAGATTTTAATATGGCACAGACGTTGGGCACCCATCAAAATTCTAATTTCCAGATACTTGATAATGTATGGGCACGATATGGTGAGGCCTGGTGACCCCGGTTAATGTGTTGTTGATAAATTATATTGATAAAATGCTTGTGATATTGGCATTTGATTTGAATATTCGTACTCGTATTGTTACGCTTTATTCACCGCTAATATTTGTTGAGCATCTTTCCTCTCGTATTGTGTACTTCTACATATTTTATTTAGTGACAGGGTAGCATGGATTTGGACGCCATGGACTAATTGCAGATTGATTTTTATCTTGAATATATTAGGAAGAATATTCGAGAGTACAAAATGAGAAGATTTTTTTTGTTGTATAGAGCATTGGCGTTTTATTTCATTTCGAGGCAGATAGTTGTATTATTTAGAGAAAAATTTGTTGTATTTAATTTGAAAATTGATACTAGTGAATTCTCTTATTTTTATATCGTGGGATTTATTTCGATGGTCTATACCTTGTTGATTGTGGATTTGGTTAGTTTTATCGAGTACCACTCCACACTCCCGGGCGGGGTGTTATAACAGTGACAACATATGTGGATGTTGCAGGACTTTGACTTAGCCGCTTCAGTCATATCATTCCTAGAGTAGGATGTAGTCCGTATTCCATTTGGGAATGTCACCCTAGTTATTCCATTTTGTTTCAGTTAGATGATGTATTCAGTTTATTCATCTTGTGGTTTATTTTTGTTATTTGATTGGTAGCCGATGGTTGTCGAAAGGATTATATTTATTCATTTTCAGTATTGTTGATTCAGTAATTGTATGAATGGTTAATTATATATTCTTTCGAATGTTGTTAGAGATGTTTAATAAACGGATACACTTTGACACCATGTCTTTTGAATACTAGGTGGTTAGTAAGTTTTAAATTTTTTTTCAAAGTGATGCTAAGAATGACCCGAATGAGATTCCTATTTAATTTGATATAATACTGATCACCCGGTATTTTATTAGGCGGGGTGTCACAAATAAGTCCTTAAAAAGTGTACTAAAATTCAAAATGTGAGACTTCAATTGCAAAATGTTGCAATGAAAACAATGATTTGAGGGCATATTACATGTTAGTACACACGATTATTATTCATAAAATTTGTATTTTTGAAAAGATTTAGATTATAATTACCAAATGGATTTGAAACAGATTTAAATTTCGAGTGAAAAATAAAACAATTTTGGAGTACAAAATCAAAATATTTTGACTTAATCCACATTTTTAAATGCATTATTTAACTCACTGCCCACTTTGCTAATCAATTTTAGATAACCCCCATTTTTTCAACATCCTTAGTTCAGATATAAAAACTATTATTTCATAATTAGACTTTATCCCGTAAATAATTTTTGACAAAATAACTTTATATTTAATTTAAGAAATTATCTCAACTTCATCAATTCCCAAATCAAAAACCTATTTATTTTAAAAAAAATACCTAGCGTTAAAATGTAGAACAATCATCTCATATGTAAAATAATTTACTAAGAAACCCAAATCGTTTATTTGTGAAAAAATTTCCGTCGATCTCTTATATTGTATTTTTGTGCATAAACTTGAATATTAAATATATCTCGAAATATATGCTTGGAAATAAATTCATATATTTGAAATGCTCTTCATGAGATCTATTAAAATAGATTCAACAAATATATTTAATTCTAAAATTTGAAATATACAATTTCCTAGTTCATTTTTGACGTATTTTTCCTAGTACGATTACTTGTAGAGGGGGCAGAGTCTTATACCATTAGTTCAGATAGGGGCTTACACTTCAATGGGAGACTGGTCGTTCCTGAGGGGGAAGATTTGCGACACGAGGTAATGACGGAGTCGCACGGTTCGCGGTACATCCTGGTGGCGATAAGATGTACCAGGATATGAGGCGATAGTACTGGTGGAGCGAGATGAAGAGAGATATTGCCGAGTTCGTTTCTAAATATGCCACTTGTCAGCTGGTCAAGGTAGACCATTAGAGACCGACCGAACTTCTACATCCATTAGAGGTTCCCATATGGAAATAGGAGAGCATTTCCATGGACTTCATCATAGGGTTACCTACATCACAGAGGGGTTATGACTCCATATGGGTAATTATGAATCAGTTGACCAAAGTTGCTCTTTTTCTTCCAACCCGGACAGACTACACTACGGGACAGTATGCCCAGATTTTCATAGCGGAGATAGTGAGACTCCATGGGGTGCCTCTTAATATCGTGTCTCACCGAGATAAGATATTTGTTTCACTATTTTGGGAGAGCTTCCAGGAAGTTATGGGTACGAAGTTAGGGCTGAGTACAACATATCACCCACAGACATATGGGAAGACCGAGCGTACGAATCAGTTATCGGAAGACATGTTGCGTATGTGCATGCTAGACATTGGAGGTGGTTGGGAGTGTAATACCCCGTATTTTCATGATATTTATTTTTGGGGATTAATTGAACTAAATGTGTATTAATTGAAAATTAATCCGGATAAAAATATTAACGAGATGTGAGTTAGTATTTGATTATAATGTGTATACTTGGCAATATATGAATATTGGAAATATTGAAATTGTCGCGAGATTGAAATACGGTAATTTGGGAAACTTTGTTGGGACGCACGTGACAGTCGCGTCAGGAATATAATTATTTGAATTAAAAAGTGAATTTTATTTTTATCACCCGTATGGTCATTTTGAGTGCACCAACACGTCCGAAAGGGTCGAAATAGACATAAAATACTAGCTGGGGGTTAAGTTTGGGTTCCGGGGCATTATTGGACCATACCGGTAACTTATAAGGGCATTTTAGTAATTTCAAAAACCTGGGAATTAAAACCCACGAAAATAAGAGATAAAAATCTGACTCTTTCTTTATCCACTAAACCCACTACTTACACTAAGGGACTTAATGGGCTACGGGAGAAGTTAAGAAATAGTCTTAACTTGCTAAAACCCAACCACACCTCCATTGTCATCATCCTTAGAGAAACTTGTAGAGAGAGAGAGAGAGAGAGAGAGAGAGAGAGAGAGAGAGAGAAGAGAATTCTACAGAAAGAGAGAGGGAGAACAACTTAGCCTTCAAGATTCAACATCAAATTCAGAGAAAGATTAAGGCAAGTGGTTTAATTACGATTGATTCAAAGCTATGCTTTTCCATGTTTAGGAATTATCGAATTTATCTTGGAAGATGATATAGACCCATGAATTGGAAGTTTAAAACTATGAATTATGTTAGGGACTGCATGTAGTAACAATCTGGACGAATTATGAACTCAGAATTATGACCCTTGATGATTTAAAAACCGGATTTTTGAAGAAGTTTATTAATGTTCTTGAAAGAAATAGTAATCTGGAATTCTTGATGAAGATTTGATCCATACAAAGCCCTTGAATGATGAATTATTGGTTTTAGAACGTTATTAATGTTGTAGGATGGTTATATGATGATGCTATAACGTTATATTAGAGATTCATGCATTAAAAGTATGTTTTGGGTTGATCTGAAAACTGCAAAATGAAGCAGTCCATAACCATACCTGGTGCAATCGATCGATCGACATTCATCAGTCGATTGATCGACCACCATAGATCGATCGAAGGAAAAGGTCGATCAATCGACCTTCCCAGAATGAGTAAAGTTTTTCCCTATTTAAATTTTAATGATGTTAAACCTTGATTAATATTGTTGGAGACCATATGAATACCCTTAACCTTAAGGAAGACCAGTAGGCTTGGTTATGAGATTTGGACCTTAATTAGAATTCAATTTGAGGAATTATTCTAAAACTAATGAAATTCGATAAGTGAGTAAATATTTGGGTTAATAGTGTAAATTTGAATACTTTGATGAAATGAGGTTTGGGGCAGAAGTAAGGACCTTAGGATTAAAGATGCTATACGTGGGAATAATAGGAACTTAATAATCTATTTTAGATAGGTTTTAAGTATAAGAAACTACGACGTGAGACGTGTCGACAGTTTAACTTTTATATTATCGGGAGACGTAAAATATACAAATTTGGAATAATGGTATAAAGATGTAGAATATACCTTTATTAATATTGAATTATCTAAGATGTGTGATGCTTAGTATATGATTTCTATATGTATGACATACCTACCATACTTGCTATCACGGGAGGTTACGTTCGCTTAGGGCCTTCTTATCCTTGTGTTGCCCGGATTTAGATTGGTACCTCGAGGACATAGTTCAAGAGAACGACTTATTTGTGAGTTAATAAGACAGCTGACTATGGAGCGTAGGTATGTACGTGACCATGGATATGTTGAATTATGTTCGCCTCCAGTTTTGTGTGTGGTGTTTATTCCAACAATTCCTGAGAGATTCGGAAGTTGTAATCCTTATGTACGTTATGTACCGGGATGGATAGCAGAGTATGTGTGCACCGTAGTTTAGCCTCGGGGTGCTTGTATTATATATTTATGATGTGAATAATATACGGTTAAAGGAAGAAGAAATTGTTATGTTTAAATTGTGGGTATAGTAATTGTAATATTATGAAAAGATAAAAGGGGACATTTATCAATAAATGGTTTTGTTAATAATTGGGAATCCGAGGATTAAAGTAGGACTCTCTATTTAATTGTTAAGGTTGGAAATTGAACGTGAACCGAGTAGAAGTGTTAGAAACTCTTTGGAATTAGATAGTTATGAGATAACACATGAATGGGTACAAAACGTTAGGAGTGCACAGTTAGACGAGAGGTGAGTATTTCATGTGAGAGCACGTCCTAACATGTATCTTGCATTCATTGTTTTAATTATTATTAAAGCACTTGGTGTTTTGAAAATACTCGCCACATTCGAGCTCTGACCCGTTTGCTTTCAAATCTATCTTTTTGTAAAAACCATTTTAGGTGCCCCGCCACAAGGACACCATGCTTAGAATTCTCATTTAGGTGACGAGCTGTAGCGGTTTGTGGGAGTTACAGGACATTGATTATAGACGCTTCATCTATCTTGACTCTATACTCAGTATTTATCAGTTGTAGGGCATGTCGCCCATTTCTTTTAGAGGCATTTCATTTATTTCTGTTATTCAGAATTCGGGCATGTACTTAATTCAGAATTCAGACTTGTCTTATTAGTTTTAGTTGTGGGATTGTTGTGAGGAGTTTTCCTCCGGACTTATTACTATTGTTGGTTATTTCATTACTTCGTTATGGTGAATGGTTTTATGTTGTACTTCCAATATTCTTTTTGCATGTTAATCAGATAACTTAAAATTTGGCAACTTACTTTTTAAATACAAGGTGGTTAGTAATCTTTAAAATGTTTTCGACAGTGATGCTATTAACTGAATCAACTTGACATTTTGTATTGATTTAATAAAGGAGTAGCTAACCGGTATTTAATTAGTCGAGGTGTCACAGGGAGCAGTATCTTCCACTGGTGGAGTTTGCCTATAATAACTCCTACCAGTTCACTATTGGCATGGATCCATTTGACTCATTGTACGGTAGACCTTATCATTCCCCAACATGTTGGCTAGAGGTGGGGGATAACAAACTCCTTGGGCCAGAAGTTATTCAAGATACTTCGACAAGGATAGAGATGATATGAAGCCGTATTCGGGTAGCTCAGAACCAACAAAAGAGTTATACCGATGCTAAACGATTCTTTAGAGAATTCAAGGTGGGGGACTAGGTGCTGCTCAGAGTGTCTCCTATGAAGGGGATTATACGTTTTGAGAAGAAGGGGAAATTGGCATCTAGATATATGGGGCCATTCCCTATCATCGAGCGAATTGGTCCAGTTGCGTATAGACTTAGGTTACCAGAACACTTACATAGGATCCATGACGTGTTCCATATTTCCTCGCTAAGGAGATATCTTAAGGATGATTTGGCCCACACTCACATTTCCTTAGAAGATATTGATCTACAGCCTGATAGTTCCTATGAGGAGGGGCTAGTTTCTATTCTAGACCATAGCGAGAGGAAATTGAGGTCGAAGATAGTTTCGTTAGTACGTGTGAGTGGTGGCATCATAATGCCGAGGAGTACACCTAGGAGCGCGAGGATGAGATGCCTGAACATTATCCACAGTTTTTTTTTGCCAGTTACACTTTACCTTTCGAATTTTGGGACGAAATTTTTTTATTAGGGGGGAATTATGTAATACCCCGTAATTTTATTGATTTTATTTAATCGCATTAATTAAATTAAATGGGAATTAATTAGAAATTAATTCGGATTTAAATACTAGGGAGACGTGAGTTGGTATTTGATTATGATGATAATATTGAATATTACTATATATGGTAATATATGATTATTGAAATTATTAAAACTATCGCTAGTCATAAATATGACAATTCGAGAAATTAAGTTGGGACGCGCGTGTCAGGAATCATTTTAATTGGATTAAAAATCAAATTATAATTTTATCACCCGTATGGTAATTTTGAGTGCGCCAACGTGTTCGGAGAGGTCGATATAGTCAGAAAACACTAGCCGAGGGTTTAGTTTGGGTCCCGGGGCATTTTTAGGCCAAACCAGCAACCCGGGGGGGGGAGGGTATTTTAGCCATTTTAAATTTTAAGGATATTAGACCAACGAATTTTAGGGCTTATTTAATTGTTATTGAGTAGGCCATTAGGGCCATTATCAGACAAAAAGTAAGAAGTTGGCTACGTGAGATAGATGAGAGGTTATAGAAGGGTTTAAGCCATAACCACCACCCACGACCACCATTTTCGATGGAATTATGACCGGAGAGGAGGAAAGAACTAACCTTTGTCATCACCAGCAGATATGAATATCAATCCTAAGGCAAGTGATTTGGTTTCATCAATTTTCAGCGAATAATTCTTCCAGGCTAGTGTAGGGTTTGTTAATAGCCTTGAAAGATGATGAAAACTCATGAAATTGGAGTAGAACCCTAAATCTTGAATAGGAATTGCATGTCGATTAATTCTGGATGAATTTCAGTAACCAAAACACAACCCTTGATGAACTAGAAACGGATTTAAGAAGATAAATATTATGGTTCTTGAAGAAAATCGAAAAACTAGGGTTTTTATGAAGATTTGATCCAAATAAGACTAATTGATGATGATTTAAAGGTTTTGGGACGTTAGAAATCATGTATTTAGGTTGTAGGATGATCCTATATGATTATATTAGAATTTCACACCTTGTAATTAGGTTTTGGGAGAAATCGGGGACTGAAAAATGAAGAAGTCCGTAGCCTCATCTAGTATGATCGATCGATCAACATTCATAGGTCGATCCATCGACCATCGATCGATCGATCGATCTACCCCCCCAAGAAATGATGACTTTTACCTTTCTGATTTTAAGTGTTTCCGGACATCAAATGTTGTGGTTGGGGATTATGTGAATGCATTAGGACTTGAAGAAGACCAGTTTGGTATTATATCTGAAAATCGAAATACATTAGAATTGTGTTGAATTAGAGCATTGAATTCTCGAGTGTCCGACGAGTAGTTTCCCATTTTTATGATGTGAGAATTTAAATCCTTAGGAGTAATAAGTTAGGATTTGGGACATAAATAAGGAATTAAGAGTAGTGAAATAATATGTTAGAATAGTAGGTGACGTAGTAACCTCTTAGGTTATATTTAAGCACTCGAAACTATACGACGTGAGACGTATCAATGGATTATATTATATATTATCTGAAAGTATAAAAATGTACTAATTAAAGTAAGGGTATAAGGATTGAGAACATACCTTTAATAATATTATAAGTTATCTAAGTGAATTCTTAGTATATGGATTATTATGTGTATGACATACCTACCATACTTGCTATCACGGGAGGTCGGCTTTCAGAATAGGGCCATCTAATCTTTATGTGCCTACAGGGGGATTTAGATTGGTACCTTAATGACATAGGGCTGTGAATGACTTATTTGTGAGTTAATAAGTCAGCTGACCATAGGAGTGTAGGTATGTCCATGAACCATGGGTATGTGAACTATGTTTGCCTCCAATATGTGTGATTTTCCTTATTAAAACGGTTCTTGAGAGATTCGGAACTTGTAGTCCTTATGTACACGATGTACCGAGATTCGATAGCAGATTATGTGTGCACCACAGCTTAGCCTAGTGGTGCCCTAACTGTATATATATGTTGAGATTATTATACTTGTAATTATAATAGATTCTTTGTTAAAGTGAATGTGAGTACTTGAGATATTTTGAGAAGGATTAAAAAATGAGAATTTCCTATAATAATTATTATAAATTAATCTGGGAAATAAAAAGGTTAGATACACGCAGGTTATGTTAGAATGTCTTGAATAAACCCCTATATTATAATGTGAGGACAAGAAGTGGTACATACTAGATAGTTCACGGCATAACTAGGACAGGTTACAGACATACGTTAGGCGTGGACACTAGCTGAGAGGAGAGAAACTCATGTGAGAGCATGTAACGAACTTGTATTTAATATTCACTATTTAATGAAATTAAACACTTGCTATATTTTAAAGTGTTTTCACATCGGTCTCTGACCAGTTTTCTTTTAAATCTATTTTTCTTAAAAAACCTTTTAGGTGCCCAGCCACGGGGATGCCAAGCATAGGAGTTCGATTTCAGTGACATGTTGTAGCTGTTGTGGAAGTTACAGGACCTCGGTAGTAGACGCCTCCACATTCTACATTGATTCTATTTTAGATTTATTCATCTGTTAGGGCATGTCCCCCTTTTCTTTTAGAGACAACTTTATCATACTTTCAGTTTTCATTTTAGTTTTGGAGACTATTTAATTAATTATTCAGACTTTTTATTTGGTTTTATTCAGTATTTGGATTATTCAAAGGAGTGTTACTCTAGACTCATTTATTATTCCATTTATATACTGTTGTGTCTGTGATGTGATTTTGGTATCATTAGTTAATAATTTAATTAGTTGCACGTTAATCGAAATTAAATAAAATTTGACAACTCACTTTTTAAATATTAGGTGGCTAGTAATTGTTTAAAAATATTTTTGACAGTGATGCTATGAACTGAACCAACTTGAGATTTTGTATTAATTTGAATAAAGGAGTAGCTACCCGGTATTTAATTAGTCGTGGTGTCACAATTATCTATTTAGAAATATCCTTGTAGCCTATTGTTCAATTAAAATGGGAATTGAATGTCCTAAAATTTATATTAGAAAAGTTTTGGGGTTGTTCAAACGAAATGTTGACAATTAAAATGGGAAATGACTATCGTTCGAACGAATGCTTTAATGACCATCGAACGAAAAACACCAATTTTCATTTTCTAGCCACGTTAGATTCTCGTTGGAACCCCATTCCAACGAAATGCGACGTTGTTTGAATAATGTCTTGTTTCATTCGAACGAGCCTACAGACAATCCGAAATTCTATAGATTTTATGTGATATCGTAATGAGAACCTTTAGGTTGGTTGAGATATCAATCTCCCAAAGGAGCAGATCAAACAGGGTCAAAGGTTTTGTTGGACCAAAGGGTAAAAGGATAAGGGTTTTGGGGATATTTACAAGAGAAAGAGAGAGCGTGTGTGTTGGGGGAGGTGTCATTCCAACACTCCTCCATCATAATTTCAAGCTCTCTCTCTCTCTCTCTCTCTCTCTCTCTCTCTCTCTCTTTTGAGGTCCCTCCCTCCATTTCCATCCTGTCTCCACTATTCCCAGGGCTTGTATGAGACATTTCAATCCTTGTTTAAGGAAGAAGTTGGGTTGAAGAGTTGTTCTTATAGATTTCAATAGGAGTTGGTGCATTTCTTGGAGCTTTTGGAGTTTAGGAGCATTCAAGTCATCATTCTTTCTTTCTCCTCTTCAAAATTCAAGGTAGGATTTTCTTCACTATGTATTCCAAATTAAAACCTAAGCTACATGTTAATATTCATGCTAAAATGTACATAATCTTGGAAAGTTATCTTATAGTATGTTTATTTAATGTTTTCTTATGAAAAATGCAATTGTTAAAGAAAACTAAACCTGAATGGATTTTTTTAGGAACAAGCACCATTTTAATCTTGAAATATGATGAATATTAACATAAAATATAATTTCATGTTAATATCATGTTTAGAACTACTATTATCAAAATTCTAGGTTGAAATCCATCCTCACATATGTACAATCTTGTAGTATGTTAGTAGTGGACATTAAAACATGATAAATGGATATTAAAATGGGTTTCAAGATGAATATGGAAGTTGGAAAATTAAGCCCCTAAATTTGTTGTAAAATGATGATGAAATGAGGAATAATGATGTTTAGACACCACATAAGTATAAGGCTAAAATGGAGATTTTGGTAAAAATGGCCTTCATAATATTAAATGTATTTCTTGTTAGTGAAAGTGAAGAAATGGGATTTTCTTATGGTAAATGATGAGACATGATTTTTGGACATAACATGATAATTATAATGTTATAGTGATGGAAATATGTTTTTCACAAAGTGTTGGAAAAATAAGTGGCAAAGTGATAATTAATGTAAAATAGAAAGTCCTACTGGTAGGACTTCCTCATTTGACCTTATCGGTTGGTTTCGTGAAAAATGAATAAAACAAATAAAGTGGCATGAAAATGGCGTGAAACGTAAATGTGAATCGTAAGAATGATAAGAATAGAGGAATAGTGTGGACATTTGATAAAATGTTAAAATACATTAATATGGACACGTATAAAATCGAAAAAGAATTAAGAAGGGCCAAAACCCTGGGGTGAAAGACCCATAATCACTGGCCAAGAGCATATGGTGTCGTCACCGATGTTGTGGAGCCCATTAAAGTACACGACTATTTGGCAAATTTTGAGAAAAATATAATATCTATAAGGGAATGATGAAAATTGAAATAAATAAGATTATGATTAGGAAATGTAAGAAAGACAACCTAATGTAAATATTAAAAGAGAGACTAGTGGATATAGATGATTAAATGGTCTCTGGTCATGTGAAAAGTTGGTGTAAAATGGTTAAATGTGGGTGTTTCATTGCATTGTAGTTTGCATTTCTACTAGCTAAATGATAACGTTTTTGAAATTCCTAAAATAAATGTTATATGTATATTATTTTCTTATAAATTTATATTGCTTAGTACCCCCACCCTGCTGAGCGCTTTGCTCACCCCTACTTTTTATGTTAAAACATTTACCTCTAGGTACCTCCAGTAGGGATATTGGTAAGGACATTAGTAAGGATCCATAGGGTACTAGTCATCGTCAGATCTTCAACATGTCATTTTTCCAAAATACATGTTTTGATACATTTGAATTTATGGTACTTAAACAATCTTTCATTCAGCCGTTAGGCCATGTGTTGTAATAATACAGGAGTTTTATGATTTATTCACTTATTATTGGAATTGTTTGATTTAATGGAGTTTTCGTGAATAGATCTTGCTAATTAACTTAGTTACTTAAAGCGGTTTCTGATTTCATAAATTAAAACCTATTTAATTACTTTTTGTTCATTATAAAATGGTCCAAATTAAAGGATTTTCTTAAATAATAACATTGGAGTTTCCCCTTCCACCCTTAACACCTTGACTCGGATCCTGGTTGACCTAACGATAGCCCAAATCCAAGTCGGGGAGTTATAAATGGTATTAGAGAATTAGGATCCTCATATGTGACAAAGTGTTTTATGCTTTCTTATTACATTTCCTTATGCATCCCATTATAGTTTTTGCTTTTGTTTTCATTACTGTTTTTGTACTGAACTCTCCCTTCTTGTGTAAAAGACTACACATCATAATGGTTAAGTGGATTTGGTAACATCTATCTTATATGCATGGAATATGTCGTGCATCATCTTTCTGGCTCCCCATATTAGCAGCAGATAGACAATCGCACTAGGATGGCTAAAAGCACGACTTCAGCCTCTATTTTGAAGGAGTTTAGGAGGCTGAACTCACCGACCTTTAATGGGGAAGCTAGTCCCGATGACGCCGAGGAGTGGCCAAACGATCTCACCAGGGCTATGGAAATCCTTGATGTACCATCTGGGCACACGTTTAAGATAAGAACTTTTATCTCACCGAGCAAGCTCAATGCTAGTTGAGCGCATACGTAGTCAGCATGACAGAGACCGTAGATTGGGAATGTTTTAGGGTTACATTTATGGACCGATATTTCCCTTAGACATTCAAAGATGCCAAGAAATATGAGTTGCTTTATTCGATATAGGGAAATATGTGTGTCAATGAGTACCAAGCCAAGTGTGAGAGCCTATTCAAGTATGTTGACGTGGTTCAGAAGGATGAGGCGAAAAAGACGCGGTTGTTTGTGAAGGTCCTTAACCTTAGAGTATGGTGGATTATGGATTGTTTGGATTTCCTGAACTTTAGGAAGGGAGTTAATAAGGCCATCAGGCTTGAGCTTGAGTTAGAGGGCAATAGGTCTATTCGAGAGAAGAAGCGGGAGACAGGTAGGTCTCAGAGAAGTAACAACAAGAAGTCCAGGAGTGGTTTCATATGATTATTTACAAAGCTCAATACCGCTATGGGTGTTGGTTCATACTTTTCTTAGTGTAATAGGGACCAACATACTATAGCCCCTACCAAGAGGACGTGTTATGTATGTTGGCTTCCAGGCCATCTCAAGAGAGAATACCCCTAGCTATCTTCTGGGAACCAACAGGGTAACCAACAAATGGTCAACTTTGTACCTCATTGTAGTTATAATTACATGGGGCCCACCCATTAGCAACATTAGTTTCTTTCGAGTCCTTTAGCATTCATCTTGGGTTTATAGGTACATCAATTTTATCCTCCTATGTTCATAGGACTTTGGGTCAGAGGCGGTATGGTTCTTGATAGGGTCTGTCATAATTGCATAGTCATGGCTAGAGATTATGTTCTAGAGTACTACTTGATTCTCATGGATATGGATGGGTTCGAGGTGATCCTCGGTATGGATTAGTTATCATGATTTGATGCTACCATAAAATGATATCAGTATACTGTCTTTATGTCTTTCCTAAATAGATCTCTCCATTGTTTTAGTGGTGAGTAGGATAAGGGTTATCCTTGTAAGTCTTGTACCATGCGAGAGCAGAAGAGGTATTATAGAAACAACATTCTAGGACCCTCCTGAGTCTCTCCTTAGGTCCCTAGAACCTCCCCATTCATTACAAACCCTAGGTCATACTTCGAGTACCGATCTAGTGGCCACCGAGCACTCCCGGACCTGGTTTTCCTCATGCAAGAATAAACATAACCATTTGGATGAACGATCCATTTTACTACCAAAAATCAATATGAAGGCCATCGGTCTCTCCCAGGCCTTGATTTTCCCCCAATCAAATCCATCGTCAGAGTGAAAGCTTAATGAATCTTTGAAGGGGAATGTAACCCCTTTCCAACGGTCCTCCCCGTGCACGAAATGGCATAACTGTTCGGGCCAATAATCCATTTCCCTTAAAAACTGACCTAGAAGCCACCGAGTGCTCCCAAATAATTCTTGGCCAAAGTTAACTATTCAGTTCGAACAAGACTGAATGAATCTTCAAAGGGAATTAAATACCCTTTCCAACGGTCATCCTCATGCGCGAATCAACCTTATGGTACGAACGAACAACCCATTTTACTCTGAAAGGTCATCAGACGCTTTTGGGCCCTGCTTGATCAAAGTAAACTCTCCAAATCGAGTGAAGATCTTTGGAACATCAAATTACCTAGCACAACCATTCCAACGGTTCGATCCGTGCGCTATTTGAACTTACGGTTTGGACAAACGATCCATCATCGTCCGACGATCTTCCGTCCAAAGGATGAACGAAAGCTTTTGAGCCCCATTTCCCCAAAGTCAAATCCATACCAAGGAGCAGCCCATGGATTCTTAAAGGTATCTGAATTATATTTCTAAAGGTATGCCTCATGCACAGTTTGGAATTAGGGATTGCATGTTACGATCGCTTTTCTGAAAGTTTGCACGAGACTACCAATTGGCAAATCCATTTCCCTAACTATCGATAGTGTGTCTAGGGATACCTATCGATTAGTACGATAAAGACTATGCCGATTGGTAGTCCCCATACTCTATATAAGTAGATCATGTGCTCACTTCGAAAGGCACCCCAGATCCTTCAATATTAGTGATCTTAACAACATTATTCTTCAATCAACGAAGTTTCCTTGTGTTAAATTCCTTTCCACCTTTCATTTCCATCATTCACATACCGAATTTAGAAAAATTCTCATTTTCTCTCATCCAACATTCATCCTAACTTGCGAGGAATATCATCAAGGATCAAGGTCAAGCTTCATGTGTCCAAAGAAGGTCCAAACATCCTTCTCTCTTTAAATTTATTTATTTTCATATTAGTTATATAAATTCTCAATTTAGCTTTTACTTTAGATCGTACACATTAATACTTCATCCTTTATTAGTTATATTGCACATCATTTATTTTCTATAAAAAACCCAAGCAAAGAAAAATAGGGTTATACCTATAAATTCGAACAAGATTCTTCATCACATTTTCTCAAAACTAAAAATGTCTTTTCTACACCCAGACATATAATAAACTCCCATTTGAATATATGGGATAAACCCCACCCTTGTTCCGCATTCTAACTACATTGACTTTGATGCCTTTATAGGCTACGTAGGTGCCTCCGGCTAAAATTCGAGACTCGAGTCCTATTTTCCTATTTTCATCGATTTCCTATTTTATTCATACATTATTCATATATATAATAATTTTGATTCATGATTGTGTCTTATCAAACATATATTATGGTTTCATCATAATGATGAATACTTTGATAAGCGTACACATCATATTTTCTAATTATTATTTCGGAAATATTCCTATGGATGAGCTCACTCCATCCTTTCCATGGTGCGAGTTGAGCAACTCCGATCTCCACTTATATATACACGAACACACATTTCATGGAGAAATTAAGAAAAATAGTAACACAAGCCCATGAGAGATCTAAAGTGGGTGATGGGTGCCTAACACCTTCCCATTCCGTAACTTAGCCCCCGAACCTCTGATCTATTTGGTTTCGCAAGAATCAGTTTGTCTTTTCCACCGCTCTCTCTAGGCGACGACATGTTCTTTTGGTTGTTTTTTGCAAAATAGGCTAGCGACTCTAATTCTTTACATCACCCCAAACTAATGATGATCAAATCACCCCACGATGTAACAAGTGGCGCGAGACCTTTATGTCTCCCTCTTTCCCTTGAAAGTCCCCCGAATAGGGGAAGCAGGATTTCTCAATGGGATGGCCATAGTAGCGACTCTTTAGGGGTATGAACTTAAGAGGGCCAGACTCTGTTTGCATGGGTGTTATCATTTTCTACTTGTATGCGTTGGCACCTACATGTATGTTCCTTTTTTCTCCTCTATTATTTCTTGTATATATCTACATCATGTTTATATCACCTCTCACTCACTTTTCACCTCACACACATGTAAATACTCTCCATGTACACCTCACACTACCTACACTCATATATAGTTTCACTTATATCCACATGTTGCACACACCACTTAGAATATCCATGCTTAGGTGTCACTAGCACATACCTCCACTTATCACACTTGTATATATCCATGCTCACTAACACCTACCACACACCACTTGTAGTTGATCCATGATTAGGTTCACTACCACACACTCACTTATAGATACTCATACATCACTCACCCTCACATATCCATGCTTAGTGTAATCTTCATGCTCCATGCTATATTTAATTTTCATAATACTTGTACATTCTTTCCAATTAGTATAGTGCTCATCATGCCAAATAAAAAATTCTCTCTCCATAATATACTAATCAAGAATCATAAATTTTTCACACTACATCACCAAAGAGCATGGCCATTGACAAAATATTTGTCCCAAATTGGGGGTCACTTTGTTATGGGCGCTGGTCCAGCAATTCGCAGTTAGCCTAATATATATGACTTGCACCTTCCATTGCCTAAGTACCTTTGAAGTATATTCAACGGTCCCCCCCACCTGCATCGTATCGCTTGACCGAAGTCATGACAGAAGGTATATAGCAGGGAACTCGTTCATATACGTTGAGTATATCGAATTCGCTCTCACACGTAATGTCCCCACGAGGTATATAGTGAGGCAATTCACGTACACTCAGGTATATCAAATGGCTTGTCGACACGTACCGATTGCCCTCAAAAGCAAGATGTATATCATGTAAGTCATGCCAAAGGCGGACCCTTTCCACTAACCCAATAATCTCATAACCTCATATAAGCGACAAACCTAAGTCACTCATATTTAGTTTGTCAGTTACTACCTAAAACTATGCTGAAATTTTGGGTCGACATGCCGCCAAAATATTTGCGCGATTTCATTTGTTTCCAATGCGGGACCCTTTCCATAAGATTGGGAACATGTCAAACCATGTTTTACATATTTTTCAAACCCAATTTTTCCAAGCTCGGGTCACGTCTAGCAATTCTTTTTACATTTAGGTAAATCTAACACAAGTGCAAACATAATGATGATAATAATAATAATAATAATAATAATAATAATAATAATAATAATAATAATAATAATAATAATAATAATAATAATAGTAATAGTAATAAAAATAATCATGTCGAGACTCTGTTCTCACTTCTCCTCCTTCCTTACCAAAAATGTGAAAAAAAAATTTCCCTCTTGTATAAAAGTGGCAAAAACATTTTTTCTCCTCTTTTATCAAAATACCAAAAAATAATTTTCTCCTATTTTTTCAAAATACTCAAAAATATTTTGTCCCCCTTTTTTAAAACAAACAATGTCAAAAACATTTTTTTCTTTTTCCAATAAAATATTCTTCCCTCTATCTTTCAAAAATAAATTTGAATCATTTTTCCCTCTCAGGTCGATCGCATACCCGACACCCTTGGCTTGTATCCCTATTTTCTTCGGTCTTTCATCGAATCTCCCTGAAGCTCCATCAGTTCTCCCGCTACTTACTCCAAGTTCGGAATCCACCTCCACCCACTCACCAAGAAGAAAACAGATCAAATATCAAATGTGCAGCCTGATTTGATGACGGTTGTAGTCCAACTTATCGCCAAGATGGACAACCTTCAAACCGAGGTTCACGAGATACAGTAAAATCGGGTCCCTATTCCTGAAGAGCCTAAGGTCCTCTTCCCTCGCGCTATGCCTTAGCCCGTACATGAGCCTATTTGGGTCTTGGAAGAATATTAGCACACTCCACGTGTCCCTCCTTCCAATATGCCACCTCGAGCATATCTCCCTAGGCCGAATCTTGCCCAACCAAGGTCTAACCTTCCAGTACCTGCTGATTCAAAGGAAAAAGGGTTGAACAATGTCAATGAGGACCTTTAGTTATTTACCAATAATTTTGACCAGGTCCGAATCTTTGGGAACTACATTGATTACACCCATATGTCTCCTTACCCTAAAGTAAGGGTACCAGAAAAATTCAAGATGCCCAACATTGAAAAGTTCAGGGGTAGGGAGCCCCCAATTATCCATCTCCGAAGTTACCACCAAGCCATGACTCTTCTAGGTGCCTCCAAGGAAATAATGGTCCATATGTTCTAATAGACTTTGAAGGATAACGCTCTTCGTTGGTTCCTATCCCTTGAAGAATCTAGAATTCCCAGTTAGAAGGATGTTGCCGTGAATTCCTGTCGCAGTACAAGTACAAAGTGGAATTAGAGTTTACTCTCCATGATATGGAACTTTTCCAGAAGAAGACCGAAGAAACTGTCAGTAATTTCAATGCAAGGTGGATGGAGAAAGAGGCCACCACGACCAACCGACACTCTGAAGAAGAGCAAGTTAGCGTTATGAAGAAAAACTTCTTACCCTATGTCCGAGCGATGATGGAAGGATAGTATTATCCCTATTTTTTAGCCCTCTGATAAGAAAGAGTGGATATTAAAGAAAGTCTTTCCAAGACAAAAGCCGAGATAAAGAAAGTATCTTGGCAGTTTACTCCAAGAAAATATGAGAAGCCTTCTATAGTCTCGACCATCAACATTGATAATACATAAATATTGCGTATTTCATCTCTCGAACCTACGCATTTTATCCCCCTCGGGTACCTTAATCTCTATATTTAAGCCCGTTAATCGGACAACCTCAGTTTATATTGTTAACATGCTATATGAGGTATAATTTGGATTTTGTAGGTATTTAGGTACTAAGAATGGAGTTCGGATGCATTTAGCTTAAGTTTTGTACGCAATCACACGTTCAAGGCAAATTCGGTCAATTCCCTGTCTGGGAACCTAGCCCGACATCTCACGGAAGTTGTATTCCTCCTCGCAAGCTTTATGTAGTCGCGAACGGTGTACGATTCGGATCCCTAACGAAGAAGTTACGGCGCTTTTAGCGAAAGGGAATACCAAATACACTAAAATAGGAGGAAAGGAGATTCTTCCCTGCTTGATCGATCGATCGATCAGAAGGATCAATCGATCTATCCTTCCGATTTTTTCCACGATTTTAACCATCGATCGATCAACCAAAGGGGTTGATCGATCGATCCCCTTCTTTTTTCAGATATTTTCCTTTTCTTTTCTTTCTTCTTTTCTTTTATCCCCACTTACTATATGAGGGATTTTTGTGTAAATATCAGATATATTTAGTTTTAATTAGTTTAGCCTAGGGTTTGTGGGTTTTGATAGCTTCGCTTAATTTCTCTTTTGGTGGACAACCATATGGGGTGTGTATGTTGAACTTTCCATTTCATTTACCATTAATATACTTGTTCTTGCTTAATTCTTGCTTTGTAGATTAATTTCCATGCTTTGTTAATTAGGTTACTTGCTTCAATTCTTGCTTTCCTAGTTTAATTAGTTGTAATTTAGTTGAATTCAAGTATTGCCCTTAGATAAATAGGGTTGGTATGTCGTTCCACCATTAACGGGTCTCGAGCTCCAAAAATTAGATTTCGTGCAGAATTGCATTTAATTGAACTCGCGCGTATTAAAGTCGTATTATTACGCGTTTAACTTTCTCTGTCATGCATTATTAGTGTTTATAGAGACAATCCGAGTTTAATCCGCATGCGATCGATTTTTGATTAAATGTTTATTCACGCAACTTTGGCTTAAATTCCTTATTGTGTGAAGTTTATGATTAATTGATAATGCTCGATTAAATTGATCTCGAACCTGAATTCTTATTAGTAGTTGTTTCTATCCGTATGGTTGGATGTTATCCCGATCCTCGCTTTACTTTTATTTAGACTTAATTTATTCTTTCTTTTATTTACAACCACCCATCACCTTTTTACACTTTAATTCCTGAATTGATAAGCCGATTACGACATATACTAACACTCCCTGTGGATTGGATAGCCGACTTACTGCTTTACTTGTAATGCAAGTGTAGCCGTAACTTAGGTCTTTGTATAGTTAAGGTGAGCCGAATATAACACGACCGGCGTGTAGGTGACACTCGCGTCACGGCAAAACCTTGACTATCAAAATGGCGCCGTTGCCGGGGCTTGTTTTGATTTAGATTGTAATTGTCTTACTAGTTCGTAGTATTCTTTATTCTGTATTTGCATTCTTTGTTTTAACCTTTTTTGCAGGCTTCTACATTTAAGCGCCTAGAAACGCTTGAATTTTTCCTGTCGCACATTTCTCTTTGGAATTAGCCCTCTCGAGCTATATTTTAGGGTAATCATGTCTTATTCTAATTTTTCTAGGAATCCTAATGATAACTCTCAAAATTTCGATAAACCTAAGACATTTGGTCAATACTTGCAATCCCCAAAAGGTGCAACATCTAAAATGACATTGGGTGAGTATTACGAAAGTCAAAGTTTGGATTACATCAATTTTGGGCGTGATCATTTTGATTCTGGGTCGCAATATCCTTATGATTAGAATTTTGAAACAAATTGTAATCATTTTCAAAATTCTTATGTTAATGTTTTTGAGTGTAGTCCCGAGAACAATTTCCAAACTTCTCAATTCCAAGAATCTGCTCCTCGCCATATGACTTTCGATGAGGGATTGCGCATACTCTAAAATAAGAGGATTGAAAACCGTTATCGGGAAGAAAATCATTGTTGGAAACATGAGTTGTATTTATTATTCAAATCCGACTACGATTTTTCTTCTGAGACTTACGAAGTCGACGACTATTTTGAACCGAATGAGGACTTCGTTCCTACTTTGGAACAAATCATCCTTGACTTGACCCATGGTACAGTAGAGAATGAAAATGAGGATGAAACGTGCATAGTATCCATTTGCAATGAATCCGTTTCTTCTTTGAATTTCAAAGAAGAAAGTTTCATTGTAAACGATACTATTTCTTTCAAAATTTGATCTTTCGGTGATGATCACTCATCGCCTGAGATTGAATTTATTTCATCCCCGTCTTTATTCTATACTGTCGTACCAATTCGAGTACCCGATGAATCGGTTCAAAACTTTACGGTTACAAACCTTTTCACCGACGAGGAGTACTTGCTCGAGTCGCCTTCCATGACGATATCTTTTCCATCATGTGCTCCACCTCCCATTCCATCTTTAAAATACTTGGGAGATGATTTTATTTTTCTTGGCCCCCATGTGTATTTGTCACCCGTCCTATTCAAATCCCCCATACTCCCTCCCAAATTTGTAGTTGGGGATCGTTCACTTTTACTGCCTTACACATGCCTTTCGTCATTTGAACGTAATTCCTATTTTTCGAGAGGCATGCATGAGAGGGAAGGTCCACTATTGATCTTCCAAAGTCAAAATGTTGTTTGGGTGAAAATTCCTACATTTAGTATATAGCTAATTAGGATTCCTATGTGTAGGTTGTATATACTAACTTCTTCATTTTTTTTATTTTCTCTTAAGTTAGTCTAGTGTAATTAGTTAATCTCTTTTTGTATTTTTTGTATGCTTGATTCTAACTCTTTTGTAGGTTTAACGGACTTGAATTTGCAGAGACTATGCGCCCCAGCATACTTTTGTTAAGAAAAAAAATGAAAACACTCACAAAAACATTTTTTTTCTTTCTTTTACACACACTCATTCTCACGCATTTGCATTTCTTTTTCTTTTTTATTTTATTTTATTTTATTTTTCATTCTTTTGTGAATGTACGTGTGTGTAGCTCGTTGTATATATTTTTCATTTTTTGGTTAACATATGTCTATGTATGTGCATATTTTAGTCTAAGTCTATGATATTTTATTTTATTTTTATTTTTATTTTTTTATTTTATATTTTTATATACTTATACTTATACATATATATATATTTTACATTTCTACCCCCCATACTCCCTAAATTGCATTTTCCCCCTATTTAAAAACTGGAGGCAGTAAGCTTTTTACTGCTTGATCGATCGATCGATCGACTAGTAAAAAGCCAAGGCATGTCAGTTTTTTCCCCTTTCTCCTCATTTCTTTTTTTCTTCTCTCTTCCCAACTTCGAGCCCTAATTTTCCCCACCACATTTCCTTCAATTTCAATCCGTTTTCTACACTTCATAGGTATAATCCTTCTTTCTAACTTGTGTATTTGTAGATCTTGGTTCAAGTTTGTCATGATTTTCATATTTTCTCCAATTTTTGACATATATTGAATGTGTGTGGTTGTATCCCTGTTTGTGTTGTTCCAACTGATTTCAATTGTGATTATTGATTTATATCCATTCATAAACACATATATATTGTTGCATTGTTGTTGTGTTGAAGAATGGGGCTAATTTGTTGATTCAAAATGGTATTTTTCACCCTCACCGCACATTACGCATGCCAAGTGTTCGCTAAAATGCCCCAAACAGTTTTCAATCCATTTTTGGCGCACACTTGGGTGATTTTCACTCCTTGTCGCATGTCGACAAAATTTTATCGCAATGCTGATTATTTTTCGCTCGATTTTGCGCATGTGCACCCACCATTTCAACTTGTACACTAACTAACCATTAATTGCGCTTACAATTTTTTTGTATTGCTTAATTACTATTTTGTAGTTTGAAATGGCCAATATTAAGAAATACAAGTTCACGCGGTGCTTGCCCAACCGGAGCTTCGAGGGGTTTCGTTGCGAGCAGGAAGGAGACTGGTTTTAGGCCTATTTTCATACATCCGAGCGACCGCTGGGTTATCATTTTTCCTGGACCCTTGATCATATACCACAAGAGGCGCGTGTTTTGTTGCGCAGACAGGGATGGGAGCTCTTTCTCGCTACCAATGGGCACGTTAATGAAGAGCTTGTTTGTATGTTTTATGCGACATTGGTAGAGGTGAGGGGGCAGGGGCCTACTACATATGAGGCCATGGTCCGTGGAGTTCGGATACCGCTCCGCTATGCAGATTTGGCATCTTTTATGGGTGTGCCAGACCTTGAGGATCCTATCAGCTTTTTGGATGGGGATATGTTTGGCCGTGCGAAGTTGATTGAGGCCCTTACGTCGGGCGAGGAATGGAAGAAAGGTTCATTCCGTTCGGCTGCAATGGTGGATTTACCGAGACTTCTCCACTACATCAACATCCACTCATTCATGGTGACGAACAACCGATCAGAGGTTCATCACAAGCACGAAACATTCATCTACACTATGCTTCATGATTTGGGCGATATCAGTTTGCCCAAAATATTTTTGGAGATAATGCTTGCGACATCCAAGGAGATCGCCTGGAGGTATTCCCTTCCTTTTCCTTCCCTCATCACGAGGATCTGCACTTCTCACGGTTGCCCAGAATATGACGTTGATCGCTAGCATGAGACACAAGGGCTTCTCACAAAGGACAATATCTCGAAGATGTTGATTCACGCTTGGGGGGGAGCCGGGGAACAAAAGGACGAGGGCAGAGGTGACTGACATGGCAGAGGAGGAGGCCGATATTAGAGGTATGGAGTAGGGTGAGGGTTCTCACGTGCCACACACAGATTTAGATGGTAGCTTTGAGGCATTTCAGGAAGTGCATGACCAGTGCTGGGAGGAGACCTAACTCAGGTGGGCTACATGGGAGTCCCGCCTGGACCAGTAGTAGTTAGATCTGAGACAGGAGCATGCCAATCTATGGCAGGATCGAGATGAGCACCGAAAGTTTAGAGCCGAGCAGAGGCAGGCGAGAGCACAACAGATTCATGAGTACCAAATGATGCAGGTGATGATGAGAGACCTTTACTTGCAGAGGCATGATTTGGACTCAATGCTACCTCCTCATTTTTACGACCCTTCTCATCCTACTAGTGGTTCCGGCCACTAGGCTACTGCTGTTTTGGATCATTTTTGCATTTCTTGGACGGATATTATGTTGTATTTTTATTTCTTTCTTTTTAGTAGTTGTAATGTATTAAGTTGTTTTGTATGGAACTTATGAAATGAGCAATGGGCATGTAGTTTGAGGTTGTTTATTAGATTTTGATGTGTCTGACCTTCCATTTTATAAAATCAAAATGTTCACCATCAATTTATCAAGAATTTGCACTTCATCCCCTCTATATTGTTGTGACTTGTGACATAGATTATTTTAACTTAATACATCGGTACATATTCTTCCTATGCTTTGTACTAACTTGTTTTGCAGATTCATTTGGACTTGTACTTGTGGAGATCGCTCCAAATTTGGGTAATATCATTCTTTTTTTATCTTTGTGTTGTGTTGTTTAATGGATGCATTGGGGACAATGCAACATTTAAGTTAGGGGGTGTGGGATATTCTATCCATTTCATTGTTTAGTCCTTGAATTTAACTACAATTTAGTTACAAAGCATGTTTTTGTTAAAAATTTGAAAATTTTCAAAAAAAAATTCTCCTTTGTTGGGAATTTTGCCCTTGTTTCCGATGATAAATTTTAATAATTGCCCGATCCATTAGACAATTCAACGATGCGTGTTCTCGATTTTAGAAGTTATTAGACTTTAGTCCTCAAATCATTAATATTATGAATAAATTCATGAATTAAGCCTTATCCCTTGAGCACATGCACTTTTGTGGTTTATTGATTTGGTTTAAGATTTTTATAACTCAATATGCTTTTGTTGCATTGTATATACTTACACCGAGTGATCTTAGAGATTTATCTTCATTTGTGAGTGTATACACAATTCTTTCCTCTTTGAAAACGTTACAGTCGTTGGTAATCTCTTTATTCTTACATTGACCGTTCATTAATTGAGTTCATATATGAAATGTATTACTTGAGCATGATTTTCATATATTATTTTGACTCGAGAATTGTGTAAACTTTTTGAAATAATCATAGGCCATCTTTGTATATCACCCATATAACCTTGACCAAACCATTTATATGTTCCTTAGTCATCCCACTTGAGCCTAAATACTAGCCTTTTGTTTCATTACCCAAAATCCACTAGCTAATTCCAAATTGGAGTTTTATAGCATACATATTACCTTACATACCCTTGTTTGGATTGTTATTTGGGATTGAATGATATTGTTGTTGTTTTGTGGTTGCAATTTGAGCATGAAAAGAGTGAGAAAACAATAAAGTGTAGTGAAAAAGAAAAGAAAAAGAGAAAATGAAAACAAAAGAAAACAAAAGAAAAAAGTGAGAAAAAGAAAGAAAAGAAAAAAAAAGAGAAATTTGTTTATATTGTCTATAGTGATTCAATCGTACTTGTAACTCTCTCGATTGTTATATCTAATGCTCGTTTGGAAATCATTTGTCCAGTTTTGAAATTGCCCACTTTTCCCATATCCCGAGTTTCATTCCCAAACACCTTTGAATCCGTATATAAATCCCCTTCATTTCGTACCCTAGCCTAGCCTAGCCTACATTACAACCCTATTGAAGTCTTATGTGATCTTAAGTAGATGTAATTCAAAAGTTAAAATAGTTTTGATAATCTGTGAAAATCCATTTCGCCTCCTTTAATGAGCAGTATCTTTCACTGAGATTACAATTTTTATTTTCTATATAGCGTTCTTCTTTTGTGACATGTGTGCGGCCTAGTTTCCATTTACATATATTCTTTATGCCAGCATGTCCCGTGTGTTACCTCCCTGTTTCAAGTGAATTCATTTGATGAGTGTAATGCGTGTGAGGATTGACTTTTATGCATGATTTGATGTTTAGTATCCGATTTATTTAATTTTTTACCAAATCATATTTTGCGTGTGCTCACTCCCCTCCCGCATTTTAAAGTTTCAATTCATTGATGTTCATTCGATAATGTTAATAACTACAGACTTCTCACGTGAATTCGTTTGCTATGATAATAACATGTTGAAATATTGCTCGTATTATTGAGTTTGTCGCATGTGACTGGGCATATTTTGAGGAAACTTTATGATGTTTATGGGTATCATCCCTGAAAATCTTCACGAGATGACACTCGTCCACTAGGGTAACCTAGGGGTTTAACGACTTATTACATATGCTAAATGCAATCGAATCGCCCGCGAAAGTGGCCTTTTTCTTTTATACCATATTTTTGTACTATCTCCTATTTTTGGTTTACTTATTGTTCTTGTTGCATCCTATTTCATTGCTAAGGAATAGCAATTTGTAAGTTAAGGGGTGTGATAATACGCAAAGATTGCGTATTTCATCTCTCGAACCTACGCATTTTAGCACCCTCGGGTGCCTTAATCTATATATTTAAGACCGTCAACCAGACAACCTTGGTTTATATTATTAACATGCTATATGAGGTATAATTGGGATTTTGTAGGTATTTAGGTACTAAGAATGAAGTTCGGACGCATTCCGCTCAAGTTCCATACGCAATCGCACGTTTAAGGGAGATTCGGTCAATTCACTGTTTGGGCACCTAGATCGATATCTCACGTAAGTCGTAGCCCTCCTCTCAAGATTCGCGTGCCCACAAACGATGAACGATTCGGATCGCTAAAGAAGAAGTTACGACGCTTTTGGCGAAAGGGAATACCAGATATACCAATACATGAGGAAAGGAGATTCTGCCCTGCTTGATCGATCGATCGATCAGAAGGATTGATCGATCGATCCTTCAGATTTCTGCCACGATTTCAACCATCGATCGATCGACCAAAGGGGTTGATCGATCGATCCCCTGCTTTTTTAAGATATTTTCCTTTTCTTTTCTTTCTTCTTTTCTATTATCCTAACTTTCTATATAAGGGATTTTTGTGTAAATATCATATATATTCAGTTTTAATTAGTTTATCCTAGGGTTTGTGGGTTTTGAGAGCTTGATTTCATTTTTTTTTTGTTGACAATCACATGGGTTGCGTATATTGAACTTTCCATCTCATTTACCATTAATATACTTGTTCTTAATTAATTCTTGCTTTGTATATTAATTTCCATGCTTTTTTAATTAGTTTACTTTTTTAATTCTTTCTTTCCTAGTTTAATTAGTTGTAATTTAGTTTAATTCATGTATTGCCCTTAGATAAATAGGGTCGGGATGTCGTTCAGCCATTAACGGGCCCCAAGCTCCAAAAATTACGTTTCGTGCAGAATTGTGGTTTATTGAACCCGCACGTATTAAAGTCGGATTATTACGCCTTTAAATTTCTCTATCATGCATCGTTAGTGTTTATAGGGATAATTCGAGTTTAATCCGCGGGCGACCAATTTTTCATTAAATGTTTATTCACGCAACTTTGGTTTAAATTCCGTATGGTTGGATGTTATCCCGATCCTCGCTTTACTTTTATTTAGACTTAACTTATTCATTTCTTTTATTTACAACCACCCATCACCTTTTTACACTTTTATTCCTGAATTGATAAGATGATTACAAGATTTACTAACACTCCCTGTGGATTCGATACCTGACTTACCTCTATACTTGTATTGCAAGTTTAGTCATAACTTAGGTCATTGTATAGTTCAGGTGAGCCGAATATAACACGACTGATGCGTAGGTGACTCGCGCATCGTGGAAAACACAACATACTACCTCTTGGGTGCCATAAAGTTGTTCCAACCCATTTAGAAAAGAATACACTGAGCTACATTCTCCCCTCTCCAAAGTCTACCAATCCCTATTGAGACAAAACCTCATCAAGCTGCTGGACCCTTGTCCTTTACCCACTTCCCAAAAATCTCAAACCCGACGCCCATTATGATTTCCATCAAATTTAGGCCATGCCAATGATCAATGCTTCCATCTCCATATTGTAATCCAAGGTCTGATTGACCTGGGTATTATCGGCTCACCAGCCAATCCTAAGCCAAACACTACTCACAATCCACTTTCAAATCATGCAAACACCATCTTCTTAGAAAAGAACTCGGAATTCGACCTATCTACCCATATTGTACCTAATAAATCACCCATTATACCTATATATTCACCCAAAACCCTTAAAGTTTGCCTATATTTCCTCATATACCCTACCTGTTTTGCTGACCAACCTAGTCGCTTCTTACAAGAGAATGCAACATCGTTTGTACTCATTTTATAGGGAAGGATATGGAATTTCCTGGAATACTGAACTAGTTTTTATAATTCGGGATGAAATTTCCCTAAAAAATAACTATTGGATACCAAAAGTTTAGCATGTTATTCATGGAAGTTCAAAAGTGGGTTGCGAGTTAGATAGTTAGGTGGTATTTATTGACGAAGTCAGTTTAGACGATGCAGTTCAGATCATGGCAGGCTTATTTCGAGAAACCAATGAGATATGGAGTGTATCCAAGTTACTCAATGCCTTAAACTACAAGGGAAATTGGTCCTTTCACTCCTGTATGTCCCCGTTGAATAAGAGGATATATATGAAGAAGCGGTGAAATTTGTGGAATGCATTGACTTCTCATGGAAATATGACATCGTTGCCACCGGATGGGGGGATGATTTTGATAGTTCAGATGAAGGCCTAAGTCAGGAAATAATCAATCTATAGACGCTGGGGCTAACAATCTGCATGATCCACTCGAGGACTACATTGTCGGATCCATTCAACCTTATTAACATTACTAACACATCCCTCCTCAACTGGAATGTTATACCAGTTCCAACCGTTGAAATGTAACCCAACCCAGATGTTTATCCGATTTATTATTCTATTGTTCCTTATTCTGATCACAATGTAATCAAGACCTCCTTCGATGAGGTTCTGAACGCTATTTTTCTCCAGAATGAACGATGATTTTGAGTATCTTATCACGCCTTACATTAATTGTCTTGATTCTAATCAAACTCTTGATAATGATGACTTTAAAAATGAGAAATTCTAACTGATCTTAATAAGGTTAATAATAAACAAAATAACTTCTTTAAAATTAATGACGATGAAACTGTTATTATGAATCTGGGTTCTAGTAGCTAACTGCACGAGATTAGGATATGGTCCTCCTTTGACGAGCATGAGTGTGCTCAACTCGAAGAACTACTGAAGGAATTTATGGATATCTTCGCATGGTCCTACGACGGTATGCCTGAAATCGATCCCGAGATCGCTCAACACGAGATTCTAACTCTCACAGAATGTAAACTGGTGAAAACAAAACTGTCAAAGCTCCGTACTTAATGGTCACTCAAGGATATAGAATAAGTGGTCAAACAGTTAAATATAGGGTTCATTCGGGTGATCGAATATCCCACATGGTTAGCCAACATTTTACTCGTGCTAAAATCTGGAGGAAAAAGTTTGCATGTGTATTAATTATCGAGATTTAAACAAAGCCTCTCCTAATAATGATGATTACCAGCTACGCAATATCGACATGATTATGGATAACCCGGACAATCACACTCTCAAGTCATTCATTAATGGGTTTGCTGGATACAATCAGATCACCAAGAAAAAACCACACTTATTACCCCTTGAGGAACCTTCTGTCACATAATTATGCCATTTGGTCTGAAATATGCAAGGGCTACCTACCAAAGGGTTGCCACAAATATCTTGCATGATTTGATGCACAAAGAAGTCAAGGTCTGCGTTGATGGTACGATCGTTAAGTCTAAGACTCGGTAAGGTCATGATTCCACTCTCCAAAAGTTTTTCTAATGACTACGGTGATATCATATATGACTTAACCCACATAAATGTGTCTTTGGCATTACCAAAGGAAAACCTTTGGGATTCATAGTTATCAAGAAGGGGATTAAAGAAAATACTGCTAAATTGAAATCCATACTAAAAATGACAGACCCCAAATCGAGAAGGAAGTTTGGGGATTCTTAAGAAAATTACAGTATGTCATTCAGTTCATAAGCCAATTGAATTATATCTATGAACCTATCTCCAAAATACTTCAAAATAATTCTACCAAAGTGTGGAATGAATCATGTTAAGAATCCTTTGACCAAATAAATCAATACTTAAGCCGACCTCCAGTACTCATGTCGCCACAAACTCTTATACTTGACCGTAACAGACATCGCAACTGGGGCTTTGCTATACCAATACCTTGAAGAATCCCATAAAGATATGTCCATTTACTATATAATTCGTAAGTTTTCTGGGTACGAAGTAAACTACACTACCTTAGAGAAATCATGTGTCTCTCTTGTCTCAGTAAATAAAAAATTACGACATTACATGCTCGCTTTTCCCATTAGACTTATAGCATGAATGGATTCTATCAAATACCTACTGGAGAAACTTTCCCTGTCTAGTCGAATGGTCCGATGGTTGATGCTACTAGATAAATTTGATATTTTATCTGTTACGAAGAAATCCATGAAAGGAAGATCCATCTCTGACTATCTTATTGACTACCCTATGGAAGAATTCGATGTTTGGATCTCCGAATTTCCTGATGAAGATATCCTTTCCACCTCTCAGGAAGACCTCCAATGGAAAATGTTCGTTGACGGTGCTACCAACAAGAAATGATATGACATTGGGATGCTCCTGATTGACCGTGATGATTATCACACTCCCATTTCCATCAAAATTGATTTTTCCTGTACCAATAATATGACCCAATACGAGGCATGCACCGTAGGCCTAAAATACGCTCTCAAAAAAGGAATCTAATGCCTAGATGTCTACAGGTATTCAACCCTCATCATCGTACAATTCCTTAGAAGATGGAAAGTCAACGACAAAATGATCTTACCTTTCCACACCCACCTAGAAGTGTTGGCCTCCCAGTTTCGAGATATCACCTTCCACTACTTTCCATGAGCAAAGAATAACTTGGTAGATTCCCTTGCCACCTTGGACTCATGGTCGACATGCCCTAGGGAACATTGAGATCGTTATAGAAGAGGACTTAGATATGAACAAGTACTGGTACTACGACATTTGATGCCTCATAAAGCATGGTAGGTACCCAGAGATTCTAACAATAAAGACGAAGAAACCCTTCGCAAACTGGCTACCCAGTACATTATCTCCCCTAAAGCACTACTCAAGAGAAAATTCGATGAAACCCACTTACACTGTATCGCAAGGGATGACATTGAAGAGATGATGCAGAAGATCCACAATTTGGAATTCGGAGCCCACATGAATGGCCATATACTTTCCAAGAATATTATTCAACAGAGTTACTATTGGAATAATATGGTTCAAGATTGCACCTCCTATGTTCGAAAATGCATTAAATGTCAATAGTTCTCTAATTTCCAGCACTTGCCCCGGCGGGAATTACACAACATGACTTATCCCTAGACATTTTCCACATAGGGCATCGATATCATGAGGAAAATTACACCTAAAGATTCCAATGGGCACGAGTTCATCCTGTTGCCATTGATTACTTCACAAAATGGGTCAAAGTCGAGTCATACGCAGTTCTAAATGCCAAAAGGTAAACAAATTCATCAAGAAGAATATCATTTACCGATATGGGGTCCCATACGAGCTAGTGTCAGATAACGGATTACATTTCGAGGCTTAAGTCAAAGAATTTATCGACGAGTATGGGATTTAGAGACACAAATCTTTTCCCTACCGACCACAAACCAATAGTGCAGTTGAATCCGATAATAAGAATCTCAAATTAATCCTCAATAAGATGATCGAGATTTGCCGAGATTGATCCAATCGGATCCCCTACGCCCTTTGGGGATACCGTACTTTAGTTCGAGCATCTACTGGTGCTACCCCTTACTCTCTGGTATTCGACATGGAAGTAGTTCTACCCGTTGAACTAGATATACCTTCACTATGCGTCATGCTTGAAAGTAAAGTCAATGAATAAGATTGACATCAGAGCCAACTTGATGAGTTGTCGTTCTTGGATGAAAGGAGACTAAAGGCTCTATATTGTATACAGGGCTACCATCGTCGGATAACATGATCTTTAAATAGGAGAGTTAAGGACCATGATGTCCGTGAAGGGTATTTACTCCTCAAAGAAATCATAGAACCTGTTTGGGACCCCAAAGGGAAATTCAAGCGAAACTAAAGTGACCCCTACATCGTGAAGAAGATCTTGTCTGGTGGCGTTGCTATGCTCAACGACCTTGATGGAGAAGAGATGGCCCGTCCAGTCAACCTAGACCATCTTAAGAAATTCAACCCCTAGTCTGATATCTCGACGCGCTATGACTCCTCTCATCCCCCTTCGATTCTAAAATTAAAAAATCTTCATTTCCCTGTACTCAGAACTACATGGGGCCTAATTTTCTGAAAAGCCTTTTTTCTTTCAAAAATGTAACTCAGAAAATTTTCAAAACCCCAGAAGTACGTAGACACGTCATACGCTTTACATGGGAATCATCCCCTTATTCTTTACAAAATGCTATTCTTGCATTATCTCTGAGAACGACATTTTATTTTACTATTTACATGAACAAAAGGATTATGCATTCCTTAACGATTAGTATGGAAAATTTAAATGTAAAAATCAAAAAGAGGGACAACAATATAATTAAAAACCTTTTTTATTTCATTTTGAGAAATTTCAGCATGATTATAGGTAAAATCAGCGTATGTAGTGAAACAACTACCCCTGCCAACCTAACTATCCTAAAAACAACCAAACCAAACTACTTCTAAAAAAACTAACCAAACATATTACAGTAATACAAAAGCCTCATAAATACCACCAGAAACACAAAAGACCATAACCGCACCTACCAGAAGATCCCACCCCATCATCATCTTCATCTTGAGGCCCCCTAACTTCCTCTGCTTGGATTAGTATGCCGAAGGCACTCCATGGAACGAAAAGGCCGGACCAACCTAAAGAAAATAACTACACCCCCTCTGTAGTATCAAACATGGAAAACCATCTATGTCCGATCTCCTCGGCCAACATCTTGACCACTCGAGGAGCCGACATGTATGGGATAAACACTACCCATTTGCCACATGCGAACTACATGGACTTTGATGCATTTATAGTCTACGTATGTGTCTTGAACTAAAATCTGATACTCGAGTCCAATTTTCATCAGTTTCATCATTTTCCTATTTTATCCATACATTATTCATATATATGATACTTGTGATTCATGCTTGAGTCTTATCTAACATATATTATCATTTCATTATAATGATCAATATCTTGATAAGTGCAGACATCATATTTTGTAATTATTATTTTGGGAACATTTCTATGGATGACCTCACTACATCCTTTCCATGGTGCGAGTTAAGAATTTTCAATCTCCACTTATATATACAAGCACACACACTTTAGAGAAAAATTAAGGAAAATGGTAGCACAAGACCATGAGAGACCGAAAGGGTGGGATTGGTTCATAACACCTATTAATTCCATAACTTTGTCCTCAAGCATTTGATCTATTTCATTTTGCAAGCATTCGTTTTCCTTTGATGCCTCTCTCTCGAGGAGCCGACATGTACTTTTTCCTATTTAGTGCAAAATAGGTTGGCGAATCTATCTCTTTACATCACCCTGAACCGATGATGGTCGAAGCACCCCACGATATAACAAGGGGCATGAGAATTTTATCTCCCCCTCTTTCCCCCCGAAATCCCCCTGGGTAGGGGCATAAGGATTTCTCAAGTGATGGTCATAAGTATTTCAGTTGGTTGAGCAGTATAGTGGCTGCTCGGGAGGAGCCTGATCGGTTCTTGTTATATTATCTAGTGATGTGGTGGTTTCTCGATGTGTTACTAGATGATCTTCCTTGTTTTACCCCACACCAGGATGTGGACATTTCTATAGAGGTGCATGAGGGGGTCTCACCTATTTGTCCTCATAGGATATCTCTGGTGGAATTTCTACAGTTGAGAGTTCAGTTGGAAGAGTTGACCAACTTGGATTTCATTCATCCCATTGTATCCCCTTGGGGAGTTATACTCCTCTTCACCAAGAAAAATGATAACTCCCTATGGCTTTATATCTATTATAGGCAACTGAACAGGGTGAGTATGAAGAATGAGTACATGTTACCCCATATCGAGGATTTGTTCGATGAATTGTGTGGTTTGGTAAGGTTTTCAAAGATTAACCTCCAGTCTGGGTACCATCAGTTACGTGTCATATATGAACACATTCCTAAGATAACATTCCAAATGTGTTATGGGCATTATGAGTTCTTAGTGATGCCTTTTGATTTTATGAAGGACCCGGTAGTGTTCATGAATTTGATTAAAATTAACTATCGTCCTTACTTCGGTAGGTCTGTCATGGTCTTTGCGGATGATATCTTGATCTACTTAGCTTCATATGTGGACCATGAGGAGAACCTTCGTACGACATTGCAAATGCTCTAGGAGAAACAATTATTCTCCAAATTAAGTAAGTGAGACTTTTGATGAACGAGGTCAAGTTCCTTAGCCAAGTGGTTTCTAGTACGGGAATTTCATTTGATCCATCTAAGGTCAAAGCCATTTTAAGTTGGGATAGGCCGAAGATAGTTACGAAGGTGCGCAGATTTTTGGGTTTGGCTGGTTACTACATGAGATTTGTACAAGATTTCTCGAGGTTTGTTTTTAATCTCATTATGTTGACTCGAAAGGATATTCGCTTCGAGTGGTTAAAGAAATGCAAGTCAACCTTTCACGAGTTGAAGGTTAGGTTGACTTCAGTAACTATTATCCTATCAGAAAGAGGCAAAGGTTATACAGTGTATTGTGATTGTGTCCATCCCGGGGATATCAGTTGGTCGAGATCTCTAGAGGTGTATCCCTACTTCCTTCCCCCTTTTCCCTCTTTCAATTTGCGATTGGGATTGCATCCTTTATTGAGGAGCTCAACTTTCGTCGATGTTGGGTGATATGTAGAGATAGAGTCGCCAGTCTATTTTGCACAAAACATGAAAAAGAAATGTTGTCGTCTCAAGAGAAAGACGTCAAGGACAATACTGATGCTAGCGAAACCAAGTAGTTCAAAGGTCCGGGGACTAAGTTACATAATAGGAAGGTGTTAGTCACCCATACCACCCTTTAAATCTCTCATGGGCATATGTTAATTTTCACATATATAACTCCATGATGTGTGTGCTAATATGCATACTATAAATGGAGGATGAAATCACTCGACTCGTGTCATGGCTAAAGGTGAAGCAAGGTCATCCTTTGGAGTGTTACTAAAATAATAATAATAATAATACAAAATATGATGCGAGTATTTATTGATTCACAAATATTTATGGAAGAACAATTTCCTATATCGAACAAGACATAAGAAAACAAGCATATAAGATGTATATATCACTAGTATATAATAACATATGTAGGTGGGAGGACTTGAGTAGAGAAATTTATCCAAGACGCCTACGCAGCCTGAGGGAATAAAAGTCCATGTTGTTCGAAAATGTTATCAGATGGGGTTCAACCCATAAATCAAACTGGGGACTTTATTATATGTGTGTGCATAGAAAAAATATGTTTTTATTGTGATAAAGTGTGATGAGAAAATCCCCTTTTTCAATTTACGAGTGAACCCTCTTTTTCTTGGTTTTTGTTTTTTCTAAAAAAAAGTATGTGTGAATACTATTGATAAAATTTTAGAATTAGGATGTGTGATATAATGAAATAAGATACTAAAGAGAAAATGAGTTAACTAATACAAAATTAAGAGAAATGAAAGACCAAGAGGAGGAAATGGACCTCTTTATGATGAATTGAAATAGTCTTCCTTCTAGATACGCTCACCTCAAGGTGGAGTAATGGTGGTTTACGGACGTGGGTGGGAATTTACTCAAAAGAGTATTAAAATAATGGAAGGAATGTCGTAATTATTAATAGCACATATTTTACACCTCATGTCGCGGATGCCTTGCTATAGCAAATAATGTCGTCTTATTGTCGCAACCCTATTTCCTAGACTAGTATTACATTGCCTCACATTCCTTCCACAGCCCTATACATATAGGCTGTGACCCCTTATAATCTACATGTCACGAACTGAGCCTGTACATTCTGCTAGCCGCATAATTTTCTCATCACAGCAACAACACTCCTATAAATAGAGGTCCACGCCCATAAATAGGTGTGGAATTCATTATTCCTGACCAGGTTCATTCCTAGGGTCAACACATAAACTAGAGATATAGACGCTCTTAAGAGGATTGGGTCGAGAGTTGGGGCTACGCTACGGAATCACAACCATCTCTCCGGGACACTTGAATCCTCATAAACATGTATTCTCTTCTATTCACATCATAGTACGCCTGTTTAGGCCTAATTACTATGTACCAAACAACATACATAGTGAGAGTGAGGCACCAAAGTGGACGTAGGCTCATTATTATAGCCGAAACACTTTATATCTTGTCTTTTATCTCACTTACTCGCTCTATTTTACTTATTATGCACTATATCCTTGACTTGCTGATACAAGAACGACTAGTGGACGATTTCTCGTACCATCAATTTGGCCTCGTCTATGGGAAACGAGGTATTTCAATCTTGTTTCTCTATGTTTTGAGTTCTTAAACACCTTAGTTTATTCATGGGGATCCGTTGGATCATCATCTCTTGGGTAAATTTTGGTTATTGAGTTTTATTTTTATATTTACACCCATAAATGGGTATTTCACATGTTCAGATCTACTCTTGGGTCTCCATTTTATAAGCTTAAATCTATTTTTACATACCCTTGTGATATCATTTCTTCTAGATAATGCTGAAAAGCATGATGGACTTTATCCCCGCAAAGATGAGTGATTATGAAAGGATTGTATTTACCCCATTTTTCCTATTTTTGACCTATGATTTGGGGTTTGTCATTGAAATTGTACCGTTTGTTCATCCCGAGGGTATTCTCTCATGGATAGACCCTAGTAGGTAGGCTCTCCACGTGTTTTAGGAGAAAAAATCAATTTTTGGGTTCAAATTTTAGTATTATTCCCTTCACTGCCTAGATAGAGATGCGACCTGACAAGTCAAATGCCTTTTTTGTCGCAACCCCTACTAGTACGGTTCTATTACAATAGTTTCAAATCATCGGGGGAAGGACTCGGGTGGTCTTCAACTCAACCTTGGTGAATATCATTCAAAGGCCACAGTAATACACCTATGTGCCTTACTGGCCGCAACCTCATCAGTAATATTATGTAGCAGTTCAGATGCTGCATCCCAACTTCCTATTTTGTTACTCCAATATTTTTGTGATTACTCACATCTTCTATTTTTGTCTCAGATTATATATATTTTGTAAAGACTAACAAAACAAAAAATGGAAGGAGAATCCAACCGGAGCACATAGGTTAAAGATGAGATTGTTCAATTGTACAATCACCTCAACCATCTCTACGATAGTCATGCCTCACTCCAAAACTAGGTCAACTATTTGACCTAGAGGGTCCTCTTACTAGAGGCCACATCCTGACCCAATGTGGGTGCCGTACCCAGGATCATTTCTGCATCAACCTTCGCTGCCGCGATCGCACCAGAAGTTCCATTCGCGAAAGCAGCCAACAAGAGACATAAAAGGAAAGCAGAGAAGGAAGAAGAGAGAATGATATCTAGGGATTACACCCCATTGCCATTCCCAATTGAATACATCTTCAAGTCCATCAAGTAGGACAAGTTTCTCAGACGACTAGAGAGGCAGAGGGGTCCACCCGACAAAAGGGATAAAATTAGGTGGTGCAAATTCCACCAGGATCACTACCACGACACTAAGCAAAGCTATGATCTGAAAGATGAAATCGAGAGGCTCATAAGGAAGGCTATGATGCAGTGAAACCTCAAGGATGGCTAGGGGATGCAGCCCAGTCTCATAGGCCACTTTCCTCTTTTTATCCCGATATTCATATTTCATCTATTTTTGTGCTTAGTGAACTCTTTTGAATAGTTTCATGTTAAGTTTGTACTATCCTAACAAATTCATGAATATATGAATAGATATATGAAATCAAGTTCACTTTATAGTGCCATATTATGATTTCTCAATTCCATTAAATGATATCTAACTAAAGACTTTTCGTCTTTACCATATTCTAAACGTAGACAACGTATTATATCGAGAAAAAATATATCCCAATGGGCCCATAATTCCCACCGTGATGCCCGACTATATGAAGGAGAATTATATTTGAAAAAAGGCAAAAGAAACTATTAAGAGAGGGAGGAAAAGATCCAATCGTAAAGACTATATCTCAGCATACGATGGTTACATTATTGAAGGCATTTATCGGGATGTGTCATTAGTTACAAGGGCTTACAGTGCCCATCCTTGGCTCTCAGGATGCATCATTAGCCCAAGGATGTTACTCCCCTGACAAGCATCATTAACTTGGTGATCTCATAGTAGCTTGGGGAAGCTTCATAGTACCTAGCCTGGGAAGGCTTGAAAATAACCCACAAGGGCTGGAGACTTAATTATATACGGATAATCCAATATTTGAAGGGGATAAAGACTTAATTGTCTATGGATAATCCTATTCTAGGCTAGGAAGTCTTTATATATATCCACATAAGCTTGGGGAATATGTATAATACCTAGCCCGGGGGGGACTAATAATAACCCAATCGAAGCGACTAAAGGAAACTTACGAAATGCAATCAAAGCGACTGAAATAAGTTATGTTGTTGAACATAATGAAGGATGATCTCAACCCAGCATGTTGTCATCAAATTTGTCAAAGGCCTAAAAGGGGTCATAGCCTTATCAATATGGCTGCAGCCATTCACACATAGAAAATGAACCTTTAACATGTCGCGGCTAGATTACAAACCAATCGTAGCAGGCTAAGTTGTAATAAAAAAATTTGTCCTTTAAGATTGAAGGGAAAGCGATAATCCACAACCCCAAAGCCACATCCCATTGGCATCGCAGCTTAGGGGATCTTAACCCTATAAAGTGAAGTTCAGAAGCCTTCTAGGCAAGATACAAGAATACAAGTGAAAAGTGCAAAGGTTCACTTTTAGAAGACCACGCCAACCTAATACTAATGGCTGCAGATATCTAAAAGTTCACTCAAGTGTTAGAGTATCGCGGAAGTATCACATGAGCTGCAACATGTAAGTCAAGCATTTTGGTCCTATTATCGTGGCCTACTTAAAAAAGTAGTAAAGGTTGCGAAGAAAACATCCATATATTGGTGCCGCATAAAACTAATTCAATCAAGCAATCAAACATTTATACAAGTATGGGGGCAAGTCAGGTATATCAAAAGTTGAAGGCTAAATTCATAGCAAAATATATAAGTGTTTGATGTTATACACATTAAGGCCACACCCATTCAAGAAACAAAAAGCTAAAGAGGGATGTAACTCTAAGATTAAGCATCGTCATCTTCATCTCCCTCTTTTTCATCACTAGATTTCATAGATTCTTCAGCTTCTTCCGCGACCTCAGCCTCTGCCTTTAAACAATCTTTTTTTCTACCACAACCTTGATCTTAGACAAGCACTGCT
Source organism: Sambucus nigra (assembly GCA_949130495.1). NCBI lineage: Eukaryota > Viridiplantae > Streptophyta > Magnoliopsida > Dipsacales > Adoxaceae > Sambucus > Sambucus nigra. The sequence continues at coordinate 350,285,444 of OX422222.1, read as the reverse complement.
GATGCTCAACATCACCAAGGCCCCATGCAAGAACTGTCTCCTTAGAGTCGGGGAAGTTTTTTATGACTCTATGTTTGAGATCTTAGTAGCCACGGAGGTAGGCTCTATTGTTGATGAGGTAGAAATATTTGGAGCCCTTAAATGACTCCACAGTGCTGTCAATCGCCAATTGAAGGGCCGCATCATGATCTTCTCGCATCTTCTTGATCGTTGCGGTATGGGCTTCAGCATCGCTAGCAGCCTTGGCCTTTAGATCCTCATACTTCTTTTGCAGAAGCTCAAGCTTACTATTGGTAAACTTAGCGACCTTGGAAGCTTCCAAAGCATGAGCTTGGGAAACCTTTAAGGACTCTGCAGCCTGCCTGAAGTTCTCCTCAGTGTCTTACTTTTCCTTCTCTACAAACTAAATGGTAGCATCTGCGTTCATCTTGCATAACTCAAAAGCTACAACAAAAAAATTCTTTCCGGGTTCAAAGGAAGCTGCCCTGGCATTCTCCAAGTTAGAGGAGTGAACTCTATTCGCGACCTCTTTCAGCTTATATACAGGGCCTTATACTTCCTCTTCGGAGATATCATGACATCCGCGACCTATAAAGAGATTTAAAGTTAGGAGCAAGATATGAAATGTGAAAATAAAGCTGAGAAGGTACTTGCACTTACCCTCAGTAGACTGTGGAGACCATAATCCTCCAAGTGTTCGTGGTCTTCATCCATGAGTCGATCAAGGTCTGCGACATCTGTGACCCTCTTCATCCAGCGAACAGCCCTCGTAGTTTTGTCCCAAGAGGATTAAGGGTTGGGGTGCCTAATATGGGGATGCGGACGACCATCAAGATCAACACTAGCGTGACACTCAGGAGGCACCATGTTGGCATTAATTGTGATAATTGGTGGTGGTGGTCGAGAATTTGAGTGTTTTGGAGCCTTGAACGTACACCCAGGCCTCTCGTGAGGGTCTAACTCCTCAACTTGGACTTAGGGTGCGGCAGGGGTAGTTTGGTCCACAACTTGATTTTGGGTCATGGAAGGAGGATTTTGGTTACTTGAAGGGACCGTGGTAGGGTCCTTGGACTTTGTCCTCTTCCTCTGCCTAGCAGTGTTATTGAGGAAAGTTGCATCCTCATCCATTTCTACCAGTTAGGAACCCAAGAGATCCCTATGAACTTCCTCGCCTAAAAGAAGAAATGCAACAGTAAAAATCAAAAAGTGTAAAAAATAATTGCCGCAGTATTAATAAGAGAAAGGATTATTACCTTCTGCGGCCATCTCTTTGGGAATAGATTTATTTGGGAAATAACCTGCTTAAAAAATAGAAGCTGAGTTGACAAGTGTGCTAAACGTTTTCTCCTTAGCAGGAAGTGTCGCGGCCTTGCCAACTCTCTTCTCTTACCACTTACTCAGCTGTAAATTGTCAAGAACTGCAGAAAAACACAAAAAATAGTACAAAATCAAAGTCTGGAGAATAATATGAAACTATAAAGAGGGGACACAACTATAATTGAAAAAGTACCAAGTTTCGAGGGACACCCTCATTTCCATGGCATCCAAAAGGTTCTTTCCCTCTCAGTCTCTTCAGGGTGGATCTCCCACCCTTCTCTAGAAATGTAAAAATATTTGCCTTTCTAGTTCTTTACATTGGTAAGCCTCCCAGTGTAAAGGGTCTCATCTCTGCCACGAACTGAAAAGTAATAATATCCTAAAATTTTATAGAGTTTTCCTTGGGGCGGTAGAAGTGGAAAAACTCCGCAGGAGTAATGTCTGATGATGCTGAGTTTGAGCACCACCAGATAAGGGGTGGAGAGCTCAAATAGTAACCACATTGGCAACCATGGAGTTTTATGTGTATAGTGTATAGAAGGAGATGAGTATAAGAGGAATAAGATAATGATGTATAGTGGTTCAGCGAATTAGGCCTACATCCACTGTGAGTGTGTGATCCACTAAATATGGTCACTAATGGCCTTGGACACAATGCACATAATCTCCCTCTCTCTACTGTGTGTACAAGCAGAGTTTAGTTAGGGTTACAGTTATCGATTCCCTACAGGTTTGTAGGTGAAAAGTATATATAGGGCTTGGGGGGAGTAGTGTACCCCCCAAGCATGCATGGTGCATGTGAATGATGATCTAGACAATTCCCTACTTACACCTGGCTGTGCCACTAGTGATTAATAATGACATAATATTCCCTCTATTGAGGGGATGATATTATTATAACGGTCTAGGGCACGTGTCATATGAGTCCCACGCGCATTGTTCCACGCGTCTCCCAAGTCATGCACGATGATGACACCACCCTCGGCTTATGATGTGAGGTCGAGGGTAAAGTTCCTGCTGGCAGTGATCCTGTCCTGGTGAGGGCCTCATACTGTCGTACCCTCATAGGATCGTCTGAGCCATGATGAGGGGTTATCCGAGCCATGAGGAGGGGTCAGCCCTTTGAAAGGGTCGTTCGAGTTATGATGAGGGATTGTCCCCTTGAAGGACCGTCTGAGCCATGATAAGGGGTGGGCCACTTGAAGGGTCGTCTAGGCCACAGTGAGGGGTCGGCCCCTTGGAGGGTCATTTGGACCATGCTAACCGATCGACCCCTTAAAGGGTCGTCCGTGTATGATCCTTCCCGTAATGGAGTCATGGCCATTGGATTCGTTCTGGGACTGAACCCTCGTCTGGGAGGAGGATACCCTCGGCCTGGCCGGGGGTATAATGGGCATATAAATCACCCCCAGACCTTATCCATCGATGTTGCCGAGATGGCTGAGGACTAATGTTGCTTTTGAATGCCACCTAAATGGTAAGGTGGATGAGTGGCATCTGTCAAGTTGTATATCACCTAATGTCCATCATTGTTTATATTCCCTAAGTGTGGAGGTTGCACACCCTTCTTGGGCTTTCTTCCCTAATAATTCCCCTCCTCGTGGGTTGTGTCTTACATTGATTATTGGACCCACTGATGACAAGGTTTTTAAAGGATTTTTAAAACAATTATTTATTCTTCTTCTTCTTTACACCCAGGCTCTCTCTCTCTCTCAAACTCTCTAAAGATTCCAACCCCCATTTTTGCGATTTGTCTCAAGCTTCGATGTCTTCGCCTCCATCCTCAGGTAACCTTTCTTTGCTTTAGATTCCTCATTTAGCCTTTAAATTCTATTTATAATTTTCATTTTGCATTTGGGTTTCTTTTTGTTTTTTCCTTGGTTGTTTCCCTTTTTCAGGCGTGTAGACCCACCTTACAGTGGTGGTTGTAGCGCAGTATTTAGACTTAAGTTTCTTAGCTTTCGCCCCCCATATTTCGGTGGTGGTTCAGTGCCTCTTTGTGGAATTTCTAGGGCTTCCTTGCTTATTCAAGAATTATTCTCCGACGAACTATTCTTCTTGTTCTTAAGTGTGCAAACCTAAAAACACTTCATTTCTTTAGGTTTAATCCAAAAGTCAACTTTGGTCAAATGTGAACTTGTTTGTAGTTAGCTTAGACAAATTCCTTTAAGAGTAGGTTCTTCCCCTTAATTCTTAGAAGACTTTATGATTTAGCCGAGGAATTCCCAACCTTGAGGGAGAAGTTATGTGGTGAGATTAGACAAATAGAGGAGGAGGACGAGTGAAGACGAGGGGTCAACCCTAATTGGGTACAACCCATTTTCTCCCTTCTTTTAGACATAATAATACCATTTGAGTCATGTGAGTCATCTTGTCATCCAATTGAGAGTCAGTCATATGAGGGGGAAATGAATGAGAGGGCATCATCACCGACGAGTGTTAGTCCTTCTAGGAGGAGAGAGACATCAACTCTTTGCCCAGGCCCATAGGCCGAGGGGACTGACCATGTAGTGGTTGTCTTTATGATAGCCATATCCCCTCTTGCTTTTCAAGTATCCTTTCTAGATGGTCCTCCGATAGGCGACGAGGTTGGGGGATTCGGGGACGATAATGAGAGCTCTGATGATGATGGTTGAGTTAACACTTCTAGCGCCTTGGCTTACATATCGTCACTTAAGGATCGCGACCTCTTATTATGGAGGCATCTCTTTGGTATACAGTTCAATATAAATATGAGGGTCCCAACTGAAGATGAGAGGGTCTTCTAGGGGGACGAGGGAGAGATTGTTTTTTACGAGCATATGCTAAGGGTAGGTGTTAGGTTCCCTCTACACCTTGCTATAGTCGACATCTTATCTTCCCTTAGGGTTCCTCCATCTCAACTTCCTCCCAATTTTTGGAGTACTATCCTCGGTTATGTCTCCCTTTGGTAGAATACTTTCACTGACGAGCCCTCGACCAATTTTTTCATAGCCTGTTATAATATCACCTCGTCTTGTGAACAACCTGGGTATTTTCATTTGGGGGCTAGGAAGTCCGACAAAAATCTTCTTCACGTAGCTCATAATTCCAATCATGACTGGAAGAAGAGGTTTTTCTTCATCTATGGGGATTAGTAATTCCACGTCGGGGCTGATCCCATAGAAGACGGTCCGAAGGTTCCCAGGGCATGGTCCAACCCCTCCATGAAAGCACGTTTAGACCCCAGACTCATCTTAGAGGAGAGGGTCATTGTTGACTACCTAAGGGAACGAGGGAAGGAGGGTGAACTTGCCAAATTTAAAGATTTGATGACCCCTCGCTTTCTCAAAGAAGATGGTCTGAGGGTCGCCCCCTGACAGAATTAAGTGAGTAGATTTTTGCTCAATTTTTAATTTTCTCCAAGTGTTTCTTCTTTACCAGCCTCTTTATGCTGTATCGTCTCCTTTTCAGGTCGTCCTGCAAATATATCTTACCAACTGTGGGAGATGACTTCGTCGAGTTTATTGTCTAGCTTGGGAAAGAAGAAAGGCAAAGAGCCTCAGCAGGCTCAGAAGAAGACAAAGGTCATGGGGCCGACACCGATAGAGACGATAGTCGATAATTGAAAACGAAAGGAGCTTGAAGTTAATGAGGGCTCTCAGTTTGATTCATGGACGAGGATGAAGGAGGAGGTCCCTCAGACACATACTAAGGGGGCTAGCTCCTCTTCCTGCATGGGGGCCTTTAGGTCCTAAAATTTGACATTCTTGAAGGCTGAAATTTCTTCCCTCATAGCCAACCTGAGGGAAACCAAGGCCTCGATGTTTTCTTCTCCCTTAGCCTCGGATTATGACTTCTAAATATGCCCTCGACTAAGGTCTATGATTACGATCTGCACACTTTGTCTCAGGTACCTCTCTCGACTTTACTCCTTTTGATTTACCAGCATTTCATGTGTTCCCTCGACCCCTTTTAACATGTGTGCTTCTATGCAATCTGTCTGCGCCTTTAGCTCGGCCACCAAGTGGATGGCTAAAAATAAACAAAATTTCTATGAGGTCGATCTGAAGACCGAGATGGAGACTACAAGGTCCAAGTTGGAGAGTGGAAGGACCAAACATGCAAGGGTCCTAGATGAGCTGGTGAAGCAGCATGAGGCCAACTTGAAGGTGAAGGACTCTCTTATTAAAGAAAATGATGAGTCCTTGATTAATGAGGGGGACCAATTCAAGTCTGAGCTTGATGGGGAAGTGAAGAAGGCCGGGGCCGATGTTGTGGAGGTTTACAAACTCTCAGACGAGTTTCAAAACTTCGGTCTTGAATACCTAGAGCGGGGGATCAGGATGGCCTGTCGGTGTGTCATCCTGAAGTTTTCTGATGTTGTGTCTTCAGTTCTCCCCTCTCTTGAGTTAATTCAGTTAGACGACCCCCTTATTACCAAGGCTTTAGCCCATGTGGAGTCCCAAGTGAATGTTTAAGGTACCCGCACATCTGATGATCGTCCTATTTTGGTTGTCAAAGAAACTCCTATTGATGTTGAAGCCTTGCCCTCCGATGTATCTCAATAGGGTGGTTGTCTGTAGCCAATACCCTCTTCATGTAACAAATATTTTTGTACATTAATTTTGTTGTACAAGAATTTGTAACACTTTGTTTATAATATAATGCCTCTCCCTGTCTTCTATGCCCGCCTCTTGCGTGATTTATCTTAATTCATGATATTTTGAATTAACCATCCCATTAACCCCCCCCCCCCCCCCCATCTTTTCTTGAGGGTATATGGGGGGGGGGGGGGCGGGTCATCCCCACCATTTTCCCTCATCATAGTCGAGGGTGACTATCACCAACTAAATAAGGTTTTAAATTTTAAGTCTCCCCTCGTCTTTCTTAAGGGTGAATGGGGGGTTGTCCCCACCATTTGCCCTCATCATAGCCGAGGGTGGTTTCCACCAACTAAATGATGTTTTAACTTTGAAGTCCCCCCCGTCTTTCTTGAGGGTGAACTGGGGGTCGTCCCCGCCATTTGCCCTCATTATAGCTGAGTGTGGTTTCCACCAACTAAATGATATTTTAAATTTTAAGTCCCCCCTCATCTTTCTTGAGGGTGAATGGGGGGTCATCCCCACCATTTGCCCTCATTATAGCCGAGGGTGGTTATCATCAACTGAATGATATTTTAAATTTGAAGTCCCCCCCGTGTTTCTTGAGGGTGAATGAGGGGTCTTCCCCACCATTTTCCCTCATTATAGCCGAGGGTGGTTTCCACCAATTAAATTCTATTTTAAATTTTAAGTCCCCCTCGTCTTTATTGAGGGTGAATGGGGGGTCATCCCCACCATTTTCCGTCATTATAGCCGAGGGTGGTTATCACCAACTAAATGATGTTTTAAATTTTAAGTCCCCCCTCGTCTTTCGTGAGGGTGAATGGGGGTCATCCCCACCATTTTCCTCATCATAGATGAGGGTGGTTTCCACCAACTGAATGATGTTTTAACTTTGAAGTCCCCCCTCATATTTCTTAAGGGGGAATGGGGGTCGTCCCCACCATTTTCCCTCATTATAGCCGAGGGTGGTTTCCACCAACAAAATGATGTTTTAAATTTTAAGTCCCCCCTTGTCTTTCTTAAGGATGAATGGGGGGTCGTACCGACCATTTACCCTTATTATAATCGAGGGTGGTTATCACCAACTGAATGATGTTTTAAATTTGAAGTCCCCCCTCGTCTTTCTTGGGGGTAAATAGGGGGTAGTCCCCACCATCTTCCCTAATTATAGCTGAGGATTGTTTAAGAATGATAACCCTAATCATGCTATCATTAACAACCACAAGATGAAGATCTAACATAATATTCTCATTAACATTCCAAGTGTTCTATTGGAGCAACACATTCATTGCAACTGTGGTCCGATAGGACATTACATTATTGATAGTATTTCTTCAAATGATCTCCATTCTAGGGGTTCAAAAATGGTTCCCCTTCAAGGTTATCTAGTCTGTAGGTTCTAGGGACAACTTCATCAATGACCCTATATGGGCCATGCTAATTTGGGTAGAGCTTGTTAGGATTTTGCCAAGTCTTTTTTAGTACTTGGACCCCACGACAATTGGCCTTTGCTTCACCCTTTGGTTGTAAAAATTGGCGGTCCTTTGTTGATAGGCTAGTTGCCTTATCTCAGCATCTTCTCTTATCTCCTTGATCAAGTCTAGATCAAGTCTCCTTTCTTCCATATTCTTCTGTGGGTCATACATTTGGACTCTATTAGTAGGAAACCCAATCTCGATGGGGATGATGACTTCTAAGCCATACGCTAGCATGAACAGGGTTTCCTCGATAGGAGTCTTTTGCCGTTGTCTTGTAGGCCCTTAGTACAACGTACAGCTCCTCAACCAATCTTCCTTTCGCCTCCTTGAGTTTTTTCTTGATCCCATCTATAATTATTCTGTTTGTAACTTAAGTTTGCCCATTAGCCTGAGGTCGGCCTGGGGTTGAGAAAAATTGTTTTCCACCGACCTTTTCACAGTATTTCTCTAGAGATGTTTTCTTGAATTGAGTCCCGTTATTCGAGATGAGGGTTTTGGGGAGACCATATCTGCATATAATGTTTTTCCAGATAAACTGGAAGGTCTTCTGCTCGGTGATCGTTATCATCGGCTCCGCCTCCACCCATTTTGATAAATAGTCAATTTCTACGATTAAGTATCGATAGTTATTGACGACCCTATGCAAGGGTCCTACTAGATCGATTCCCCATAATGCGAATGGCCACGGGGATGTGATAGAGGTAAGAGGCTGATGGGTCTGGTGAGGAATGGTGTCCAACCTTTGACATTTATCGCACTTTTTTACGTATGCCGTGGCGTCTTTTCCTAGGGTCGACCACCCGTATCCCTGGGTTACTACCCTCTTTGCTAACGACCTGCCCCTAATATAGCTTGAACATGACCCCTCATGCACATCTTGTAAGAAGTGTGGGATCTCAGACGGGTGCACACATCTGAGAAAGGGGAGCAAGAACCCCTTTTTGTACAAGGTGTCTCCGATGATAGTGAATTTCATGGCTCTGTATCTCAACTTCTTCCTTTCTTATTTTTCTTCTGGCATCTCCCCCTCTTTAATATATCTAATTAGAGGGTCCATCCATGAAGCTTACCTGTTGATATTTAATCAAGAGCTAAGTGTTCCCTCTTCCTCTTCAATCGTTGGTCGAAGAAAAATTTCCCCTAGGACTCTCCTTTTGAGATCTATCCTAGTTACTGAGGCCAACCTAGCAAGTGCATCGGCTTGGAAATTATCAAGCCTAGGTATCCTCTTAAACTTTATTTATCTGAAGCTCTTCAATAGTGCCTTTACCCTTTCAAGATATTTGGCTAGTCTCTCATCCTTGGCTTCGTAGGCTCCTAGTATCTGATTCACCACTAGTTTTGAATCACTATGGACTAAGATCTGGCAGACACTAAGAGAGTTATCCAAGGAGAGGCCTGCTATTAGGTCCTCGTATTCAGACTCGTTGGTGGATGCTTTGAATTTGAACCTCAGAGCGTACTCGACATCTGTGCCGTCGGGTGCTGATACAATTAATCCAACTCCATTTCCGATCTCACAAGAATACCCGTCAACGAAGAGGTTCCACGCAGCTGGTTCCTCTGAGAATTTTCCCTCAGTGAGGGACCCTTGCCTAAAGAGATATCTCCCCTCTTTGTTTTTGGTAACTTTTTCTCTAGCGGTGCTTGTCTCAGCCTTTTTTGAGGATGAGTCAACAATTCTGCCTTGCCGTGCATCTGTCTTCTTGAGGATCTTATCTTAAACCTCATCATCTTCCCAAGTAAATTCAGCCACGATATTTGCTAATGCTTTCCCCTTAATGGCCACTCCTGATTGATATACAATCTCAAACTCTCCCGGCTCTATAGCCCACGCCATTAGACTCTCGATTTTTTTGGCTTGAGTAAGACCTGCCTGAGAGGAGAGTCGATGAGGATGACCATCGTGTGGGACTGGAAGTATGGATTTATCTTTCTCGATGCATAGATCAAGGCATAGGCCAAATTCTTCATCCTTGGGTATATTTTCTCGGCCCCCTAGAGTGCCTTACTGTTGAAATACAAAGGCTTCTATACTCCGTCCTCTTTTCTTATAATGGCTGCACTGATGGCTGATTTTGAGACAATTAGGTACACATGTAGTCGTTCGCCCTATACTGGTCGTGACAACAGTTAGGGATGTATGACTTTAGATCCTTGAAATACTGGTCACGCTCTTCCTTCCATTCGAAGGCCTTTCTAAGAATTTTGAAGAACGATAAACACCTGTATGTGGATCTTAACACGAACCTATTCAAAGAAGCCAGTCGCCCTTTGAGCCTCTGAACATTTTTCATGGCCTTGGGGGTCTTCATTTGTATGAGGGACTTTATTTTCTCAGGATTGGCCTCGATGCCTCTTTGGTTGACAATGAACCCCAAGAACTTCCCAGCTCTGACCCCGAATACACATTTAGCCTGGTTGAGCTTCATCTGGTACTTATCCATCGTGTTAAAGGTCTTCTCGAGGTCATCTATATGATACTCGGCCTTAAAACTCTTGGTCAACATGTCATCTACATAGACTTCCACGGACTTCCCAATTTGGTCCTCGAACATTTTATTCACAAGGTGTTGATACGTTGCCCCTGTATTTTTTAGGCCAAAGGGCATGACCCTATAACAGTATGTCCCCTTGTCGATAATGAAAGCCATTTTTTCTGAGTCTCCAGGGTTCATGAAGATCTGGTTATACCCTGAATATGAATCCATGAAGCTCATGGCTTGCGATAGCATCTACCATTTGGTAAATGCGAGGGAGAGGGAAGCTGTATTTGGGACAATGTTTATTGAGTTCAGTGAAGTCTACGCACATCCTCCATTTCCCATTAGCCTTAGGGACTATGACTGCGTTCGATAGCCATTCAGGATAGATGACCTCCATGATAAACTCTTCATCTTCTAGCTTCTTGACCTCATCCCTAATGACCTCATACTTTTCTCGAGAATAAATTCTCCTCTTCTGCTTTACTGGCTTTGCACCCTCTACCACGTTAAGCTTGTGGTTCATGATTTTGGGGTCAATCCCCATCATATCGGCGTGAGTCCATGCAAAGACGTTATGTTTTCTCCTTAACAGCTTGATGAGGTCTTCTTTTATGTCTGTCTTCGGAGCTTTGCCGACCTGGACAGTTTTTTTCGGCTCATCCTCTTTGAGGATGATGGATTATGCCTCTTCTGAGGCCTCTCCTTTCTTCATCTTGGTCTTGTCCCTAGGGTCAAGGGTATCAATATTATATGTGGTTGTTTCTTTCCTGTGCGCCTCTCTTTCTTCAGCAGAATTAAAGTAGCATTCCCGTGTCGTCGTCTGGTATCCCTTAACTTCCCCTACCCCGTAAGGTGTCCAGAATTTTATCATTTGGTGAACCGTGGACGACACGACATTAAATTCCTTGAGGGACACCTGCCCCAGTATAATGTTGTAGGATGAGAAGACTTGTTCATCCATCATGAAAAAGTTGACCTTCTTAGTAAGCCATCTTGTCCACTCATCCCCCATTCTAACATCAGCCTCATACACTCCTAGGGGATGAACTTTTTCACCAATTAAACCAATCAAGGGGTGATGGTATGGGACGAGCCTTGCACGGATGAGGCCCAAGGCTGTAAAGAACGGCCAGAACATCACATCTGCAGAACTACCCCCATTTACCAAGATCCTCGGCACCTCTCATCCGTGTACCCTAATAGTGATGGCGAGAGGGTTATCATGTGGGTCTAAGAGGTCTTTGAAGTCCATTCTTGAGAACCCCACTATCAAGGTATCCATATCAATCTTCTTCCTTTTTTCTGACTTTGTTTCCATAGAGGTTGAAGGTACATCTTTTGTTACTCTGTTGGCTTCAGCTACATAGGCCTTCCTGTTAGCGACCTCTGACCCTCCTCCTGCTAGTCCCCCAGAGATCATCCCCACACTGAGTGAGATTATATTAATTCTCTTTAAGGGGATGTGGTCGTCTCTCGGCGGGAGGTCAGGGTCGTCTTCATCATTCGAGGGGTCATCCCATCGGTTTGGAGGGTCTTCTATACACGTGTCACCTCTCTTCTTCATGGGGTCGGCCCCTCTTAAAAGCACTCTTATCAACGTATTTCCTTAACTTACGTTCTTTTAACATTTTTTCAATTTCATCTTTCAGAGCAAAGCACTTGTCAATCACATGGCGATGATCTTGGTGAAGATCACACCACAAGTTTTTGTTCCTCTTCTGAGGGGCTACCCTCAACTTTTTGGGCCATTTCAAGGATCGATCACTCTTTATCTCATTCAAGATGTGTTCGCAGCTGACCGTCAGGGGGGTATAGTCAATAAATTTGTCATCTGCAGACCTCTTCTTCCCCTCTTTATTCCTTTTCTAGTACTTACCCCCACTAGTGCCTCCTTTTTTATCTTCTTATTTTGCCTCCATCGCCTCTTCTACGTTCATCACCTTTCCCACCGTTGACAGCAATTCAGCCATCGTCTTCGAAGGGTCTTTGGCAAGCTTCCATAGAAGCTTCCCCTTCTGGAGTCCTCGAATGAGGGCCATCATGGAAATGTTTTACATATAGTCTTCGACCTCTAACTTCTCTTTGTTAAATCTGTCTATGTAGTCTCTTAGGCTCTCATTTTTCCTCTTCTTAATGTAGAGCAGGTTGTGGTCTTCTTCTGTGGCCTCACTCCAAAGAAAGAGTTATGGATAAAACGGTCTGCTAACTACTTAAAGCTTTCAATGGAGTTCTTTAGAAGAGACATATACCAGACATGTGCAGCCCCAGTCAGAGTGCCGGAAAAGGCACGACACCTCATCTCATCTGAGATAGAGTATATATATGCCGCTGATTGGTACATCTCAATATGTTGGACTGGGTTGGTGATCCCGTCATATCTTGGGGTGACCACAAGTGGCTTAAACTTAGACGACGTGGGGAAGTTGACTATATTTTCCACAAAGGGTGAGTCTATGGAGTATCCTCTTTGAAGAGGGTCTCGGCTCTTTGCGATGTCACCAATTTTATCCTCCAGCCTTTGGATCGAGTCGTTCTAGGGCCTCGTAGGGTCGTCTTGGCTGATGTTATCCCCCGCCACCACTTTGAGGTGGATGGAGGGTTCTGCTGTGACAGACCTGTGTCAGTTGTTTACTTCCCACTGGCTGTCTCCCCATCCATGGGGTCAGCCCCCGTGTGGTCGGCCATCTGCTGCCTCCCTCCTAGACCTCAGAACACTTCTTGATCGGGATAATTTTTTCCCGTAGGTCATTTACTAGGCCTAGCCTCTCAAAGGCCGACCCTCTGCTCAGATGATCAAAAGTAGAGTCTCTCGAGAAATCGTCAGGATTTTGCCTTCCACACTTCCCTTTGCTTTCCTAGATAGGTCGCACAGTATTGTTAGAGACCTCATACGGCTCCCAGCATTCTATGGGGGCTTCATCCCCTTCCAAATCATCATACCTGTCTTTAGGGAAAGGGTTTCCTTACCTCCCCAGGCATAGACGCCGGGGGTCACCAACATCCCTCCACTGCTCTGGATGTGGCAAGTCTTTGCATGGCGCCTACGGTGGTCCCCTAGCCTCATGTTGCCCTGGAGTAGCTACCGGAGTAATCATCTCTGGTGAGACTCCTGGAGGTCTTAGTATGTTTTGGCTGAGAGCTATAAATTGCTCCTGCATAATCCACTGGCTTGCTGCTAAAGACTTCAGAGCGGTGGCCACATCAACCATCTCAGACTGAGGTGGTGCCTGATCGAAACTAGGTCCTACTCCACTATCCGGTGTAAGAGGTGGTGGTGGTAGCATCTCCGGTGCCATATATTTGAGCTATAGAGAGTTGGATGGTCAAAAGACTGATGAGCTTGAGAACTTTAATGGGTATCTTTCAATGGTGAAACATCTCCATAAAAAGGGGAGAACTGGTTCACCACCAGATTACCCGGTGAGGTGAAGCTGTATAAAGGAAGAGATGTCTTCTCGTTCCCATAGATAGCGCCAAACTGATGATGATGAGATTCAGCACCACCAGACAAGGGGTGGAGAGCTCAAACAGTAATAACAATGGCAGCCATGGAGTTTTATGTGTATAGTGTATAGAAGGAGATGAGTATAAGATGAATAAGACAATGATGTATAGTGGTTCAGCAAATTAGGCCTACATCCACTGTGAGTCTGTGATCCACTAAATATGGGCACTAATGGCCTTGGATACAATGCACATAAGCTCCCTCTCTCTCTACTGTGTGTATAAGCAGAGTTTAGTTAGGGTTACAATTATCGATCCCCTACAGGATTGTACGTGACAAGTATATATAGGGCTTGGGGGGAGTAGTGTACCCCCCAAGCATGCGTGGTGAATGTGAATGATGATCTAGCCAATTCCCTACTTACACCTGGCTGTTCCACTAGTGATTACTGATGACATAATATTCCTTCATGTAAGGGGATGATTTTATTATAACGGTCTAGCCCATGTGTCATATGAGTCCGACGCGCACTGTTCCACGCATCTCCCAAGTCACGCATGGTGATGACATCACCCTCGACTTATGATGTGAGGCTGAAGGTAAAGTTCCTACTGGCAGCGAGCCTGGCCTGGTGAGGGCCTCATACTATCGTACCCTCATAGGATTGTTTGAGCCATGATGAGGGGTCGGCCCTTTAAAGAGTCGTCCGAGCCATGATGAGGGATCGACCCCTTGAAGGGTCGGCCGAGCCATGATGAGGGTTCGGCCCCTTGAAGGGTCGTCTAAGCCATGATGAGGGGTAGGCCCCTTGAAGGGTCATTTGGACCACAGTGAGGGGTCGACCCCTTGGAGGGTCATCTGGGCCATGCTAAGGGGTTGGCCCCTTGAAGGGTCATCCGTGTCTGATCCTTCCCGTAATGGAGTCGTGGCCATCGAATTCGTCCTCGGCCTGAGCCCTCGTCTGGGAGGAGGACACCATCGGCCTGGACAAGGGTATATATGGGTATATCAATTTATCTCTTAAATTTATTCTCCCATAGTACAATTGCTACAATAATGGCCCTCCAGCCATTAGGATCTAATTGGGCTGGTCCTAACCTCATTGTTGGAAAATTCTTCTATTAGGAACAGGGATAGGTAGCCACAACCCATTAATGAAGGCGTGCAAAGGAAAGAAGACCCCATCTTCAGCAAGTGTCGTGTATGGCCTTTGTTTCCCACCAGGTGTTGAGCACAACAAGTTATTTGGAAATTCAAAGGCCTCAGCTACCTGATCAACCCATTCTTGTGTCATAGTGTTGCGGATGCTAAGTGCAGTGAGAGGGATCTTAGCCCCCCTAGATGTGATAGCAGGTTCATCCCTAACATTAAATGCACCCCCTGCTGCGGCATTATCGTCTACGTCCACCAGTTGGTTGCTAGAATTAGCCTCTTCCTCCATAACCATTGAATCTGAATATGAATCTCGCACCACACAGTTGGGGAAATTTCTTAGCTGGCAAGTTCCAATTGATTTCAAAGGGAGCACAAAGGGAAGTTCGGGAGGATAGGGTCTAAAGTGTATGTTCCAAAAGCCTCTTAGTGTAATACCCCGTAATTTTTGGCTTTTAAAATTGGGGATTTATTAAATTTAATTGAGTTATTAATTTTATATTAATCCGAAATTTTATTTAAAAATATTTACTAGAATGACGATAGTTAGTAATTATTGGTAACTTGTTGAATATTATTTAATGAGTAAAGTAGTATATAGAATTGAATTGATTAAAATCTCACGAGTGAATAACACGACAATTATGGAAATTAAGCGGGGACGCGCCTGTGTCGTGTCGTGACTAAATTATTATTATAAAAGTGAATAAATTATAAGTCCCTCGTATGGTCATTTTGAGTGTGCCAACGTGTCTAGAAGGGTCGAGATAGTCAGAAAAGTGTACACAGGGGTTTAGTTTGGGTCTCAGGGCGTTTTTAGGCCTAACTAGCATGTCGGGAGGGTATTATAGTCATTCTGTATTTTTGGGTAATTAAATAAATGAATTTTCCTAAGTTATATCAGTTATTAGAGTTTAGATTTTACGATTAACAATCATATAAACATAGAATGACCATTCGAGAAGAAAGGTAGAGAGATTTTCAAGAATTGAACACAAACCGTAACACCTCTTTCAAGATTAACACCACTAGGGCATAGATCGTAAGACGAGGAACGCATCCATATCCTTATCACTAACAAATCATTATTTTGAATCCCAGGAAAGTATCTATCTTTCTACTTTTCTATTTAGTGTTTCACCCATGGTAGAATAAGATTGATAAATATATGTTTAATGGAAGAGTTTGTTGATTTCGGGAATTTAAATCACATGCCTTAGAGGAAATACGTGTATTATAGAAATCTCAACATATGTAGAGCATTACCCACAAAATTGTATTGATTTAGAAGTGAGAAATCTGGAAAAAGAATTACAAGACTGGAAATTAAATGTAAAACTACGGTTCTTGATAATTATGATGAATTTTCCCATTTATTCGATACCGTTGATGAATTTTTACATGGTTCAATTAGGAAATCATTTATATAGGTGTATTTAATCAGTAGTTAACTTTTTTTGGAGTTTGGGAATCATTAATGGTGTTTTGGAGAATTTTCTTGGATGAAACCTATAGGTCGAATAACATTTTTTGGGTAAGAACTTCTTGATCGATCGATCGACCCAAGAAGGTCAATTGATCGACTGATCGATCGATTGTCCCTTTCCCCAATCAATCGATCCCTCCTGGAAAACTGCATGTATTTCCCCTTTTCGTTTAATCCAGATAAAATCCGTAGGAACCCCTGAATATTATCTGAAGAGCATAGTGGGTCCTGAAGAGGACCATTAGGGTCTAAGTAGAATACCGTTGGATGAAATTTTATATGGGATTAAACTGTGTTTTAACGGGGGGTTTACACATATTAAAAATCGTTCGCACGTTATCTACGAAATTGAGAGGTTTATAAATGACTTAGAGCAGTAGGTTAGAGAGGGTGAACCTACTGAAATTATCTTTAGTGAGAGAGAATACTTCGAGAGATGAGAAGTAAGTATGACATTATTATAATTGAGAATAAAAGAGACGAATCCTTTATGAGAGATAATTGGGTAAAATTGTACTAAGTATAGTTAGTAATAATTATTATGGGTCATGGGTGAACCTAATTGGAAAATATGAATATTTATATGTGCATATACTACATATTATATTTGTGAATAATCATACCCACGCTACTTGCTATCACGGAGGTTGCCGCGCCGGGACAGTCTTATCTCGATGGGACCTTTATGGGGGATATTGACTTGTACCCTCGAACATAGAAATACTTGGTACAGGCTATCTATCTGACAATGATGGTCAGACCGTCCCCACATGAATGGCCATATGCTTGCCAAGAATATTATTCAACAGTGTTACTATTGGAATGCTATGGTTCAAGATTACATCGCCTATGTTCGAAAATGTATTAAATTTCAATAGTTCTCTAATCTCCAGCACTTTCCCCCACGGGAATTATATAACATGACTTCTCCCTAGCCATTTTCCACATAGGGCATCGATAGCATAAGGAAAATTACACCTAAAGATTCCAATGGGTACGAGTTCATCCAGTTGCGATTGATTACTTGACGAAATGGGTCAAAGTCGAGTCATATGCAGTACTAAATGCCAAAAGGTAGCCAAATTCATCCAAAATAATATCATCTATCGATACGAGGTCCCACACGAGCTAGTGTCAGATAACCGATTACATTTCGAGGCAGAAGTCAAAGAATTTATCGGCGAGTATGGGATTTAGAGACACAAATCTTCTCCCTATCGAACACAAACCAACAGTGCGGTTGAAGCCGATAATAAGAACCTCAAAGCAATCCTCAACAAGATGACCTAGAGTTAACGAGATTGAGCCGATCGGATCCCCTACGCCCTTTGGGGTTACCGTATTTCGAGCATAATTCGAGCATCTACTGGTGCTATCCCTTACTCTCTAGTATTTGACATGGAAGTAGTCCTACCCGTTGAACTAGATATACCTTCACTAAGAGTCATGCTTGAAAGTAAAGTCAATGAATAAGATTGACGTCAAAGACAACTTGACGAGTTGTCGCTCTTGGAGGAAAGGAGAGTAAAGGCTCTATATAATATATAGGGCTACCATCGCCGGATAACGTAATATTTAAATAAGAGAGTTAAGGACCATGATATCCATAAAGGGGATTTAGTCCTCAAATAAATCATAGAACCCGCCTGGGACCCCAAAGGGAAATTCAAGTCAAACTAAAGTTGCCCATACATCGTGAAGAAGATCTTGTCTGGTGGCGTCGCTATGCTCACCGACCTTGACGGAGAAGATATGGCCCTTCCAGTCAACCTGGAACATCTCAAGAAATTCTACCCCTAGTCTAAAATCTCGACGCTATACGACTCCTCTCATCACCCTTCGATTCTAAAATTAAAAAATCTTCATTTCCCTGTACTCAGAACTACGCGGGGCGTGATTTTTGGAAAAACCTTTTTTTTTCAAAAATTAAACTTAGAAAATTTTGAAAACCCCAGAAGTACATAGACACCTCATACGTTTTACATGGTCATCATCCCCTTCTTTTTCACAAAATGCTATTCTTTCATTATCTCCGAGAACGACAGTTCATTTTATTATTTACATGAACAAAAGTATTATGCATTCCTTAGTGATTAGTATAGATAATTTAAATGTAAAAATCATAAAGAGGGACAACAATATAATTAAAACCATTTTTTATTTCATTTTGAGAATTTTCAGCATGATTATATGAAATATCAGCATAGGGAGTCAAACAAATACCCCTGCCAACCTAACTATCCTAAAACAAACCAAACCAAACTACTTCTAAAAAAACTAACCAAACACATTATAGTCATACAAAACCTTCACAAATACCACCAGATTCACAAAAGACCCTAACCGCACCTACTAGAAGATCCAACCCCATCATCATCTGCATCTTGAGGCCCCCAAACTTCCCTTGCTTGGATAGTATGCCGAAGGCACTCCATGGAACGGTAAGGCCGGACCAGCCTAGAGAAAAAAACTACACCCCCTATGTAGTATCAAACATGGAAAACCATTTATGCCCAGTATCCTCGGCCAACATCTTGACCACTACCTTCTTCCATTGCCATTTCATATAATCTCTGGACACATGCCAAACAATGCCAATAGATTGGGAGGGACGGGTTGAAAGCCGACGACTCTCCCATGAAGAGGCCAACCACATGCCCTTCCCTTCCATTAAATCCTCTATAGGAAAGAAGTCTAGGGTATGGGAAGGTACAATTTTCTCCCATCTAACTTAATACAGGAGCCTACTGGTAAAATAGAAAGAGATCGGTCGAAGGCTAACTAACCGAATGTACCGGTATTTTTCTAGTTCTAGAATAGTTTGTAATTACCCCACCAGGGCACTCACCAACGCAAACATTGAGACCCGTGCTCTACTAACCAATTTACTAGGTTCTTTATATTCGGGCCAAAGTGGATGAAATTATGGGTGAAGAAATTTAGCAAAAATGCTAAGGGATATTCAGGGGGACTGCTAAACTGATTCTCTCAGATAGTCGTATGAACAGCATGTCAGTAATTCCTCTCAGAAAATAAGAAAGTCCTTCTTGCCAAACATCTAGACCATTATTGGTCTCTACCAGTATCACTTCCATAGGATTACTATGATATGTCATCCACGCAGTAATGATAACTAGTTAAGGGTCCACCAACAGGTCCCCGATCACCAACAGTAGCTTCGAAGTTAAGCCAAGGGCAACGACACCGGCATAGCCCACATCATTAACATCTTGTAGACACATAGATTATAATACAACTGCGAGGGAGATCATTCCTCCAGTAACAAATGATTGAGCCATTGAAGTAAAAATGTGGAGAAGTTTTGCTAACAGCTCTCGAGGGGGCCGAGAGGATTCGGGCATGGTTGTTGCCACACTAGGGTTTACCCATAACATATGAGAAAACTACTCATAGATCGGGCATACCTCGTCCAAGCCAAAATGAAAAACATTGTTGCCCAGATATTAACTCAAGAGAGGGGGGGGGGGGGGGGTGAATTGAGTTTAGCAAACTTTTTATGACTTTAATTTCTAATTAATAAATATTTATCTTTTAAAGTACTTAAAAATCAGATTAATAATACAAATAAAATTGTAAAGTTCACAAATTAATTTATTGAAGATAAGTTACAGATTTTAATACCCACTAAATAAATTATCAAGTTTAGCTCATAAAATAATTTTATATTCTGAAATTTAATCTGAAGTGATTATCACAGTAGTGTTAAATAAGTAAAGCAGATTAATTACATAAGTAGTATTTCAAGTTTATAAAATCCAACCAAATTTATAAATAATTTTCGTAAATAATAAAAACTAATATTCATAGATTTATTAAATATTACGAAAATATATATTTAAGTCTTTATCAAATATTCAGATTTAAATAACTTCCAAATGTAAGTGATAAATAAAATAAAATTAATCAATCACAGGCATATAAATGATTTAATTGCTGAAAATAAATGACACCGTATTTTTAACGTGGTTCGGCCAAAACCTGGCCTACGTCCACGCGCATAGAACTGCATCCGTCTCCTTGCGCTTCACTAATTCTGATCCACTTTTACGGTAGGATCAAACCACCACTTTACAACTGAGCAGCAAACCGGCTACAGGTACAACTTCCGAATCTAAAATCCAAAGCTTCAAGAATAAATTTTAAGTACACAGGTTTGGATGTCGAAACTCTTAATGTACAAATGTAAATCTGAGTTTCTTCTTCAAGTTCAAGTAGACTTCACAGATATTCCAATTTTTTTTGTCTCTCAAGTCTTCACTAGAAATCTTGAAGCTGAATACTGACTTTTGAACTTTTGAATTTCTTTTTGTTCAGTTTTTTTTTTGCGATGCTTTCTTCTTGAAACTGCTGGACAATATATACTTAGATAAAAAATAGACGTTGAGGATTTTGAAAGATGGAAACTCTTTATCAACTTGAGAGCTTCATTAATTGTGAACTGAATGATGGAGACCATGTTTTCTTCTTCTCTGATTTCCATCAATATAATAAATGGTAAACTGATGGAGAGAGAAATATTAGTGACAAATGAGATATAGAAGAAAGATTCATATGGAGTGTGTTAGAAGATAGATACTTAATTAAAGAAATCTTCTCTTTTCAAAACGTCACAAGTCAGTCAGAGATAGACAAAGAGAAATAGGGATGTTATTTATTTATATAAATAAAAATTTGACTAAGTCAAAAAAATAGGCGTGTTACTGTAAGCCAAACACTGGACTCGAAGCAATGTGTTAATGAAATGTGCATAAAAAAATATAGATAATAAAGTATATATATAACCAGTATTGTAATGATATGACATAAAACTTTAAGTATTAGCTGATGTCGTCTGATGTATTCATCATAATAAATATATATCTAAAATATGCGGACAGAAGTTTATACGTATATGTATCCGAAGAGTTACCTAGGCAAAAAAAATTATAAGTCATAAAATAAATAATGGAGCAATCTCTCAGTCGACGCCATGCGTCAAAAAATATATATATAAACTAATGTGTTCAAAGGTCTGTAGTGAATGAATTTTCTAAGGCAGTTGAGCAGTGAAGAAATCAAGTGAAACAGGTCTTATACGTCTACATCAAGGCCAACAGGTACAGAAGGTTTCTTGAGATTTGGATGAATTAAATGGTGTGGGACCAAGATTGATATCAACTCTATAAATAAAGATATTGTCCGTGTACCAGCAATTGCTATAAACAAAATAGATCCAAGAGAGTTAAAATAAATAAATAAATAACTGGATGAACAATATCTTAAGAGAAAAAAAAATTCTAAATCTTGTCTCATATTATTTTCAAGACAGAGTCCGCCGAAGCAGTTAGCACGCGATACAAGAAAAAAAATCGCGTCCCAAGAAATGAAATCACAACGAAGTGTGCTAAGAGGTTTTCCCAACCATTGATGGATCAGTACACGGATGGGACAAGACAAGGGGTGTAAGCATTAAAAGTGGATAACTTTTAGCATGAAAAGAAATAACCCATTTGGGTCTCTTTAAAAAAAAAAGCAATCATATCTGACAAAAGTTAAGGCATGAATTGTATTCAATCGTAAAAAGTAACTAATATATAAATATTACCATATCAAGAAGGAGATGACTTTAGTACATGTGGGGCCCAAGATTTGAAAGAACACAAAGCAAAGTATAGAAGCAAGCATGTGATTGTGGCAAAACAAGTGCACAAAAAAGAATCAATCAATTTAACTGTATGATTCTAGGTACATTATCGTGGGCTAAAAAATATTTCGTATAATAGAATAATCAACATCAAAAATAGAAATGAAATATAAATAAATATAGATGTCTAACATATAGATAAGACGTAATATATAATTAAGTATAGTATATAAAAATTATTCGGACAAAATAAGTAAAAAAAACAATAGCAACATTATTCAGACAAAGTAGGTAAGAGTAAAGAAATAATAAGACTAAAGCTCATAAAAGCATATATATAAACATAGTTTTACAAAGTAATATATTACATATATTATCGAATTAATATACTTAATAATTATATTAACTATTATATAAGTACATATATATATATAATTGTACAAACAAAAAAATTTAATAAAAGTATGTTTGGAATCATCAAAATCAATCTATTAGTTAAACTAAAATGAACATTAAATACAATTAAACTAATTTAAAATTAATTCATGGGTTAATTACATTTTCATTTAACAATCTCCCCCTTTTTGATGATGACAAATAACTTTATTCAAAATAATAAAAATTGGCACAATACTGAAAATTCACATACTTCTCCCCCTGTTTGTCATAAACAAAAAGGAATAGTAATAGGTCATTCTATAAAAGTAAGATGTAAAGAAAAGATAAACACAACTACTGGTTTATTGACACTAAAAGGAAATTACATTGTTAGATTATTTATCATATGGCATACATCATTGGGATGTGCTTCAAGAAGGATTTCTTTCCCGTTATCTTTGACCATAAGTTTGATAGAATTTCCGGTGTAGGAGCCGGTTGAGGAAGATTCAGATTTTGTAGATGTGTTTTCTTGTGAGGGAGTAGCCATATGAGGTGGTAAAACAAAAGGCCAAGGAGGTGGAGTTACCGAAGGAGAAAATGGAGGAGAGAGAGCTATGGCGTTAAGAGCTTCGGAATAAGAAGAATATTTTTTGAATTTAGCATTACTTACACCTTTATTTGAAGCTCACATTCTGCCCAAGTGGTATAAACCCCGGGTTGTTTTCCAACCCAAACAACATAGAAGGACTTCATGATTTGTGTGTGAAGATGGAGTAAAAGAAAGTAACACACATTTATATATATAGTGGAGTATTGAATGTCAACTAATGATAAAGTTACCAATAGTTTGTCTACTAGTGAAAAAGAGTTTTGGAAAGATGTAAAAATGCTATATATAAAAAAAAATTATAATATTAAATCATTTATACATGCCATACCGAGTTCACGACAAATAAAAGTAGAACGATCTTCGGATAACGGTTTTGTGAAAATATCGGCTAATTGAAGATCCATAGAAATAAATTCTATTCTTACGTCACCTTTTTGAACGTGATCACCCAAAAAATGATGTCTAATTTCAATATTCTTTGTTCTAGAATAAAGAATTGGATTTTTTGTCAAACATATGGCACTTGTATTGTCAAAAAAAATTGGAGTATTTTGAAATGATATTTTAAAGTCTTCTAATTGTTGTTTCATATATACAGTTTGAGCACAACTACTACTGGCAGCAATATATTCTGCCTCGGCCTTGGAAAGAGCAACTAAATTTTTCTTTTTACTAAACCAAGAAACTAGTGAGTGTCCTAGGAAGTGACATGTACCACTAGTGCTTTTTCTATCAACTTTACAACCCGCAAAATCTGCATCGGAATAACTTACGAGTTCAAATGATGTGCTTTTAGGATACCATAAGCCGAAGTCTTTAGTACCATTTAAATATCTAAAGATACGTTTTATGGCACACAAATGAGATTCTTTAGGATTGGCTTGAAAACGAGCACATAAACAACACTAAACATTATGTCGGGTCTACTAGCGGTTAAATATAGTAGACTACCAATCATGCCACGATATAAAGTAGTATTAATAGATTTTTCTTTTTCATCAATATCTAACTTTATGGATGTGCTCATAGGTGTACCAAGTGTTTTACCGTTTTCTAAGCCATATTTTACTAAAAGATCTTTAATAAAATTAGATTGATTGATAAAAACACCATTTTCAGTTTGCTTAATTTGTAAGCCCAAAAAGAAATTTAACTCACCCATCATACTCATTTCAAATTCTTTTTGAATAAATTCTGAAAAATCTTTACATAAATTTTCATTTGTGGATCCAAATATAATATCATCAACATAAATTTTTACAAGAAGCATATCATTGTTAAGAATTTTTATAAATAGAGTAGAATCCATTTTTCCTCTCAAAAAATCATTTTTAAGTAAAAATCCACTTAACCTGTCATACCAAGCCCTAGGTGTCTATTTTAATCCATATAAAGCTTTATTTAGTTTATAAACATGATTTGGAAATATGTGATTTTCAAAACCGGGAGGTTGCTTAACATAAATATCTTCACTTATAAAACCATTTAAGAAAGCACTTTTGACATCCATTTGAAATAATTAAAAGTTTTCATAACATGCATAAGCTAATAACATACGAATGGCTTCTAATCTAGCTACGGGGGCATAAGTTTCATCGTAGTCAATACCTTCTTGTTAGTTAAAACCTTGTGCAACTAGTCTAGTTTTATTTCTTATAATCAATCCGTCGTCATCCTTTTTATTTCTAAAAACCCATTTAGTTCCAATAATAGTTTTATCTTTAGGTGTAGGAACAAGTGACCAAACATTATTACGTTCAAATTGTAACAATTCTTCTTGCATAGCTAACAACCAAAACTCATCTTTTTCGGATTTATTAATATCTTTTGGTTCAATTTGTGACACAAAAGATAAATTATTACATACATTCTTTAAGGAGGATCTAGTAAGAATACCACTTGAAGGTTCTCCTAATATATTTTCAAAAGGATGATTATTAACGAATTTCCAACTTTTAGGTAAACTAGAGTCATTATCATTTTTATCTTTATTTGGAGTCTTTCCATCATTAATGGAATCATCAATACTAGAAGTAATGTTTTCATTTAATTTTACTTCATTAATAGATTTATTTTGATCTAAAACCTCATCATCATCAATGTTGTTTTTAACAAAAGAATTAGAATCATCAAAAGATACATGTATTGATTCTTGAACAACTAAAGTCCTTTTATTAAAATCTCTATATGCTTTACTATGAAGTGCATACCCAAGAAAAATACCTTCATCTGATTTTGCATCAAATTTACCCAAATTATCTTTATCATTTAAAATAAAAAAATTACTTCCGAAAACCTTGAAATAACTAACATTTGGTCTTTATTTTTCATAATTTCATAAGGAGTTTTATCTAAACCTTTTCTAATAATAGTTCTATTTATTACATAACGATATGTATTAACGGCTTCCACCCAAAAATATTTCGGCAAATTATGTTCATTTAGCATAGTTCTAGCCATTTCTTGTAAAGATCTATTCTTTCTTTCTACTACACCATTTTGTTGAGGTGTGCTAGGTGCAGAAAAATTATGTTCAAAACCATTTTCATCACAAAATAATTCAACAACTTTGTTATCAAATTCTCTTCCTCTATCACTTCTTATAAAGACAGTATTGGAACCTTTCTCATTTTGAATTTTTCTACAAAATTTTGCAAAAATAGAGTGTGTATCATTTTTATGACTAAGAAAGAAAACCCATGTAAATCGAGAATAATCATCAACAATAACAATAAAAATAACATAATATCTTTCACCTAAACTAGCAACTTTGTTAGGTCCGAATAAGTCTAAGTGTAGTAATTCTAATGGCCTATTAGTTGAGATATCTCTTTTCTTTTTAAAGGAAGTCTTGGTTTGCTTTCCAAATTGACATGCATTACACATTTTATCTTTAATAAACTTAATTTTGGGCAGCCCTCTAACTAACTCATTTTTGGACAAAATATTAAGTTGTTCCATGTTGGAGTGACCTAACTTTTTATGCCATAACCAACAAGTATCATTTAGGGCAGCTAAACACTTAACATTTTGTTGTGACAAATTATTAAAATCAAGAGTATAAACATTTTCATGTCTAGAAGCAACAAATAAAACATTATTATCTTTAACATTTTTTATTAGACAGTAATCTTCTTTAAATGTAGCATCATAACCTTTATCACACAATTGACTAATACTAATTAAATTATGCTTAAGACCATCAACTAAAAGAACATTTTCAATGCAAGGGGAAAGATCCTTACCGACTTTACCTATGCTGATGATTTTGCCTCTGGAGTTGTCTCCGAATGTCACTAGTCCTCCATCTTTGGCAATCAAGCTAGAAAACTTGCTTTTGTCACCAGTCATGTGTCTTGAACACCCGCTGTCTAAGAACCACTTTGATTTGTTCGAACCAGCTCTTAAACAAACCTACAATGGACATTTAAATAACTTTTCTTTCGGTACCCAAAAAGTGTTGGGTCCATAGGGGTTAGCAAAAATAGGAGTCTCTTTAGGAATCCATCCCACTTCAGTAGAAAATCTATATTTGCAAAAATCTGAAAAATGGGTATGTCTTCCACAATATGTACATAAAGAGTTTCCAATATTTTTAGAATAATTTTCAAAGATTTTCTCATTTTTATTTTCATTATAACCAATTCCAGCCTTATCATACATCCACCTTTGGTTTCCAAGTAGCAAATTTAAATTTTTCTTTCCATTTACAAACTTTTCAAGACACCAAGTTAGATCCTTAAGTTTAAGTTTCAATTTTTCATTTTCAGAAAAATGACTTGATGATTCTTTAATTCTTAGTTTTTCTATTTCAAATTTTATAGACTTATTTTTAGATTTCATTACTTCCATATTTTCAAGGAGAGAATCATATTTATGTGATAAAGAAGAATGTATCTTTTTAAGATTAATATATTTAGTTTTAAGTTCATCAAAATTGTAATAAAGTTCATCAAAAGCATTTTGAAGTTCATCATGATCATTTGAAGTTTCATATTCACTATCTGAATTAAAATTAGAAGATACCTCATCATCATTTTCCATAAGGCAAATATTTGTAACTTCTTCATCACTTGAATCTCCATCATTACTACTTTCATCAGAACCACTCCAAGTAGTAGCTTCATGGCCTTTTTGTATTTTTCATTTATTTTCTCTTTTCTATCATTATTCCCTTATTTGGCTTTGGGATAGCTAGGTCTGATATGGCCTAACTCTTTGCAGGTATAACATCTTGGCTCAAACTTGAAGGATGGCTTTCCTTCATGTGCCTTCTTTGAAAAGAATTTCTTGAATTTTCCAGAATGTCCCTTCTTTTTGGCAAGAATTTTTTTGAATTTTCTGGTGAGAAGTGCTATATCACCATCTTCATCATCAGCTTCATCACTTTCTTCTTCTTCCTCAATGTATTTGAAGGCAATAGTTTTGCTTGCCTTGGGACTTCTCATCTTCAGCAAGTTCTTTGAGTTCCATTTCATGAGTAATTAAGGAGCCCAACAATTCATCAAGAGAAATAGGTATTTCTCTTATAGCTTCTTTGATTGTTAGCTTCTTTGTCATATAGGCAGAAGGTAGTAACCTGAGAATCTTACTCAGTAATTCAGAGTCAGTATAGGTTTTACCAAGAGATTTCAATCCATTTATAATATTTGAAAATGTAGTAAACATATCAGAGATAGTTTCATCTGTTTTCATTTTAAAAAGCTCATAGTTATGAACACGCGTGCTTATTTTATCCTCTTTCACTTGACTAGTTCCTTCATAAGTAATTTCTAATCTATCCTAGATTTCTTTTGCACTTTCACAACAAAAAATTTTGTTATATTCATTAACATCAAGAGCACAATGTAAAATATTCATGTCTTTAGCATTAACTTGAATTTTATGAATATCAACATCATTCTACTCATTTTCATCTTTGGGAACATTTTCATTATTAACAACTTTCATGGGGATATTTGGACCATTTATAATAACTCCCCAAACAGCATAATCATTTGATTGGACAAAATTTTTCATTCTATTTTTCCAATAGCTAAAATTGTTTCCTGTAAATAAAGGAGGTCTATTTATTGATTGACCCTAACCAAGAGATGAAACATTAAAGTTTGCCATTAATCGTAATCTCAAAAGATGTTTAAAATAAAGATAATAAATTAGAGCGTAGCTTTGATACCAATTGTTGCCCAGATATTAACTCAAGAGGGGGGGGGGGGTGAATTGAGTTTAGGAAACTTTTTATGACTTTAATTTCTAATTAAATAAATATTTATCTTTTAAAGTACTTAAAAATCAGATTAATAATACAAATAAAATTGTAAAGTTCACAAATTAATTTATTGAAGATAAATTATAGATTTTAATGCCCACTAAATAAATTATCAAGTTTAGCTCATAATATAATTTTATATTGTGAAATTTAATCTGAAGTGATTATCACAATAGTGTTAAATAAGTAAAGCAGATTAATTACACAAGTAGTATTTCTAGTTTATAAAATCCAACCAAATTTATAAATAATTTTCGTAAATAATAAAAACTAATATTTTGAGATTTATTAAATATTACAAAAATATATATTTAAGTCTTTATCAAATATTCAGATTTAAATAACTTCCAAATGTAAGTGATAAATAAAATAAAATTAATCAATCACAGGCATATAAATAATTTAAATGCTGAAAATAAATGACACCGTATTTTTAACGTGGTTCGGCCAAAACTCGGCCTACGTCCACGCGCCTAGAGCTGCGTCCGTCTCCTTGCGCTTCACTAATTCTGATATACTTTTACGGTAGGATCAAACTACCACTTTACAACTGAGCAGCAAACCGGCTACAGGTACAACTTCCGAAGCTAAAATCCAAAGCTTCAAAAATAAATTTTAAGTACAGAGGTTTGGATGTCGAAACTCTTAAAGTACAAATGTAAATCTGAGTTTCTTCTTCAAGTTCAAGTACACTTCACAGAGATTCCAATTTTTTTTGTCTCTCAAGTCTTCACTAAAAATCTTGTAGCTGAATACTGACTTTTGAGCGTTTGAATTTCTTTTTGTTTAGTTTTTTTTTATGCCTTCTTCTTGCAACTGTTGGACAATATATACTCATATAAAAAATAGATGTTGGGGATTTTGAAAGATGGAAACTCTTAATCAACTTGAGAGCTTCATTAATTGTGAACTGAAGGATGGAGACCATGTTTTCTTCTTCTCTGATTTCTATCAATATAATAAATGGTAGACTGATGGAGAGAGAAATATTAGTGACAAATGAGATATAGAAGAAAGATTCATATGGAGTGTGTTAGAAGATAGATACTTAATAAAAGAAATCTTCTCTTTTCAAAACGTCACAAGTCAGTCAGTGATAGACAAAGGGAAATAGGGATGCTGTTTATTTATATAAATTTTTTTTTGGTCAAGTCAAAAAAATAGGCGTGTTATTGTAAGCCAAACACTGGACTCGAAGAAATACGTTAATGAAATATGCATAAAAAAATATAGATAATAAAGTATATATATAACCAGTATTGTAGTGATATGACATAAAACTTTAAGTATTAGCTGATGTCGTCTGATGTATTAATCAGAATAAATATATATCTAAAATGTGCGGACAGAAGTTTATAAGTATATGTATCCAAACAGTTACCAAGGCAAAAAAAAATTATAAGTCATAAAACAAATAATGGAGCAATCTCAGTCGACGCCATGCGTAAAAAAAAATATATAAACTAATGTGTTCAAAGGTCTGTAGTGAATGAATTTTCTAAGGCAGTTGAGTAGTGACGAAATCAAGTGCAACAGGTCTTATACGGCTACATCAAGGCCAACAGGTACAGACGGTTTCTTGAGATTTGGATGAATTAAATGGTGTGGGACCAAGATTGATATCAACTCTAAAAATAAAGATATTGTCCGTGTACCATCAATTGCTATAAACAAAATAGATCCAAGAGAGTTAAAATAAATAAATAAATAACTGGATGAACAATATCTTAAGAGAAAAAAAATTATAAATCTTGTCTCATATTATTTTCAAAGACAGAGTCTGCCGAAGCAGTTGGCACGCAACACAAGAAAAAAATCGCGTCCCAAGAAATGAAATCACAATGAAGTGTGCTAAGAGGTTTTCCCAACCATTGATGGATCAGTACACGGATAGGGCAAGACAAGGGGTGTAAGAATTAAAAGTGGATAACTTTTAGCTTGAAAAGAAATAACCCATTTGGGTCTCTTTAAAAAAATAAGCAAGCATATCTAACAAAGGTAAGGCATGAATTGTATTCAATCGTAAAAAGTAACTAATATATAAATATTACCATATGAAGAAGGAGATGAATTTAGTACATGTGGGTCCCAAGATTTGAAAGAACACAAATCAAAGTATAGAAGCGAGCATGTGATTGTGGGAAAACAAGTGCACAAAAAAGAATCAAACAATTTAACTGTATGATTCTAGGTACATTATCGTGGGCTAAAACATATTTCGTATAATAGAATAATCAACATAAAAAATACAAATGAAATATAAATAAATATAGATGTCTAACATATAGATAATACGTAATATATAATTAATTATAGTATATAAAAATTATTCGGACAAAATAAGTAAAAAAAATAAGAGCAACATTATTCAGACAAAGTAGGTAAGAGTAAAGAAATAATAAGACTAAAGCTCATAAAAGCATATATATAAACATAGTTTTACAAAGTAATATATTACATATATTATCGAATTAATATAGTCAATAATTATATTAACTATTATATAAGTACATATATATATAATTGTACAAACAAAAAAAATTAGTAAAAGTATGTTTGGAATCATCAAAATCATTCTATTAGTTAAACTAAAATGAACATTAAATACAATTAAACTAATTTAAAATTAATTCACGGGTTAATTAAATTTTCATTTAACAAACATGATTCTCGGGGTACCAAAATTATGCTGCTTCCATCATCATGTTCTAGTTGATGGGTCAGTTGCGCCACAATGAGACCTGACGTAGGTTAAAAGCGTCATAGTCTACATTGTATGAACACATAGCCTCTCAATTCTTGAGATAAGAGGAAAATTTTGCACTTCTGGGCAGATAAATTTTAGAAATAAGAAGACACGAGACAAGAAATAAGCAACCGAAAGAAAATGTGAATGGGTGAAGACATCTCTCCCACCTTACCCCTTTTTATACTTTATTTCAAACAAATTCTGATTTTCCTTCCTATGTTTTTAATCATCCTATCTTAAAATAATTTTTTCCTTGAGTAATCCTAATCTTTTTTACACCCTGAGCAATAAAAGTAAAAAGTGCATATAGATTAATTCATTTAAATAATAGATAAATAATAAAAACTCTGTTCATTTCATATATATACTTCCATCATTAAATTCTCAGCCCTCAAAATGAAAAAGAAGAAAAATCGACCTCGGCCCTCAGAACTGGTCGCTTCCACCTGAGGTCCTTATAATTGACCTCGATCCTCAAAATTGACCATCCCCAGCATTACCTTAGGTCCCCAGGATTCACCTCAACCCTTTGAAATGGTCATCCTTGTAACTTTAGGTCCACATAATTGACCTCCTTTAAAAAAATATCATGCCATGTCTATTCGATGACTTTCACTTGTTACAAGCTCACCCATTGAGGGGATTTCTAGACACCACATATTAGAACCCTATGAGTCTCCCCTTTGGTCCCTATCACCTCCTCCATTCGCTACAAACTCTAGGTCATACTTTAAGTACCAATCTAGTGGCCACCGGATTCTACCTAGCACCGTTTGACTCCGATTAATATCATCGTTAGAGAAAAATCTCAATGAATCTTTAAAGGGCTCTGAATTCCTTTTCTAGTGGTCCACCATATATGCGAATCAGCATAACCTTTGGGACAAACTATCGATTTTACTACCGAAAATTGATCTAGAGGCCACCGGGTGCTCCTGGGCCTCAATTTTCACATATAAGATCCATCATCAGAGAGAAAGCTCAATGGATGATCGAAGGGAACTAAAACCCTTTTTTAAAGGTCCGACCTGTGCATAAAATGGCATAACCGTTTGGATAAAAGATATATTTTCCCTTGAAAAATGATTCGAAGAATAACGAGCTCTCTCGGACTTCATTTGGACAAAGTCACCTCCTTAGATCTAAAGAAACTAAATGGATATTCAAAGGGAACTAAATAACCTTTCCAACAGTTTTCCCCGTGCATGAATTAAAATTATGATACAAATGAACGGTTCGTTTTACTGTGAAGGTTCATTGGACGCTTCTGGGCCCCGTTTGACCAAAGTGAACTCGGTGAACTAAGTGAAGCTCTTTGTAACGTTGAAGTAAATGTCAAAAAATGTCCAATGGTTTGACCCATGCGCGATTTAAACTTACGGTCTGGACGTACGATCCATCATCATCCAACGATCTTCTGTCGAAAATACCGACGGACGCTTTTGAGCCCTGTTTGACCCAACTTCAACTCCTAATCCCAAGAGTGGACAAAAGGACTCCTAAAATTATCTAAACTACCTTTATAATGGTATGCCTTGTGCGCAATTTTCAATTATGAATTGTCTTTTACGACCATTTTTTTGAAAAATCTACACGAGACTGCCAATTGACAGGTTCATTTCCCTGCTTATCGGTAGTATGTCTTGAGCTACTTACCGATTGGTAGGGTAAGGACTATGTCAAATGACAGTTCCCTACCCTATATGAGGAGAGAATGATCTCACTTCGAATGACACCCCATATCCATCAATATCAATGATCTCAACAACATTCTTCTGCAATCAACGAAGTTTCTTTGTGTGAAATTTCTTTCCACCTTTCATTCCCATCATTACCATACGCAATTTAGCAAAAATATCATTCTCTCTCATCCAACATTCATTCCAACTTGCAAGGAGTCTCATCAAATATCAAGGTTAAGATTCAAGTCTCCAAAGAAGGTCCAAACATCTTTCTCTTTTTAAATTTCTTTATTTTTGCATTAGTTATATAAATTCTCAAATCTGCTTTTACTTTAAATCATACACATCAATGTATCATCCTTTATTAGGGATATTTCACATAATTTTTTTTCTATAAAAAACACAAAACCAAGAAAACAAGGGTTACACCTATAAATTCCGACGGGATTCTTCATCACATTTTCTTAAAATAAAAAATATATTTTCTACACACACATATACAATAAAATCCCATTTGAATCTATCGGATAAACACTACCCGTTTTCCACATGTGAACTACGTGGACTTTGATGCATTTATAGGCTATGTATGTGTCTCGAACTAAAACCCGAGACTCGAGTCCTATTTTCATCATATTCCTATTTTATCCATACATTATTCATATACATCATACTTTTGATTCATGCTTGAGTCTTATCTAACATATATTATCATTTCATCATAATGATCAATATCTTGATAAGTGCAGACATCATATTTTCTAATTATTATTTTGGAAACATTTCTATGGATGACCTCATTCCATCCTTTCCATGATGCGAGTTAAGCAGTTTCGATCTCCATTTATATATACACAAACACACACTTTAGAGAGAAACTAAGGAAAATAATAGCACAATACCATGAGAGACCGAAAGGGTGGGATGGGTGCCTAATACTTATTAATTCCGTAACTTAGCCCTCAAGAATTTGATATATTTCCTTTCGCAAGCATCGATTTGCCTTTGATTCCTCTCTCTCGAGGAGCCGACATGTTCTTTGGCCTGTTTAGTGCAAAATAGGCTGGCGAATTTGTCTCTTTACATCACCCCGAAACGATGATGGTCAAAGCACCCCACGATATAACAAGAGGCATGCGACCTTTATCTCCCCCTATTTCCCCCCGAAAGCCCCCTAGGGAGGGGAATGAGGATTTCTCAAGGGATGGTCATAAGTATTTCAGTTGATTGAGCGGTATGGTGGCTGCTCAGGAGGAGCCTGATCGGTTGATGTTATATTATCTAGTGATGTGGTGGTTTCTCGATGTGTTCCCTGACGATCTTCCTGGTTTTCCCCCACACCAGGACATGGACTTTTTTATATAGGTGCATTAGGGGGTCTCACCTATTTGTCCTCACAGGATATCTCTGGTGGAATTTCAATAGTTGAGACTTCAGTTGGAAGAGTTAACCAGCTAGGATTTCTTTCATCCCATTGTATCCCCTTAGGGAGCTCTAGTCCTCTTCACCAAGAAAAAGGATAACTCTCTATGGCTTTATATCAATTATAGGCAATTGAACAGGGTGACCGTGAAGAATAAGTACATGTTACCCCATATCGATGATTTATTTGATCAATTGCGTGGTTCAGTAAGGTTTTCAAAGATTAACCTCCAGTCTAGGTACCATCAGTTATGTGTCATATAGGAAGACATTCCTAAGATAACATTCCAAACATGTTATGGGCATCATAAGTTCTTAGTGATGCCCTTTGATTTGCCGAAGGCCCCGATAATGTTCATGAATTTGATGAAAATTAACTATCGTGCTTACTTAAATGGGTTTGTCATGGTCTTTGAGGATGATATCTTGGTCTACTTAGCTTCAGATGTGGACCATGTGGAGCACCTTGGCACGACTTTATAAATTCTCCCGGAGAAACAATTATTCGCCAAATTAAGCTAGTGAGACTTTTGATGAACAAGGTCAAGTTCCTTAGTCAAGTAGTTTCTAGTAAGGGCATTTAATTTGATCCATATAAGGTCAAGGCCGTTTTAAGGTTGGATAGGACGAAGACAGTTATGAAGGTGCACAGTTTTTTGGGTTTGCCAGGTTACTACAGGAGAATTGTACAAGATTTCTCGAGGGTTTTTTTTCTTCTCATTTTGTTTACTCGAAAGGATGTTCGCTTTGAGTGGTTAAAGAAATGCGAGTCAACCTTTCACGAGTTGAAGGTTAGGTTGACTTCGGAAACTATTACCCTCTCAGAAAGAGCCAAAGGTTATACAGTGTATTGTGATTGTGTACATCCCGGGGATGTTGGGTGGTAGGGATCCCTAGAGGTGGATCCCTACTTCCTTCCCCCTTTTACCTCTTTCAGTGTGCAGTTAAAATGACATCCTTTATTGAGGACCTCAAGTGTCGTCGATGTGGGGTGATATGTAGATATAGAGTCACCAGTCTATTTTTCATAAAATATGCAATATAAACATTTTTGTCTCAAGAGAACGACGTCAAAGACAATACCGATGCTTGCGAAACCAAGTAGTTCAAAGGTTCGGGGACTAAGTTACATAATAATAAGGTGTTAGGCACCCATCCCACCCTTTCAGTCTCTCATGGGAATATGTTAATCTTCACATATAGAACTCCATGATGTGTGTGCTAATGTGCATACTATAAATGGATGATCAACTCACTTGACTCTTGCCATGGCTAGAGGTGAAGCGAGGTCATCCTTTTGAGTGTTACCAAAATAATAATAATACAAAATATGATGTGAGTGTTTATTGATTCACAAATATTTATGGAAGAACAATTTCCTATATCGAACAAGACATAAGAAAACAAGAATATAAAACGTATATATCATGAGTATATAATAACAAATGTAGGTGGGAGGACTTGAGTACATGGATTTATCCAAGACAACTACATAGCCCGGGTGAATCAAAGTCCATGTAGTTCGAAAATGATATGAGATGGAGTTCAAGACATAATTCAAACCAGGGACTTTATTATATGTGTGTGCGTAGAAAAAAATATGTTTTTATTGTGGTAAAGTGTGATGAGAAAATCCCCTTTTGGAATTTACGAGTGAACCCTCTTTTTCTTATTTTTGGGTTTTTCTTAAAAAATAAAGTATGTGTGAATACTAATAATAAAATTTTAGAATTAGGGTGGGTGATGTAATGAAATAATATTCTAAAGAGAAAATGAAGTAACTAATACAAAATTAAGAGAAATGAAAGACAAAGAGGAAGAAATGGACCTATTTATGATGAATTGAAATAGTCTTCCTTGTAGATACGTTGACCTCAAGGTGTGGTAATGGTGGTCTGAGGAGGTGGGTGGGAATTTACTCAAAAGAGTATTAAAATGATGGAAGGAAAGTGGTAAATGTTGATAGCACATATTTTGCACCTCATGCCGCAGATGTCTTTCTATAGCAGGCAATGCCGTCATACAGCCGCGGACGTATTTCCTATACTAGTATTACATTGCCTCACATTCCTGCCGCAACCCTATACATATAGGTTGCGTCCCCTTATAATCTTACTGCCGTGAACCGAGCCTATACATTCAGCTAGCCGCATAATTTTCTCATCGCAGTAACAACACTCCTATAAATAGAGGTCCGCGCCTTTAGATAGGCGGGGAATTCATTAATCCTGAACCGGGTTCATTCCTAGGGCCAACACATAAATTAGAGATACAGACGCTCTCAAGATGACTGGGGGCTATGCTACGGAATCACAACCATCTCTCCGTCACACTTGAATCATCATGAGCATGTAATATCTTATATTCACATGATTGTATGCCTCTTTAGGCCTAATTACTATGTACCAAACAACATATATAATGAGAGTGAGGCACCAAAGAGGACGTAGGCTCATTATTATAGTCGAACCACTTTATACCTTGTCTTTTATCTCACTTACTCGCTCCATTTTATTTATTATGAACTATATCCTTGACTTGCTGATACGAGAATGACTAGTGGATGATTTCTTGTATCAACAGTTTGGCGTCGTCTATGGGAAATGAGGTATTTCAATGTTGTTTCTTTATGTTTTGAGTTCTTAAACACCTTAGTTTATTCAGGGGGATCCGTTGGATCATCCTCTCATGGATAAATTTTGTTTATTGAGCTCTATTTTATATTTACACCCATAAATGGGTATTTCATATGTTCATATCTGCTCTTGGGTCTCCATTTTATAACCTTCAATCCATTTTTACACACCCCTGTGATATCATTTCATCTAGATAATGATGGAAAGCATGATGGGCTTTAGCTCCGTAAAGATCAGTGATTAGGGAAAGATTGTATTTACCCCTTTTTTCCTATTTTTGACCTATGATCTGGGGTTTCTCATTGAAATTGTACCGTTTGTGCATCCTGAGGGTATTCTCTCATGGATAGACCCTAATAGGTATGCTCTCCACGTGTTTCAGGAGAAAAACTCAATTTATGGGTTCTAATTTTTGGATTGTTCCCTTCACTGCCTAGAGAGAGATGCGACTTGGCAGGTTAACTGCCTTTCTTTACATGAACCCTACTAGTGTGGTTTTATTACAACAATTTCAAATCATCTGGGGAAGGACTTAGGTGGTCTTCAGCTCAACCTTAGTGAATATCATTCAAAAGACACGGTAGTACACCTATGTGCCTTACTGGTCGCGGTCTCATCAGTAATATCATGCAACAGTTTAGATGTTGCATCCCAACTTCTTATTTGGTTAATCCAATATTTCTGTGATTACTCACTTCTGCTAGTTTTGTCTCAGATTATATATGTTTCGTAAAGACTAAAAAAGTAAAAAATAGAAGGATAATCCAGCCGGAGCACAAAAGTTAAAGATGAGATTGTGCAGCTGTACAATCACCTCAACCATCTCTACAATAGTTATGCCTCACTCCAAACCTAGGTCAAATATTTTACCAAGAGGGTCCTCTTGCTAGAGGCCACAACCTCACCCAATGTGGGTGAAACACCCAGGATCATTGCTGCATCAACCTTCGCTACCGTGGCTGCACCAAAAGTTCCATTCGGGGAAGAAGCCAATAAGAGCCATAAAAGGAAACAAGAGAAGGAAGAGGAGATCAAGATATCTAGGGCTTACATCCCATTGGCCTTCCCAATTTAATATATCTTCGAGTCCATCAAGGAGGACAAGCTACTCATATGGCTAGAAAGGTTGAGGGCGCCACCCAACAAAAGGGACAAAACCAGGTGGTGCAAATTCCACCAGGATCACAGCCAAGACACTGAGCAATGCTATGATATGAAAGATGAAATTGAGAGGCTCGTAAGGGAGGGGATGCTGCAGTGCTACCTCAAGGATGCCTAGGGGATGCAGCCCAGTCTCCCAAGCTACGTTCCTCTTTTTATGCCAATATTCATGTTTCATCTATTTTTGTGTTTAGTGAACTCTTTTGAATAGTTCCATGTTAACTTTGTATTATCCGAACAAAGTCATGAATATATATATGAAATCAAGTTCACTTTATAGTGACATATTTTGATTTCTCGATTCCTTTAAATGATATCTTATGAAAGACTTT
The DNA here is from genome assembly GCA_949130495.1 of Sambucus nigra. Classification (NCBI taxonomy): domain Eukaryota; kingdom Viridiplantae; phylum Streptophyta; class Magnoliopsida; order Dipsacales; family Adoxaceae; genus Sambucus; species Sambucus nigra. The sequence goes on along the minus strand of OX422222.1, from coordinate 350,247,629 downwards.
TCGTCTTGAACATATTCTAAATGTGGACAATGTAGTATATCGAGAAAATGTATATCTAAATGGGCCCACAATGCCCGCCTTAACGCCCGATAATATGAAGGAGAATTATATTTGAAAAAGGCAAAAGTAACTATTGAGAGCGACAAGAAAAGAGCCATTTATGGAGACCATATCTCAGCATACGATGGTTACATTCTTGAAGGCATCTATTCGGATGTGTCATTAGCTGCAAGGGCTTACAATGCATGCGTCGTGTCGTGTTCGGTTCGTGTCATATCGGGTTTGTGTTAAGTATTAGTCAACTCTAACCCGACCCATTTAACTAATCGTGTCATATGAGAAAACACTAACCCGGCCTATTTATTATCGTGTCGTGTTCGGGTTGACCCGCATAACCCATTAAGTAAAATATAAAATAATTTTTTTCTTCTCTTTTAACCAATCATACCACTCATAGGCCTACAATAACTTAAATTTAATTAATTTCAACTTCTTACAATACATAAATAATTTATCATCCAATTCTCCATGAATTTTATAGAATGTCTATCAAGATATATAAATTATCTAATATAATCTCCATAAAATACGAGTTAAACGGGTCTATTCGTGTCATTTTTGAGTTAAACGTATTTGACACTAACCCAACCCGTTTATTATTTGTGTTGGAAGGTCGTGTCATATTCGGGTTCATGTAAAAAAATCGTCAACCCTAACCCGCTAACTTCGTGTCGAGTTCGTGTCGGGTTATCGTGTCATGTCAAAAATTTCCACCCCCAGCAAACATCATTAACTTTGTGATCTCATATTAGTTTATGGAAGCTTCATAATACTTAGCCCAGGAAGGCTTGAAAATAACCCACAAGGGCTGGAGAATTAATTGTCTACGGATAATCCTATTATAGCGTGGTAAGGCTTTATATATATCCAAATAATGTTGGGGAAGCTTTATAATACCTAGCCCCGGGGGGGCTGATAATAACCCAATTCAAGTGACTAAAGGAAAGCTATGAAATGCAATCAAAGAGATTAAAAGAAGTTGTGTGTTGAACATAATGAAGGATGACCTCAACCCAGCCTGCTGTCATCAAATTTGTCAAAGTCCTAAAAGGGTCGTATCCTTATCAATATGGCTGCAGCCATTCATACATAGCAAAGTAACGTTTAACATGTCCTGACTAGATTACAAACCATCTGCAGCAGTCTAAGTTAAAATCAAAATTTGAGTCCTTTAATATTGAAGGGAAAATGATAAGCCACAACCCAAAGCCATATCCCATTAGCACCGCGACTTAGGGGATCTTAACCCTACAAAGTGAAGTTCAAAAGCTTGCAAGGAAAGATACAAGAATACAAGTTAAAAGTGCAAAGGTTCACCTTTAGAAGACCCAACCAGCCTTATACTAATGTCTGTAGATATCTAAAAATTCAGTCAAGTGTTAGAGTTCCACGAAAGTATCACATGAGCTGTATCATGCAAGTCAAGCATTTTGGGCCTATTATCACGACTTACTTAAAAGAGTAATGAAGGCCGCGAAGAAAACAATCATATATTGGTTTCGCATAAAACTCATTCAATCAAGCAATCAAATATTTATACAAGTATGGAGGCAAGTCAGGTATATCAAAAGTTGAAGGCTAAAGCCATAGCAAAAAATACAAGTGTTTGATGTTATACACATTAAGGCCGTAGCCATTCAAGAACAAGAAAAGATAATGAGGGATGCATCCCTAAAATACAACATCGTCATCTTCTTCTCCCTCTTCTTCATTACCAACTGTTATAGATTCTTCAGCACCTGCCGCAGCCTCAGCCTCTGCCCTTAACCTGCCTCTTTCTTCTAACGTAGCCTTGACCTCACCCATGCACTATTGATGCTCAGCATCACCAAGGCCCCAGGCAAGAGTTATCTCTTTATAGTCGGGGAAGTTTTTTATGACTCTATGTCTGAGCTCTTGGTAGCCACGGAGGTAAGGTCTATTGTTGATGAGGTAGAAATCTTTGGAGCACTTGAATGACTCCACAGTGCTGTCAATCGCCAATTAAAGGTCCGCGACATGATCTTTTCCCATCTTTTTAATCGTCGCGATATGGGCTTTAGCATCGTTAGCAGCCTTAGCCTCTAGTTCCTCATACTTCTTTATCAGAAGCACAAGCTTACTGTTGGAAAACTCCTTGACCTTGGCAACTTCCAAAGCCTGAGCTTGGAAAAACTTCAGGTACTCCGTGGCCTGCGTGAAGTTCTCCTCAGCGTCTTACTTGGCCTGCTCTGCAACCTTAATGGTGGCATTTGCATTCATCTTGCATGACTCAAGAACTACAACAGAAGACTTCTTTTCAGGTTCAAAGGAAGCTGCCATGGCATTCTCTAAGTTAGAAGAGTGAACTCTATTCGCGGCCTCTTTCAACTTGTACAGGTCCTCATACTTCCTCTTTTGAGAAATCATGACATCCATGGTCTGTAAAGAGATTTATAGTTGGGAGCAAGATATGAAATGTGAAAATAAAGCTGAGAAGGTACTTGCACTTACCCTTAGCAGACCGTGGAGACCATAATCCTCCAAGTTGTCATGGTCTTCATTCATGAATCGATCAAGGTACGTGACGTCTGGGACCCTCTTCATCTTGCAAAAAACCCTCGTAGTTATGTCCCAAGAGGATTAAGGGTTTGGGTGCCTAAGCTGGGGCCACGGATGACAATCAAGACCAACACTGGTGCGGCACTGGGGAGGCGCCATGTTGACATTAATTGCCACAATTGGTGGTGGTGGTTGAAAATTTGAATGGAGTGGACCCTCAGACGTTAACATCAGCCCTATCGCGGCCATATTGACCCCAATATCATCATCAAACATACGCTCAGGCCTCTCATGAGGGTCCAACTCCTCAACATGGAGTTGGGGTGCGACAGGTGTAGTTTGTTCCATAACTTGATTTTAGGTCGCAGCAGGAGGATTTTAGTTACTTGAAGGGACCGCGGCAGGGGACTTGGACTTTATCCTCTTCCTATGCCTAACAGTTTTGTTGAGGAAAGTTACGTCCTCATCCATTTCTATCAGCTGGGTAGCCAAGAGCTCCTATCAAGTTCCTTACCTGAAAGAAGAAATTCAACAATAAAAATCTGAAAGTTAAAAAATAATTGCCGCGGTATTAATTAGAGAAAGAATTATTACCTTCTGCGGCCATCTCTTTGGTAATAGATTTGTTTGGGAAATAACCCCCTTCAAAAATTGAAGCTGAGTTGACAAGCGTGCTAAACGTTTTCTCCTCAGCAGGAACAGCCGCGGCCTTGCCAACTCTCTTCTCTTGCCGCTTACTCAGTTGTAAATTGTCAAGAATTGCAGAAAAATACAAAAGTTAGTAAAAAATCATAGTGTGGATAATAATATGCAACTGTAAAGATGGGACGCAACTATAATTGAAAAAGTAACATGTTTTGAAGGACACGACCATTGCTGCGGTGGACAAAAGGTCCTTACCCTCTCAGTTTCTTCAGGGTTGATCTCCCACCCTTCTTGGGGAATGTAAAAATATTTACCTTTCCAGTTCTTTACATTGGTAAGCCTCCCAACGTAAAGGGTCTCATCTCTGCCGCGGACTGAAAAGTAATAATACCATGTAAATTTTACGGAGTTTTCCTTGGGGAGGTAGAGGTGGAAAAAATCCGCAGGAGTAATGTCTCTCTTGAATTTATTCTCCTATAGTACAATTGCTGCAAGAATGGCCCTCTAGCCATTGGGATCTAATTGGGCTGGGGCTAACTTCATTGTTTGGAAAAATTTTCTAATAGGAACAGGGACAGGTAGCCGCAACCCATAAATGAAGGCGTGCAAGGGAATGAAGACTCCATCGTCATCAAGTACCGTGCATGGCCTTTGTTTCCCAGCAGGTGTTAAGCACATCAAGTTGTTTGGAAATTCAAAGGCCTCAGCTACCTCATCAACCCATTTTTGGGTCATAGTTCTGCGGATGCTAAGTGCAGCAAACAAGGCTCTCATCCCTTCCAGATGTGATAGAAGGTTCATCCCTAACATTAAATTCACCCCTTGCTGTGGAATTATTGTCAACGTCCATCGGTTGGTTGCCAGAATTAGCCTCTTCCTCCATAATCGTAGAATATGAATCTGAATCTAGCACCACACAGTTAGGGTAATTTCTTAGTTGACAAGTTCCAATTGATTTCAAAGGGCGCACAAAGGGAAGTTCTGGAGGAGAGGCTCCACAGTGTGTGTTCCAAAAGCCTCTTAGTGTAATACCCCGTATTTTATGGCTTTTAAAATTGGGGGTGTATTAAATTTAATTGATTTATTAATTTAATATTAATCCAGAATTTTATTTAAAAATATTTACTAGCGTGATGAGAGTTAGTAATTACCGGGAACTTGTTGAATATTACATAATGAGTGAAGTATTATATATAATTGAATTGATTAAAAGGTCACGAGTGAATAACACGACAATTATGGAAATTAAGTCAGGACACCCCTATGTCATGTCGGGACTAAATTATTATTACAAAAGTGAATAAATTACAAGTTTCCCGTATGGTGATTTTAGTGCACCAACGTGTTCGAAAGGGTCGAGATAGTCAGAAAAGTGTACCCGAGTTTTAGTTTGGGTCTCGAAGAATTTTTAGGGCTAACTGGCATCCCGGGAGAGTATTATAGGCATTTTGTATTTTTGTGTAGTTAAGCCCACAAATTTTCCTAAGTTATATCAGTTATTAGAGTTTAGATTTTAGGTTTAACAATCACAGAAACATAGAACGGCCATTAGAGAAGAAACGTAGAGAGATTTACAAGAATTGATCATAAACCGTAGCACCTCTTTCAAGATTAACACCACTGGGGCATAGATCGTAAGACGAGTAATGAAACCATATCCTTATCACCAATAAATCAGACCTTCGAATCCCAGGCAAGTATACATCTTGCTACTTTTCTAGTTAATATTTCACCCATGGTAGAATAGGATTGATAAATATAGGTTTCCTAGAAGAATTTGATGATTTAGGGAATTTAAATCACATGCCTTAGAGAAAATAAGTGTATTCTAGAAATCTCAACATATGCAGAGGATTACCCATGAAATTGTATTGATTTAAAACTGAGAAATCTGGAAAAATAATTAAAAGATTGGAAATTTAATGTAAAACTAGGGTTCTTGAAAATTATGATGAATTTTCCTTTTTATTCGATACAGGTGATCAATTTATACATGGTTCATGTAGGAAATCATGTGTGTAGGTGTATTTAATCAGTAGTAAACTTGTTTGCGAGTTTGGGACTCATGAATGGTGTTTTGGAGAATTTTCTTGGATGAACTCGTAGGTCATATTAACAATTTATGGGCAAGAACGGCTTGATCGATCGATCGACCCAATAAGGTCGATCGATCGACTGATTGATCAATCGACCCCTTTCCTCGATCGATCTATCCCTCCTGTAAAACTGCAAGTATTTCCCCTTTTCGTTTAATCCGGATAAAATGCGTAGGAACCCTTGAATGTTATTTAAAGAGCATAATGGGTCGTGAAGAGGACCAGTAGGTTCTAAGTAGAATACCTTTCAATGAAATTTTATATGGAATGAAACCGTGGGTTAACGAGGGGTTTGACACATATTAAAATCGTTCTCACGTTAACTACGAAATTGAGAGGTTTATAAATGACTGAGACTAGTAGGTTAGAGATGGTGAAGCCACTGAAATTATCTTTAGTGAGAGAGAATACTTCGAGAGATGCGAAGCAAGTATGAAATGGTTATAATGGAGAATAAAAGAAAGGAAACCTTCATGCGAGACAATTGTGTAAAATTATACTGAGTATGATTAATAATAATTATTATGGGTCGTGGGCGAACCTAATTGGAAAAGTGAATATTTATATATATGGACGTGGGACTATGTGCATATACTAAATATTATATTTGTGAATTTTCATACCCGCGCTACTTGTTATCCCGGAGGTTGCCGAGCTGGGATAGTCTTATCTTGATGGGAACTTTATGGGGGATATTGACTTATACCCGAGAACATAGGACTCCTTGGTACAGGCTATCTGAGAATGATATTCAGACGGTCCTAAGAGACATGAGGGGTATGCTCTCACCTCTTAGTGACTTGGAACTATGCTTCGCCACCATTTTGTGTGTATTGTGTTAATACAGTTCGAGAGTGATTTTGCACTAGTATTTTCCTTAGTACTAGTGATACGGGGACTTGATAGTAGAGTATGCAAGCACCATTGATTTTATGTGGGGTGCCGATAGTGTATATATATATATTATATGAGTGATTAATATATATACGTATATATGGAAATCTTTTACTATGCGTATAAGTAGTTATGTTTTGAATAAATTCTCCAAATTTTATAATAAATATTCGGGAACTTTATAATGGTATTGAGATATATTAAGTAACGTAAGTAATCATGAAGAGATTGATCTCTAAACTAAATATCATAGCCTTGTGACTTCTCAAAATAAAATCATCGGGTGATAATATAGATAGAATTATGAGGCATTTAGTAGTACGGTAGGCGTGCACACTAGATGAGAGGTGAGAATTCTCAAGAGAGTGTCGCGTACTAACATGGTGGTTATATTAGCTTGTAAGCATTTTAAATACTTGCTAAACTATTTTCATTATTGTTTTACACTCGGGCTCTGACCCGTTTTCTGTCATTTTCTCTATCTCTTGTATATATATATAACTATATGTATATATTACAGGTGCTCATCCACAGGGGCGTCGAGTGTAGAATCATTTGACTGGACGTGCTGCAGCTTGTGTGGGAGTTATAGGTCATTGCAGTAGATGCTTCCTCCTTTGGTTCCTCAGATATTGTGTGGGAGTTGTAGGAATGCCCAGCCCGAGCAGCCAACAGCTCTGGCTCAGGGAATGATGAATGCAACTAAAGTAGCCTCCATTATTTCCCCGGCGGTGAATGCCACATTAGCGGTGGTGCAACTAGCTCCACCCCAAGCTCAGGTAGTAGGGCCATTACTAGCACAGCTTCCCACTGCATGGGAGCGGGTCAGGGATGCCTTTCAGAAGGTACATCGCCCGAAGTTCTCGATTAGTTCAGACATTGTGATCGCCAACCAATGGAAGAAGGATATCAAGAGCCATCTTCACATGTATGAGTGAACTAAGGTGGAAAGATAGTTACTAGCTTCTTTCAAGCTAGTGAGGGTTTTTTTTCAATGGTGGGAGTCCAGCACCACCTTAGAGGAGAGGGATATCATATCGATTCAAACATTTTGGGCGCGGTTTGATCGTAAATATTTCCTATTCATCGTACAGACTGAGATAAGGTAGAGGTTAGTGAATATTAAGCATGAGATTATGACCATTCACTACACCAAATCTGCCCATTTGTCAAGGTCATTGACCTTGACAAATTCACCTTGTCAAGGTCAATGACCGTGACATTTCGAGGCGAGACAACTTTTTTTGTCACGGTCGTGTCAAGGTCAATGACCGTGACACGTTTGTCACGGTTTATAACCGTGACAAAGCCGTGACCCTTTTTAAAAAAAATTATCACGGTCATTGACCGTGACAAGTCCTTGACAATTCTTGTCACGGGCTTGTCACGGTCAATGACCGTGACAATTCTGGGCAGAATTTAAAAAAAATCTGCTGGGCAGTATGGCCACCGCCACTGCCCAGCAGTATATTTGTACCTGTTATAACAACGTTGTACCTGTTCCAAACATCATATATCCAACACAAACTAAAGATAATGCAAATATATATTCATGACAGTATAATCCAAATTTTCAAAGTAAAAATAATATACATGACGATATAATCCAAATATAATTAAAATGGACAAACTTGAAAATAATGTTACTACATGTCTTGTATAAAACTGAGGAGGTGAGTAGGCCACACGACATACGAATTGACGCACCCACTAATATATGTCATGCCGCATTGTTCACGCAACCACAGTAGGGAGTTCTCCTTCCCGGGTATGACATGCATGACGAGCACCCTGGACTCCATCCCTTGAAGCACACGTCCATGAACTATTCCACCCTCGATGATATGCGGGTCCCTCAACCCCCGCCCTATCCGCTGGCCATCAAATATGTCCAATATGAACACGCTCGGCCAACCAATCGTCGATAATGGTCTGTTGGAGGGCGTCAAATAGGGAAGTGGATCGTCGAAGTACGAACGTGTCGGTGATGAAGCAGCGAGGTCCACATCCTCGTCATCCTGCGCCTCGTCCTCCCGCACCTCCTCGTCCTCCCGCACCTCCTCCTTCACCGCCTTCTCCTTCCCTTTCCCTTTCCCTTTCTCTTTACGGTCTCCACCCAACGTACGCTTCATGAATGCGTACATATCTTGGACCGTCGCCTCCAAACGGGACAGCTTCGCGTCGTGTGAATCCACCGTTCGAGCCAACCCGGTGTCGCTCGTCTCCAATCCGATGATCCTAGATTTGGCCACCCGCGAGCTCACTCCCCTTGTCCTCCCCTTGCGATCAGAGCCAAGCACTTGGCTGAGTGCGTCTGTGGACAAAGATGCCTTGTCGGCATCAGTCTGCGACTCATGCACTTCCTTAAGCTTTGCCTGAAACGACAAAAAGCACATGATTAGTAAAATAAGTAAACTAAAAAATTATAACGTAATTAACAATAATTAAACTGTCGGATTACTTACAATCGTGGCCGCGACGCTCGGGGACACCTCCTTGTCCTTCCCCTTCTTCGTCCGAAGAGCCACATAAGTATCGAGCCTATGTGGCTTACCCCCTGGCCCACTCCCTACCCCCTGAAATAAAATAAAGTAAAGTAAAATTAGTATCGGCCCCGCAAAGTAAAATAATATCCAATAATATATTTCTGTAGTTATAGATAAATTAAATATTACCTTCATCCTATGCTCCACCTCAGCGTAAGAGGTCCGGCCGGAGTAGTGCACGTCCGTCTTTTTAGCCCGATTTTCCCTCCCCGATTGGCGAGATGCCAATTGTCAATCCTCGATCTCATTGTCAATGAACTTTTGCCATTGTGCCAATGAGATCGGCTCCTTGGGCGGGACGGATCCGCGCCATTGTAAAATGGTCTCTCGTGTTTTTCCAAAGTACCGTGTCCGCATATTTTTTTTCCACATCTTGTGTTGCTCCCTCAACTGCTCGAAGACGGAATCGCGTAGCTTTGGATCCAAGTTGAATTGTTCCTGTCCAACAAATACAATGTTAGTTGCGAATAAATATAAATATAAATATAAATATAAATATAAATATAAATATAAATATAAATATAAATATAAATATAAATATAAATATAAATTGAAATTGAAATTGAAATATTCATATAAATATTACCTGTAGTGCCGCCCAAACAGCTAACTTGAGCTCATACGGCACCTCCTTCCAACTCATAAACCCCGGGCCGATGACCGTCTTTAGCAGCTCGAGGGATCTCGCTAAAAGCTCCGACTTGTTTTCGACGGTAATCCCAAATTTTCCATATTTGGGGAGCCTAGGGGCGGAGGAGCCCTCGTCGCCTCCGCTACCACCGAACCCAGACGACGACATCATCATAAACAGCATCATCATCTTCCCCCTAACATCTGAAGGAGAAATTTTTGCTGTAAAAAAAATGTTATTAGTACAGATAAAAAAAATGTTATTAGTACAGATAAAAAAATGTTTCGTCTATATTATAACGTATGTGTAAGTTCCGTCAATACCACCCCCGCCACACGCACACACACACACACACACACCACCCCTACCCACCCCACCCCACCCCCGCCACACGCGCACACACACACACACACACACGCACACACACATATTTTGAATGAAAATATCAATTATTTATAAAATTGATGTCTACTTTTAGTGTTGTGTATATATGTTAGTCTACTTTTGCTTTTTTTTTTTAAATAATCAATTAACCAAATTTCATAATAGTGAATAAGGGTTAATCCTAGCCATTGATTAAGTGTATTATTAGTAAGTACAAAAATTAAATATGGACTCTTAATCTAGGATATAAGGAGTATTTGTTAGTGAAATAATAATTTAGTGATAAAAACACACTCGAACACTACCAAGTTTTGACGACACGGGTCTCTAGAAAGGAAAACAAGCATTTCCAAATTACACGTCGAAATAATACAAGTGCATGCTTTGCAATCAAAGGTATTTATCTTTAGGGGTTTGTAAATTTAGGATTTATTGTAATATGTATTTTGAAAATAGGACAACAAACATTTTATTTATGATTTTAGTCCCTATTTTTTAATAAAACCGCTGGCGCGGACCCATATTCATAAAACGTTAACCAATCATAGCATGCCACGTGTCCCTTTAATTTGAAAATAGGGACTAAAAATGGAAACAAAATGTTTGTTGTCCTATATCCATAATCAATATTATTTTAAGTCCTAAAATTACATAATCTATTATCTTTATAAGGATAAAATTATCTTAAAATGATTGGTAGGGAATGTCTATGAGGTGGATGATAATTTATTTGATATTTTATTTTATTTCTTTTGGTTAGGTTATTAAGACTTTATTTGAATTGATATCTTAGTAATTATTATTTAATATTTATTTTGAGCAATTATCTTATAGTAGGATTATTATCCTAGAAACAATTCTATCAATTCAAATAAATAGATATCAATTCAAATACATGTCTTGGATATCAATTCCCACTAGGGGTGGCAATTCGTGTGCGTCGTGTCGTGTTCGGGTCGTGTCATGTCGGGTTCGTGTTAAGTATTAGTCAACCCTAACCCGACCCATTTAACTAATCGTGTCAGATGAGCAAACACTAACCCGACCTATTTATTATCGTGTCGTGTTCGGGTTGACCCGCATAACCCATTAAGTAAAATATAAAATAATTTTTTTCTTCTCTCTTAACCAATCATAGCACTCATACGCCTACAATAACTTAATTTAATTAATTTCAAATTCTTGCAACACATAAATAATTTATCATCCGAGTTCGTGTCGAGTTCGTGTCGGGTATCGTGTCGTGTCAAAAATTGCCACCCCACCCCACCCCTGCCCCCCTCCACCACCACACACCACCACACACACACACACACACCCCACCCCACCCCACCCCACCCCCTCCCCCACCACACACCACCACACACACACACACACCCCACCCCTAACCACCCCCTGCCCCACCCCTCCACCACCCCCTCCCCCACCACACACCCCACCCCACCCCCTCCCCCACCACACACCACCACACACACACACACACCCCACCCCTAACCACTCCCTGCCCCACCCCTCCACCACCCCCTCCCCCACTACACACCACCACACACACACACACACACCCCACCCCACCCCACCCCCTCCCCCACCACACACCACACACACACACACACACACACACACCACCCCACCCTCCACCACCCCCTCCCCCACCATGCCCCACCCCCTGCCCCCCTCCACCGTCCCCACCCCCTCCCCCACCCTGCCCCACCCTCCACCCCCTGCCCCCCTCCACGCACACACATACACACATATATATATACACATACACACAAATATATATATAAATGAAAGAGAGAGAGAGAGAGAGAGAGAGAAAATGGACCTGAAAGTAGAGAGAGAGAGAGAGAACATCGTCGAGAGAGAGAGAGAGAGAAATGGAGGGAACGGCGCGGGAGGGAAAAAAGAAGGGGGATAGGGTTTTTGCTGCGAATATTGTCACGGTCGTGTCAAGGTCTTTGACCGTGACAAGAATTTAAATAATTGTCACGGTCAATGACCGTGACAAGACCGTGACAAATTGAATTGTCACGGGCTTGTCACGGTCATTGACCGTGACAATTCGTTGTCACGGTCGTGTCAAGGTCAATGACCGTGACATAAAACACGTGTTTTTTTGTCACGGTCAATGACCTTGACAAGGCTGGCCGGCTGAAAGGTGACAATTTGCCCATTTTGGTGTAGTGATTGCTGAGTATGAGGAGGAGTTCACGAAACTTCTCACTTATAGTGCCGGATGAGGAACCCACTGAGGGGAAGAATATCTTGTTATTTCTAGATGGATTTGCCTGGAGGATTTGTCAGCACCTCATAGGTAATCTATCGTTGGGTACTTACACTGATATACTCAATTCTGCCTTGTTGCGCTATCAGGATCACCGATTCAATCAGCAGGGAAGAAAACGAGTAGTGGAGTCTAGGCAGTAGGGCTGGATAGGGGGCAGTAGTACTGCTGGGGCACCAGCAGCCCAAGGGCAGACCCGTCATACTGAGTAGAGTTCCCATTAGGGGGACCCTGCTAAGCGATGCCAATCATGTGATTCCATGAAGGGATTTGGGGGCTATAGACAGGTCCATCAGGGCCAGTCCAGTCAACATGGCCATCAGGGCCAACACCATTAGCAGCAGGGCCAACATCATTTTCAACAAGGCCAGCAGGCCTAGTAACGGGGTGGTTACGGCCAACAGGGTCGTGATCAATAGGGTCAGAGGGGAGGAAACTTCAGGGGAAGTTGTTTCGAGTGTGGCAAGAATGGCCATAGGAATCAGGATTGCCCAGATGGGGATTGGGCCCCACATCTGTAGGGCGCCCGTAACGAGTCATAGAAGCCACTATTTCCAGCCACCCTCCTAGTGACAGCTCAGATGCCAGCCCTACTATCCATCCCAGAAGCTCTAGCCCAGCAGGGGAAATTGCAGTATGGACGTGTCTATAACATCCACCAGACCGTAGCACCTCAAGCACCACACGCGATTGAGGGTACGTTTTCTATCCATGGCACTATGGGTTGAGTATTATTTGATACTGGGGCATCACACTATTTTATAGCTACTCACTTTGCATGGGCCTTAGGGTTATTAGACATGACAGAGAGTACAGTGACATGCGTAGACTCACCACTAGGGAATGGGTCCTTAATTTTCTTCATATGTAGGGGTGTAGGTATAGAGATTGGTAGCTTGATTTTACCACTGGACATGCTAGTTTTAGATATGCATGAGCATGATGCCATTATTGGCATAGATTGGCTCGATACGTACAGAGACATGATAGAATATTTTGGTAGGAGTATTATCTTTGCCATTCCGGGTCAGGAGATGTTTTGAGTGGCAATGCCTCACCCAGAGGGAGGATCTTCCACCCATCTGTATTACATAGAGGATGATACCTATAAGGAGATTATGATTCCCCTGGATTTGATTCCGGTTGTTCGTGAGTATTCAGATGTATTCCAGGAGATACCAGGACTACCCCCCAGTCGAGAGATAGATTTTGTTATAAACTTGATGCCAGTCACTTGGCCGATAGTACGTGTACCATACCGTATGGCTCCAGCAGAGATGAGGAAGTTACGGGATCAGATAGAGCAGTTGTTGGGTTAGATGTTCATTCGTAGGAGCAATTCTCCTTGGGGTGATCTGGTGTTGTTTGTAGAGAAGAGAGATGGTTCACTGAGGTTATGCATGGATTATCGGGAGTTGACTAAGGTCACGATATGGAATAAATATCCATTGTCTCCAATCGATGACCTGTTCGACTAGCTAAGAGGAGCAACCTTCTTTTTAAAGATAGATTTGAGATCGAGACATCATCAACAACGGATTAGGGAGAAGGATGTGTCAAAGACTACTTTCTTGACAAGATATGGATCCTATGAGTTTAGAGTCATGACTTTTGAGCCGGAAAATGCTCCATCCGTATTCATGGATTTAATGAATCGAGTGTTCAGAGAGTTCTTAGATCAGTTTGTCATCGTCTTCATTGATGACATCCTGATTTCTCATAGACTGAGGAGGAGCATGCCGATCACTTGAGACAGGTTATTCAGACTCTACGAGAGCATCGTCTGTATGCTAAGTATGAGAAGTGCGGGTTATGGTTATGGTAGGTACAGTTTTGGGGGCATGTCGTGTCGAAATTGGGGATATCGGTTGACTCGAGTAAAGTGTCGGCAGTGAGGGAGTTGGGACAACCCACAACATTGACAGAGGTGCATAGTTTATTGGGGTTAGACAGGTACTACAGGAGGTTCATTCGAGGCTTTTCGAAGATGGCGGGTCCATTGACAAATCTGACTCGCCAGGGAGTACGGTATGTATAGGATGATGCTTGCAATCGGCGTTTAACGGGCAAAAAAGATAAGCTGACTTCGACACCAGTTCTTGCTTTGCCCAGGCCAGGAGTGGAGTACCTGGTTTATACTGACACCTCCTTATAGGGAATTTGGGGAGTACTTTAGCAGGAGGAACATGCTATAGATTTTGCCTCCCGTAAGCTTAATCCATATGAAAAAATTACCCCACCCACGACCTCGAGGTAGTAGCAATCGTGTTTGCATTGCGGATTTGGAGACATTACTTGTTGGAGGATAAGTTTCGCTTGCTCACAAACCACAAGTCACTTCAATACTTGTTCACTCAGCGGGAGTTGAACATGCATCAACGTAGGTGGCTGGAGTTTGTGAAAGACTACCAGTTCGAGATACAGTATCATCTAGGGAAGGCTAATGTAGTTACTGATGTGTTAAGCCGAAGATCAGTAGGTGACGTAACAAAAGTATGAAGAGCAAAGTGGAAAGAGTTGGGATACCAGGATGCGATGGACCGTTCCTTTATATCGGTTATGTCAGTCACACCCGAGATTGTTACGAGGGTGATACAGGTACATGTAGCGAATATGTTTTTCCAGGGGCAGATTGTACGACTCTTAGCTAAGGGTGCTGAGTCCTATTCAGTGAGCTCTGATGGGGTTTTGAGGTTTAATGGGAGATTGGTGGTCCCAGAAGGAGAAGACTTATGTCAAGCAGTGATGACACAGTCGCACAAGTCTAGATTTGTGGTACATCCCGAAGGGGATAAGATATACCAGGATATAAGGCGATAATACTAGTAGAGTGGGATGAAGAAGGACAGTGCTGAGTTCGTGTCCAAATGTTCTACCTATCCGATGGTAAAGGTGGACCACCAGAGACCGCCATGGTTACTTTAGTCGTTGGAGATACCTATGTGGAAATGGGAAAGTATTTCCATGGACTTCATTACTGGGTTGCCTACATCACAACGGGGTCACGATTCCATATGGGTTATAGTGGACCAATTGACCGAGGTAGCTCATTTTATTCTAGTACAGATAGACTACACCACGGTCCAGTATGCACAATTATTTATTGTCGATATATTTAGGCTACATGGGCTGCCCCTGGATATTGTGTCTGATAGAGATAAGATTTTTGTGTCGCGCTTCTGAGAGAGCTTTCAGGAGGCCATGGGTATAGAGTTCAGATTAAGTTCAACTTATCACCCATAGAAAAATGGACAAACATAGCATACTAATAAGATGCTGGTAGATATGCTACCCATGTGTGTCCTTGATTTTAGAGGAGATTGGGAGCCGTATCACCAGTTAGCTTATAATAACTGCTATTAGTTCATGATCAGCATGGCCCCATTTGAGGCGTTGTATAGAAGGCCTAGTCATTCTCCCGCTTATTGGCTAGAGGTGGGGGATAACAAATTACTCTGGCCAGAGGTGATTTAGGAGACTTCAACTAGGATTGATCTTATCAGGAGTCGCATTCGGGTAGCCCAAAACCGGCAGAAGAGATACGCGGATGCAAAGCGGTCCTTCTGAGAGTTTAGTGTGGGGGACCAAGTATTACTGCGTCTGTCTCTTATGAAAGGAGTAATGAGATTCGGGAAGAAGGGGAAGTTGGCTCCGAGGTAGGTAGGACCATTTTCTATTATCGAGAGGATAGGTCCGGTGGCATACAGATTGGGATTGCCACAGCACTTGCACCATATTCACGATGTATTCCACATCTCGTCGCTGAGATGATATCTTTGAGATGTTATAACCCAGACCCACATCGCGATAGCGGATAATGACTTAAAACCCGATAGTTCTTATGAGGAGAGTCTAGTGTCTATCCTAGACCATAGCGAGAGAAACTTTAGGTTGAAGGTAGTTCCACTTGTACGGGTTCAGTGGGAGCATCAGAATGTGGAGGAGTCCACTTGGGAGCGCGAGGCAGATATGCGCAAAAAATATCCAAATCTATTTTTACCACGTATCCTCTATTTTCTAAATTTGGGGGTGAAATTCTGTTATTATGGGGGAGGTATGTAATACCCCGTACTTTTATGGCTTTTAAAATTGTGGATTTATTAAATTTAATTGAGTTATTAATTTAATATTAATTCGGAATTTTATTTAAAAATATTTAATAGTGTGATGAGAGTTAGTAATTATTGAGAACTTGTTGAATATTACTTAATGAGTACAGTAGTATATAGAATTGAATTGATTAAAATTTCACGAGTAAATGACACGAAAATTATGGAAATTAAGTCGGGACGCACCTGTGTCGTGTCGGGACTAAATTATTATTATAAAAGTGAATAAACTACAAGTCGCCCGTATGGTCATTTGGAGTGTTCCAACGTGTCCGGAAGGATCGAGATAGTCAGAAAAGTGTACCCAGGGGTTTAGTTTGGGTCTCGGGACATTTTTAGGCCTAACCGGCATCCCGATAGGGTATTATAGTCATTCTGTATTTTTGGGTAATTAAACCCACAAATTTTCCTAAGTTATATATGTTATTAGACTTTAGATTTTAGGGTTAAAAATCACATTAACATAGAACATCCATTAAAGAAGAAAGGTAGAGAGATTTACAAGAATTGATCACAAACCGTAGCACTTGTTTCAAGTTTAACACCACTGGGGCATAGATCGTAAGATGAGGAACACGTCCATATCCTTATCACCAACAAACTAGACCTTCGAATCCCAGGCAAGTATCTCTCTTGCTACTTTTCTAGTTAATGTTTCACCCATGGTAGAATTAGGGGTGTTGAAAAAAACCGCCCGACCCGAAAACCGAACCGAACCGAAACTGCCAGTTTTTTTAGCCCGGTTCGGCCTACGGTTTACGGATATAAAAAACCGACCATGTCGGTTCGGTTGTCGGTTTATACGTGGGAAAAACCGACTCAAACCGAACCAACCCGAACCAATATATATATTAAAAAAACTAAATAACTTATATTTTTATATCAAAAAATCATTACCCACCTTTAAAAACCGACCCAAACCGAAAACCGCCCTTAAAAAACCCGGCCCAAACATGAAACCGTCGAAAACCGACCCGAAACCGAACAGAACCGAAACCGACGTGAACCGAAACCGACGGGTTTTTTCATAGTCGGTTCGGTTTCGGTCTGACCTTTTCCAAAACCGAACCGATCGGTTCGATTTGAACTAGGGTCCAAAACCGACCCGAACCGACCCGTCAACACCCCTAGGTAGAATTGGATTGATAAATATATGTTTCATGGAAGAATTTGATGATTTAGGGAATTTAAATCACATGCCTTAGAGGAAATAAGTGTATTCTCGAAATATCAACATATGTAGAGGATGACCTACGAAATTGTATTGATTTAGAATTAAGAAATTTGTAAAAAGAATTAGAAGATTGGAAATTTAATGTAAAACTAGGGTTCTTGATAATTATGATGAATTTTCGCTTTTATTCGACACCGTTGATGAATTTGTACATGGTTCACTTATGAAATCATGTATATAGATGTATTTAATCAGTAGTAAACTTTTTTGGGAATCATTAATGGGATTTTGGAGAATTTTCTTAGATGAAACCCGTAGGTCGGATTAAAAGTTTTGGGCAAGAACTACTTGATCGATCGATCGATTGACCCCTTTCCTCGATCGATCGATCCCTCCTAGAAAACTGTATGTATTTCCCCTTTTTGTTTAATTCGAATAAAATGCACAGGAACCCTTGTAAAATATTTAAAGAGCATAATGGGTCGTGCAGAGGACCAGTAGTGTCTAAGTAGAATACCGTTGAATGAAATTTTATATGGGATGAAACCGTGGGTTAACGGGGAGTTTAACACATATTAAAAATCGTTCGCACGTTAGCTACGAAATTGAAAGGTTTATAAATGACTTAGACTAGAAGGTTAGAGAGGGTGAACCTACTGAAATTATCTTTAGTGAGAGAGAATACTTCGAGAGATGAGAAGTAAGTATGGAATGATTATAATTGAGAATAAAAGAGACGAATCCTTTATGCGAGATAATTGGGTACAATTGTACTAAGTACGATTAATAATAATTATTATGGGTCGTGGGCGAAACTAATTGAAAAATGTGAATATTTATATAAATGGCTATGCGACTGTGTGCATATACTAAATATTATATTTGTGAATAATCATACCCATGCTACTTGCTATCACGGAGGTTGCCGCGCTGGGACAAGCTTATCTCAATGGGACCTTTATGGAGGATATTGACTTGTACCCTAAAACATAGGACTCCTTGGTACAGGATATCTGAGAATGATAGTTAGACGGTCCTAAGAGATGTGAGGGGAATGTTTTGACCTCTTAGTGACTTGGAACTATGCTTCGCCTCCAATTTATGTGTATTGTGTTAATACAGTTCGAGAGTGATTCCCAACTAGTACTTTCCTTAGTACGAGTGATACGGGGACTTGATAGTAGAGTATGCCAGCACCATAGATTTTATGTGGGGTGCCGATAGTGTGTATATATATATATATATATATATATATATATATATTATATGAGTGATTAATATATATACGTATATATGAAAATCTTCTACTATGCGTATAAGTAGTTAAGTTTTGAATAAATGCTCCAAATTTTATAATAAGTATTCGGGAACTTTATACCGGTATTGATATGTATTAAGTAACGTAAGTAATCATGAAGAGATTGATCTCTAAACTAAATATCATAGCCTTGTGACTTCTCAAAATAAAATCATCGTGAGATAATTTAGATAGACTTATGAGGCATTTAGTAGTACTGTAGGCGTGCACACTAGATGAGAGGTGAGAATTCTCAAGAGAGTGTCGCGTACTAACATGGTGGTTATATTAGCTGGTAAGCATTTTAAATACTTTCTAAACTATTTCTAAAACTATTTTACACTCGGGGGCTCTGACCCGTTTTCTATCATTTTCTCTATCTCTTGTATATATATAACTATATGTATATATTACAGGTGCTCATCCAGAGGGGCATCGGGTGTAGAATCATTTGACTGGACGTGCTACAGCTTGTGTGGGAGTTTCAGGTCATTGCAGTAGACGCTTCCTACTTTGGTTCCTCAGACTTCTGTTTAGATTATTTAGTTAGGGAATGTGTCGCCCGATTTCGGAGTTGCTTAGACTTGATTGGGATTTCATAATTCTATCATTTCAGTACTCTGTTTTCATTTGGGATTATTTTATCGCTCACATTATCTGTGATTTGTGGTTAATTATTTGGATTTGATAATCTAGTTGGCATTGTTCGTTGGATGATTGGTATCTTTATCATTTGTATTATAAAAATTTTATTATGTTTAATAAGGTTTTATAACGGAATTAAATAAATGAAGACTTTAAATTGTGTTGACACTTAGCTTAATTATTTAGGGTGTTTAAATTGGAAATATTTATTTTGTGACTGTGATGCTAAGAATGAACCAACCGTTCAACTTGATTTTAATTTAATAAAGGACTGATCACCCGGTGTTTAATTAGGCGGGGTGTCACACTTAGAAATTCGCCTGGGTCAAAGTTCATATGGCTGCAGCAGTCCCTTAAAAGCCGAAAGTCCGCAGTTAGGCGCCACAACCAATATGGTCCCAAAAATCCCTACATGTCGTTGCGGCAGGAATAATGATTTGTAGATTAAAAATCCCTACATGTCGCCGCATGATATTATTTTGAGGATAGGAGGCATTGACTTCTTACATGACGTAGCCATTGAATTAAAAAATAAATGCTGCGAACTCTAATCTGAGAACCTAAAGTAACGCGGCATTATGTTTAATTCCTACCGTAACAACATTCTCTAAGCTGCAGATATTAATATTTGAAGGTTGCATTGATTCAGGAAAGCCCTAAATTACTAAAGGAAATTTATCATGCCGCGGACACTCACTCAAATAATTTCATCTACAAAAGCCTATTTCTATCATATGAAGATCGATTCAAAGGACAAGAGTAATTTTGCAACAGTTATTTTTCAATTTGAAGTTATAGTGAGTAATCATTCGAGCTAGCCTAAAGGACTGCTCAATTCATGGAGAGATTGACAGATACGAGTTTAATTCTTGGAGAAGTCACAGTTATGTTTCAAAGACATGAGTTTGTATTAATAAAGATAATGCCGCGGTCTATTATTTTAAATGTCTAACCTAGAGGTCGCAGATAATTCATAAACTACTTAGTTTTGGAAGGTTACGGACATTGACCCAACACCACCCTAAAGTTCCAATGGATTTTATTATGCTGTAGCCATGAATCCCTTATGTCGTGGATATATCCTTAAACAGGTTAGTATTTAATGTTACCTAACTTGATGCTAAACCCTAGGCACGAATGGATAGTTTTCACAGTGACATGAGGCCACAGCTAAATAGCACTAGAACATGATACATGCCGTGTCTAAAATTCTAAACAAATTAACTTTCAAAATACCTATTCTAAAGATCAAAGCCCTAGATAATGAAGGGTCTCTCTCCAGAACACAAGTTGTTTATTGCAATTCAAGAAAACACATTCAGATGATCAATTCGTGAAGCCTATTTCTATCATGTGAAGATTGAATTCAAGGTTCAAGAGCAATTATATTCAATCAAATAGATGAGAATTCAATTTCGAACAAATATGCGAGTTTAATTCTCAAAAGAGTCACAGTTATCATGATTTGCTACATGAAGTTCCTATCAATCAGGTGGAGTTTTGGAATGAAAATCTAAGAAAATACTTAAAGAGTGTGAAAAATAGTTGGGAAATTACCTGAAAATGAAGAAATCTAGTTGCTCAGCCTTAAACCACCTTGAAACGCCTCAGAACCACCACAAGCTGGCTTAAATAGTTGCCGAAAAACTCAAGAAGAGGAACGGACATAAGTTTTCTCTCGATTCGCTCTCAAGGATTTAGAAAACATAATGAAGACCATGGCCGGTTCCATTTATATAATAGGGTGCGAGAAGATGAAATGTCATTTTAAGTAACTACCGTAGGGTTAACATGTCGCGGCGCTAGTGAAATTAAGACGCAACACCAATTCATTGGCACTATGCCTTGGGGTCTTATTGATAACACATATTTTTCAACTCATGCTGCAGATGTCTTGCTATAGCAAGAAATGACATCTTACTGCCACAACCCTATTTCCTAGACTAGTATTACATTGGCTCACACACTTTCCGTAACCCTATACATATAGGCTGCAACCCCTTATAATCTACATGCCGCGGACCGAGCCTATACATTCAGCTAGCTGCTGAAGCTTCTCATGGAAGTAACAACACTTCTATAAATAGAGTTCCACACCTCTATATAGATGGGGGATTCATTATTCCTGGGCCGAGTTCATTCCTAGGGCCAACACATAAATCAGAGATACAGATGCTCTCAAAATGACTGGGACCAGACCGGGGGCTATGCTATGGAATCACAACCATCTCTTCGGCACACTTGAATCCTCATAAACATGTATTCTCTATTCTCATGCTTGTACGCCTCTTTAGGCCTAATTACTATGTACCAAACAACATATATAATGAGAGTGAGGAACCAAAGTGGACGTAGGCTCATTATTATAGCCGAACCACTATATATCTTGGATTTTATCTCACTTACTCGCTCCATTTGACTTATTATGCACTATATCTTTGACTTGCTGATACGAGAATGACTAGTCCACTATTTCTCATATCATCAATTCTCTTTGAATTGTTGAGAGGGATGTTCAGGTGCCTCTAAGGTGTGTCTTTCAAAGTGAGGTCATGGCCTCTATTTATAGGGACAATGGGGCTGTCAATTAGCATGCTCCCTAACCTACATATCGACATAGAACCCTAGACACACTACCGATTGGCTAAGTACTAGGGTTTCTATTCGGTAGTCTAAGCCATTTTTTTTTTAAGAATGGTCGTAAAATGTGAACCGTAGGTCAAAATTATTCACGGGGCTAACTATTAGAAAGGGTATTAAGATCTCTTTAAGTATTCATTGATCCATTCGGGGTTCAGGAGTTGACAAACGGGGCCTGAAAAGGCCCATTGGTCACTAGATAGGAAATTATTAAAGTAAAATGGATAATTCGTCTATACCGTAAGTCATAATCGTGCACGGGATGGACCATTGGAAATGGTATTCCAATACCTTCGAAGAATAATTTATATTCATTTGGTTTGGATTGTTGATCTTGGTCAAATAGGGTCCGGAAGCATCCACTGACCTTTTAGAGTAAAATGGGCCATTCATCCGTATCGTAAGGCTAATTCATGCATGAGGCAGATCTTTGGAAAGGGTATTTAGTGACCTTGGAATATTCATTCCGTATAGTTCAAGTTAAATAGTTGATAGGAGTCAAACATAGCCCAGGAGCGCCTGGTGGACTTTAGATAAATATTTGAGGTAAAATGGATCATTCATCCAAACCATAAGTCTGATTTGTGCACAAAATGGACCATTGGAAAGGGAATTCATATCTATTTAAAGATTCATTAATCTTGTTATGAGCCGAGGAAGTTGATTGGGATCAAAATGGGGCTCGAGAGCTCCCGATGGCCTCCAAATGAATTTTTGATCGTAAAATAGATTTTTCGTCCGAATCATAAAGCCAATTTATGCATGGGATGGACCGTTGTAAAGGGGATTTAGAGATTTTTAAATATTTATTAAGATTTTTCTCTGATGAGAAAATTGACTGGAGTCGAATGGGTCCCGAGAGCGCTCATTCGCCTCTAGATTGGTACCATAAATACGACCTAGGGTTTATGGTGAATGGGTGAGTGTTAGGGACCTAAGGATATTCTTAGTATGGTCCTAGGATGGGGTGTCTACAGAGATGCCCTCTATGGGAGATCTTGGAACAAGTAAGGCCATTGAATGATGGACACCACATCGACGTTGGAAAACATGTTTAGCAAGACGATCCTGAGGACCTAGAGGATGAGGTTAATCGATTCAGCGGGTCGAGGTCGATTCTAAAGACCTAATGAGATGAGGATGACCGATTCAACGGGTCAACTTTAACTTTCGAGTTGTGCTAGGGATGATCAATTCTAAGGGCCGATGTCAATTCTAAGAACCCAAAGTTTGTAGTGACCAATTCTGAGGGACAAGGTTAATTATGAGGACCTTAAGTTGTGGTAACCAATTTTGCGGGCCGAGGTTAATTATGTGGACCTAAAGTTGTAGCAACCAATTTTGTGAGCCGAGGTCAACCTAAGGTTGTGGAGACCAATTCTGAGGAGTGGGATCAATTATGAGGACCTTAAATTGTAGCGAACAATTTTATGGGCCGAGGTCAATTCTGAGGACCTATGGTTGTAGCAACCAATTATGATGCCCGAGGTCAATTATGAGGACCTTGAGTTATAGTGACCATTTCTTAGGTATGAGGTTAACTCAAAGGACCTTAAGTTGTAGTGACCAATTTTGCGGGGTGGGGTCAATTCTAAAGACCTTATGTTGTAGCGACCAATTTTGTAAGTCGAGGTAAATTCTTAGGACCTTAAGTTATAGTGACCAATTCTGTGGGTCGAGGTCAACTTTGAGGGCCTAAAATTGTAGTGCGGGTCATTACTCTCATGTGGAGTTTTAAATTATCTTGGGGTGCAGATGCATATGTGGTTCCTCTAGGGATTTTATTATTTTTGTACTTCGTTGGGGAAGGGTTTATCTTTGAGATATCCAGTTGGGGATTATTTTGTCTACAAACTCCAATTGGGGATCTTTAATATGTGGAATAGTAGACTTGGATGCGAACGCATCGTTAGTTCTGCTTGTGAACGTTTTGAGGATGGGTTGGTAAGATGTACCCAGTTGGGGATTTATGCTAGAGATAGGGGTGTAAAATTAATCCGGATGGGTATTCGAATAGTTTATAAGGGGCATGGTTCTCTAAAAATAATTTTCTTGAGAATATTGAGATTCTATAAATTTTTTGTGATTTTTGGGAATTTTTCAGGCAATTTTTGGGATTTTTCTCTAATATTTTGGCACTTTATGTTCTAAATTTGGAGGCTCGGTTTATCTATAGGAAATTATGTATTCCATGCATCTCAGGGGTTTTGTGGATGCCTTTGTTGTATCCATATCCTTAGGCCTTATTGTGAGGATACTGTTGGTGATGAGGACTTGACTGTGGATCCCCAAGTTACTGCAATAACTGCCTAAATGTCTTACTGTCATAATCATGTGGTGGTGGTGCTAGCTGAGAACCTGAATGACCTGGATGCTAAGAAGGAGGGTCGCTCTGACTTCCTAAGAGGGAGCCTTATAATTTTGTTCATGTGCCTTGCGAAGGGGTTTCTCTTGGCGGCCCCTCCAGAGTACCCTTTGGCAATTGTGTCTAATTTCTTTATCTAGCCTTTATTTAGTTTCATCCATCTATGGATAATTGAGTAAACTGGCTTAAAAATCATGGATCCCGATGCCTTCATTGGTCACTGCCATGGTGGGGGGACTTTCTCCCAATATTGCAACTTGGAGATTACCGGTATGTGCAGTTGGTGAGCCTTTGACAAACTTCCTTCTATTTCTCCTTGCAAATCTTGTGCTAAGTCGGGTGGGACAGATCGTGCCCCCTCATATAACAATTTTTTTCCTAGTAGAGGATTTTATTGAATTGCTGAGGATGATGCTAGGCTCTTTGGGGTGGCACTGAAGACTGTCTATCCGTCCATCATAATGAATGGTATGGGCCTAGCATGTCTCCGGGGACTACTTGAAATGGCTATGGAAGTGGTTAGTAGAGAAGGCCCTGGAGGAAGAGGCCGGTTAGAGGTGGTTCATTGCTTTTGACACGATGGAAGAAGGTGTTGGGGTCTTGTCCTAGTTTATCAAGGCATACCGCTACATGGAGCGTATATGTGGTACCAATTAGGAATATGAAACACGAGGACCTCCCGTGTCTATTAATGATGATGAAGTAGGGCCATCCGACAGTTGAAGGTAGCATTTTGTGAAGCTTTTGGTGAATTTTGTGAAGCTTATGGTTATTGGGATTTTTTGTTCTTTTAGGGTAATTGTGTGTAGTTTTGTTAGGGTTACGTTCGTTTAGGAACAATTTGGTCATCGGAGAGCAGTGGTTTGTTTCACCCTCTAGCTGAAATTTCGTGTAACAACACTATTATCATTACTAAAAAATAAAGGTTGATTTTGAACATATTTTTTTGTACCTCTTGATGAGTCTTAAATTTGAATTATCTATACTAATCTATAAGGCATATATAATCCTTTTGTTCATCTAAATGATAAAATGAACTGTTGTTTTCGGAGGTTAGAAAAGAATAACATTTTATGAAAAGAAAAGGACCAGACCCATGAATGGCATATGGGTTGCCTACGTACCTCTAAAGGTTTTGAAACTTTTCACGAGTTTCATTTTGAAAATAAAAATTCATTTTGAGAGGATCAGTTCCCATGTAGTTCTAAGTAGGGGAAATGAAGAGATTTTTTTAATAAAAGGGCGATGAGAAGAGTCGTAGTGCATTGAGATTTAGAGTAATGGGTAAAACTTCTTGAGGTGGTGCAGGTTGACTGGAAGCACTATTTCTTCTCAATCAAGGTGTGTGAGTATAGAGGCGCCTCCTGAGATAATCTTCTTCACAATATCGGGGTTGCTCTAATTTGTCTTAAAATTTCACTATGAGGTCCCAGACGGGTTCTATGATCTCTTTGAGGGGCAAGGTCTCCTTCATGGACAACACGGTCTTTGATTTTCCTATTGAATGATTGCTTTATCAGCCTATGGTATCCCGATATACGGTATAGAGCCTTCAGTCTCTTTTCATCCGAGAGCGATAATTCGCATAAGCGACTCTGGTGCTATTCTTCTTTAATCAGTTTGTTTTGTAGCAGGACGCAGAGGGAATGTATTTTTAACTTAATGTGTATGACCATTTCTATGCCGTATAATACAAAATTAGGGGAAGCCCCAGTAGGCATTCTTATTGAAATGCAGTAGCCCAGAGGGCGTATGAGATCAGATTGGCCCAATTTCTATAATTCTCACTCGTCTTGCTGATAATGGTCTTGAGACTTTTATTGGAAACTTCGGCGGCACCATTGGTTTGGGGTCACTATGGAGAAGATTTTTGTATTTGAATCCTGTATTTGTCAGCTAGTTCTGTAACTTTATCTTCAAAGTGGAGCCCATTATCCGACACTAACTCATGGGGAACTTCATATCGATAAATGATGTTCTTAATGATAAACTTGGCCACTTTCTTAGCATTCAACACTGTGTATGACTCCGCTTCAATCCATTTGGTGCAGTAAGGAATGGCGACTAGAATGAATTCTTAATCATTTGAGGATTTAGGAGTAACTTTCCATATGATGTTGATGCCCCGGGGATAGGTCATATTGTACAGGTCACAGAGAGGAAAGTGTTAGATATTGGCGAATTGCTATCATTTGAGGCATGTTCAGATGAAGGCAATGCAATATTGAACCACGGTGGTCTAATATATCCTTGACGGATAATGTTTTTGGCAAGCATGTGACCATTCATGCGGGGACCTCATTCCCCATTATGGATTTTCAGTATTATTTCTTTAACATCCAACCCTACAATGCAGTGCAAGTGGGTTCCATTGAAGTTTCTCTTGAATAGTGCTTTATTGTAGATGTTGTACTAGGCGGCGGCTAGTTTGTAAAGTGTCACAAGGTCTTCCTTACTGGTGTCTTAGGGATACCTACTATGGTGATAATTATATTCAACACAAATAAATGAGAAAACAAACACCAAGGAAAATAAATAATATAAAATGTCAATCACACAACACAGAATATACGTGGTTCAGCAAGAATGCCTATGTCCACGGTGGTGCAGTCAATATTATTTCTATATACTCCGGGGAGCATTTATAGAGAATACAGTGCGTGCATCTTGCCCCAGGCTTAGGGTTTATTTTATACATGTTTATCTTCAGGGAGTGGGGGTGTTGGACTCCCCCACGTCCATCTTTCTCTCCTGGAATGTCTCTATATGAGATTCTAGGAGAAGACTAAATCATCACTGAATTTAGTTAAGGTGGGGGATCCGAACTTTGGGCCATTTTTATCAGGCTACTCGTCCGGGCCCATGATGGGAAATCCGAGTACCCACAATTTCCACTAAAGTTGTTGGGCCACAATTTGGGCTCAACAAATTTAAATGATTTTTTATAATGGATCTTTTGTAAATCGTGTAACTCTTCCTAAAGTTGAGAACTGATTTAGGCGGCAGTTGCTTCGTGTCCTGTGCGCGATGATTGGGAACACAAAGAAGTTTGAAATGATAACTTATGGTGATAATAATATTCAACACAAATAAATGAGAAAAGTGCAATCACCAAGGAAAATAAAGAATATAAAATGCCAATCACACAACACAAAATATACGTGGTTAAGCAAGAATGCCTACGTTCATGGTGGTGCAGTCAATATTATTTCAATATACGACGGTCAGCGTTTATAGAGAATACAGTGTGTGGATCTTGCCTCAGGCTTAGAGTTTATTTTATATATGTTTATCTTCAGGCAGTGGGGGTGTTGGACTTCCCCACGTCCATCTTTCTCTCCTGGAATATCTCTATACGAGATTCTAGTAGAAGACTAAATCATAACTGAATTTAGTTAAGGTGGGGGATCCAGACTTTGGGAAATTTTTATCAGGCTACTCGTCCGGGCCCATGATGGCAAATCCGGGTTCCCACACCTACCATGTTTAAGGAGGAGCCAAATATCATAGTACCATAACCCACCCATATAAAAATCCTCCTCGAGATTGAGTTCAATGAGGTAGCATTGCGTAGGCTTAGCTTTCGTCTAAACCATGAAAAATGCCATTATTATCCCCTCGAGCATGTTGATCATGGAGGCAAAGGTAGCTAGGGAATCTTCCATGCTATTTTTTTCTCGGTATAAGTAGTGGAAGGTGACATCCTTAAACTAGGAGGAAAATTCTTCTAGGATGTCAAGGAAGGGTAGGAGTTTTTCATCTTTGACTTTCAATTTTTTAAGGATTTGGCCGATGATAAGAGCAAAGTTTCCATAGACATCCACATGCCAGAATCCTTTTTAAAGGCAATCTTAAGGTCTATACTGCATGGTTGTTACTCAGTCATGTTGTTACTTAGTCATGGTA
This sequence comes from Sambucus nigra, assembly GCA_949130495.1. NCBI lineage: Eukaryota > Viridiplantae > Streptophyta > Magnoliopsida > Dipsacales > Adoxaceae > Sambucus > Sambucus nigra. The sequence continues at coordinate 350,219,433 of OX422222.1, read as the reverse complement.
ATAGGGGTGTGAGAGTCATTAGAGGGATCAAGAGTATCCTAATATAGTATCTTTATTATTGGCAACTCCGTCAAAGTACAATTACCATCGAAGGACATCCTGAGAGGTGTAGAGAATATCTTCATCTGGGAATTCAAAGACCTAAACATCGACTTCTTATATAGAGTAATCAACAAGGTACTCATAAATGGATCTCCCTTTCATAACGTTTTGCATGACATACATAATATCGAACTTGACTTGCAACATCAACCATCGGGCAATTTAGCTGGACGCAGTGGGCTTTTCTAGTAAGTACTTGATGGGATCCATACGTGATACAAGTCTAATAGGGAAGGCAAGCATGTAATGTGGTAAATTTTGCATGACCCAGACTAGGGAAACACATTCTTTCTCTAAAATAATGTAGTTGACTTCATACCCGACTAATTTTTGGCTAGCATAGTAAATGGATATTTCCCTTTGAGATTCTTTAATGTATTGGTTTAGCAAAGGCCCTTTAGTAGTATCTATCACAGTCAAGTACAGGAGTAGGGGAGACCAAGTTACGGAGGCATAAGAACTGGAGGTCGGATAAGGTACTGCTTGATTTAGTCACAGGCTTCTTAGTAGGCCTCATTCCAGACATTGGTAGAATATTTTCGGAGGAGCTTAAAAATGGATTTGTAGATGGAATTTAGGTGGATGATGAATCGACTGATGTCCTATAATTTTCCCAAGAATCCTCGAACTTCCTAATCTGTTCGTCATGGTGGCATCTCAAATAATTATTTCATCTTGTTATAGTCTACTTTAATTCCCTTTTAACTAACCACGAGTCCTAAGACTTTTCCTTTTGTGATGTCAAAAATGCATTTATATGGGTTTAACCGCATTTGGTATTGCCGTAGTTACTCGAAAAACTTTCGAAGGGTGGGAATATAACATTCTGAAGTCTTGTATTTTATGATCATACCATCCACATATACTTCGACCTCTTTCTCAATAAGGTCATGTAGGATGGTTGTGTCAGCTCTCTGGTAGGTATCCCTAGCATTCTTTGGTTCGAATGGCAAGACAATGTAGTAGAAGGTTCCCTCTGGGGTGATCAAAGCATTTTTCTTCTGATGGTCAGGGTGCATCTTGATCTGGTTTTATCCATCAAATCCATCAACAAATGAGCTGAGGGTGTGGCGGGCTAACCATGTTGACCAGGATCATGTCAATGTAGGGTAGCGAGTAATCGTCCTTCAGGGATTCCTTATTTAAATTTGAGTAGTCGATGCACATGTAGACTTTATTTCAAGACTTCGACAGAGGGACGATGTCGAAAAGCCTTGTAGGATATTAGACTACGCAAAATAAACCTACATTTAGTTGCTTGACCACTTCTGCTTTGACTTTGAGCAACCATTTAGTGTGAAACTTTCGTAAATTTTGTTTGACCATTTTGCATTCCAAGAACATTAGGATCTCATGTTGAGCTATCTCTAGGTCAATATCGATCAGGTCATCGTAGGACTATGTGAAGACGTCCATGAATTCCTTTAGCAATTATTCGAATTGTGCACGCTCATGCTCATTAAGGGTGGACCTTATCCGAATCTCATTTTGATGGCTACTAGAATCGATATTAATAATAATAGTTTCATCATCATTAATTTGAACCTGGTTATGCTTTATGTGATTCTCCTTATTACGATCAGTTAAAAATTGTTCATTTTTTAAATTATCACCATCAATAGTTTGATTATAATCAAGACAATTAATGTAAGGCACAACAAGATACTCAAAATCTTTGTTTATTTCATTCTCAGGAGAAACAGCTTTGAGAACCTCATCAAAAGAGGTCTCGATTAAATTGATATCACAAAAATGGAACAACAACATCAGATGCAGAGATTTGGATAGGGTAGATGCTAGTGTTGGCTTGAATCTGGGTAAGTTGGATAGGCAACATTCCAATTGAGGAGAGGACTGTTAGCAGCTCTGATTTGAGTAGATGAGTCTTATGGCACAAAATCCAAGCAGATCATGCAAACATTCAGCCCTAGTTTTCGTAGGTTGAATGAGTCCTCTGAATCTCTTTCTTCACAATCCCTGGTAGCTGTCAAGGTTTTCTCAATGAGGGGTTGAACTTCATGCAGGTAATATGCGGCCTAACGATTTCTATCTTGAAAGAAGATTTCCAGTCCCGATTTCATCTACTTATTAACGTGGTCATACCATGGTTCGGGGAAGCCACAAAAAGGAAATGTTCACCTTCCTTAATAAACCTTCCATTTAAATGGTCTCTCAATATAGTCCTTTCTTATTCCAAGCTTCTTTTTAGTTGTGGTCATCATAGGGCTTTGAGTTCTTCTAGTGAGGGTTGATAGCCCACGCCACATGGGGGAAATGCCTCTTTCAGGACTTTGGGCTCAGGGATCCTTTATTGGAAATGTCCTCGCCCGATTTTGAGTATGAAGTGCATATTTTTAAACATCTGAATCACATTGATGTTTCCATGAGTGTTGTGTTCCGGATAGACCCAGTCTTTGAAACTATCTCTTGTTGGAAGGGGAACTGGATTAACTCTAAAATTATAGAGAAGCATGCCATCTGTCCTATGCTAGATCTCTAATACCAGATTACTAGTACTGGTGATGTCTGAACTGTCATCATCCTCGAAGATGGTGATAACATCTCCGTTGGCAAAGAATTCTAGTTTATGATGGAGAGAAGATTATACCCTTCAGATACTGTACTGCCATTGATGAGAAAAAAATTATTAAAACTTTTCGGTATGTTAGTAACTTGAAACTCAGTCACAGGATTGATAAAGAGACTCCCTATTATGAGTTTTATTGACCCCATTACCTCTCGGTAGGTATTGTCATAAGCACACACAAAGACGAAAGTAGGAGTGAGATCCCTAAGTTTCAAAGCCAAGAAATTGAAGGTTCTCAAAGGGAAAACATTGAGGACAGATCCGTTATCAACAAACGATATTAGGACTATCTTTCCCAAAACTTCAACAGAGATATTGAGGGCATAATTGTGGCCAGGACCGATCTTTGGTATATCTGCTTTGGAAAAGGAGAGGAGTCTAGAAGAAGTCAAGGACCCGATCATGTTTAAAACTTCTTTGGGTGTGGTGGAAGGAGATACTATAGGCTCGGTGAGGAGTCTTATTTGAAAATTTAGGCACAACTAGGAGGACATGAAAAGACAGGATAAAGTGATGTTGTCTTGGGTTTTCATAAGAAAGTCAAAGACCTTAATTTCTTCAATGGTCATCTCTAGCATGGGAAGTTCTTCATCAACTCCATTGCCTTTATCAGTCTAGTCACATCAGGAGACGAATATCTATAGTGTCTACCTGATATGGTTATGTGATTTATAGAGGTGGGGAAGAATAGGAACCTCATGTTTTCATATATTTCTTGCTGAATGACCAACTTGTTGATTTACCCCAATAAATCTTCAAAGGATTTCATCCCGCACAAGGTGTCTACTAGACTGGTGTCCTCCTTACTAGACTCATCATCTGAGTGTCCAAGTTGTCTCCCCATTCAGTGAAGACTATATCCTCTTAACAAGAGAAATCAATGCATTTAATCAATGGATTCATCATACAAATCTTCACACTTAACGTGGAGGTGCGAGAGTGAAGGGACCAACCATCCTTGAAGCTTCAAAGTGGTGGTAGCTCATCAATACGAAAAATTTTACATGTTTATCAAAACACATTGGCCATAATATGCACCACGTCATTTAAAATGACTCCATTAATGGGTACCACCTAATTATCTAACTCCCATGTCCATTTTTGAGTTTTCATTAACAAGCCACTAAATTTACAATAATCGACTATCATCTCAATGAGAGATTTTATCCTAAACTCTAAGAGCTGGTTCAACACAATAGGTAACTCCATATCCTTCCCTCCATATCGGGTATAGATGGCAATACAAGCCTTTATGAGGAGTGATAGAGATTGATTGGTGAAGCAAGTAAGGTGTAAGAGAAAATACGGGAAAACTTTGAGTGGTTTTGGATTAAATTACGTATATGATATGTTCTTTACGTGGTTCCAGGTCATTCTCTAGAAATATGGAATTTGTATGGGTTAGAAGTGGGTTACAAGTGGTGTTGGGTTTAGGATAGGCTTGTGGGGCCATGATACTCTGGTCAACTAAATCTTGGATCATATTACCAAGATGGAAGCACTGGTAAGTAATATGGAAGGCAAACTGGTGGAAATCACAACGGGCATTGGCCTTGAATTTTTTAGGGAATGGGTTCGGTAGTGGATGAGGGTCCAAGGGTTTAATAAGGTTTTTGCTCAGCAGGGCTTGGTAGACTTTTGACAGGGGATCATGAGGCTCAGTGTAATCTTTCTTGGTAGGACCAAGGACTTTTGGATGCCGAAGAGGTAGCAGGTTAGGAGATGTTTTTGAGTGTTAAAATTGTAGCACTAATAGGTTTCTTATATTTTCAGGGAGTGAATTGTTTGGTTGCCTTCTTTAACTCACGTTCGACTTTAGAAATGCCTTTTTTAATTTTTACACCAGCTTCTTGAAGTTCTATAAGTGAGAGTAGTAATGTCCACCAATGGATTCTCAGATATGCGGAAAAAAAAATTTATTCACTATCCGGAATTGTTCCTCCTCGGAGGGTCTGTTGGTCATGGTATCAGCTTTTTCTATCGACCCTCCTATACTAACTATTTCCCCTGGGTTATTCTTAATAAATCTCTAGATCTCGGTGTGTAACCTCTAGCTCCTCATCGTACTTCTACTGTGACATTAATTCTTAGGAGACATCCTCCCACTACAAATTCTAGATGCTTAAAGGAATAAAAAACAATAAAGGACGATTTTTTCAAGGTTTGTTGGAACATATACACCATTATCTCTTCAGAGGCACCAAGGACAGTAATGGCTCGATCATAGATTAGAAGGTGAAAAATTGGGGGTCCTCTTTCTCAAACTTCCCGATGTATATCATTTGGAACTTCTCTAACAGTCTAGATTTGGGATAGGGAGACATATGGGTGTAGTCCATGTAGTTACCAAATATCTTGACATGCTAAAACTTATTTGATAACATCTTATGGTCTTCCTAGACCTTATTCAGTTCCTCCTCTTAAGGATCTATGAGTACTAGTAGGTTAGCCCCGACTGAGCAAGGTTTAGGATAGGGAGTTGAGTTGGAGGCGACCCATTAGCAGATGGGGTGCACGGAGCATGTTGATACTCTTATAGAACCCAAACAGGCTCGGGAGTGAGTGGACTCATGGGATAAGAAAATATAACCTTGAATTCTCTGAGTGGGCCCAATGATGTTGTATCTCTTGGACCTCGATTTGATGGTTATTAATCTTAGCGCTGATCTAGGGTAAAATGGTCGTCTGATCGGATAACACATTTGGTGCTTGTTCGATGTTCTCCATGAAAGGCTCATAAAAGTAGATCCCAAACTCCAATAAGGTAGCAGAAGAATCGGGGAAGCTTTAGGGCGTTTGATGAAAGATTTAAGACAATAGGGTGCCAGACCAAAGTCAGGTGTGCGATTGACTTGAGAAGGAAAATGGTTTTTTTATTTTTGGAAGAGGGAGAGAGAAAATTTCGGGTATTTTAGAAGGATGAGAATTTTTTTTTTGGTATTTCTATAAAAGGGGAAAAAGGAGAGGAATATCAACATGATTATTATTAATGTTATCATTAGGTTGTCACTTATATAAGGTTTTCCTTAATATAGAAAAATGTAGCACATGACCCGATCCTGGGAAAATGGGATTTGAAAATACATGGAAAATATGGGTGGTCTTGATTCCCGGCTCCCGGATGGGGTTCAATTTTGAAAAAGGAAAAATCGCACAAAAAATCGGGCGGTATGCCAACCCAGAATTTCGAAAGAGTTTGCATGGTAACTGAAAAACTAAATATGAGTGTCCTAAGTTTGACATCTATATGAGGTTTATGCGATTGTTGGGTTAGGGGAAGGGTTTACCCTTTAGCATGACCTCCATGATATACTTGTTGCCTATTGCGATAATAATTCATCGGTATGTGTGGACAATCCATTTGATATACCCAAGTGTATATGAATTTCCTCACTCTATACCTCATTAGGACAGTATGTGTGAGACAGAATTCCATATACTCGATGTACGTGAATGAGTTTCTAGCTATATACCTCCCATCATGAGTGCGGTCAAGCATTACGATGCGGGGAGAACCATTTGATATACGTATAAGGTACGAGACCAATGGAAGGTGAGAGTCATATCTCTAAAGCTAATTGTGACCCGTAGTGTAGCGCCCATCACAAAGTGACCCCCCAGTATGGGATAAAAGTTTGGTCAATAAACATTCTAAGTGGTGTGTGAAGTATGTAGGTGTAAAGTGAAGCTAAGTGGAAGTGTGTGAAGTGTACATGGTGAGTATATACAAGTCTGTGAAGTGTAAAAGTGAGTGGAAAGTGATATATACATGAGAGAGAGATATACAAAAAGGTAAAGAAAAGATAAAGTATGATGTGAGTGTTTGTTGATTCACAAATCGTTATGAAAGAATGAATGCATATATCGAACAAGACAGAAGCAAAACAAATATATAAAACGTATACATCATGAATATCTAATAACAAACGTAGGTGGGAGGACTCGAGTCGAGGGATTTACCTAAGACGCCTATGCATCTCAGGGGCATCAAAGGACATGTAGTTCGAAAATGATATGAGATCGAGTTCAACCCATAAATCCAACCAGGGACTTTATTATATGTGTGTAGACAAAAGATGTTTTAGTATGAGAAATTATGATGAGAAAATCCCCTTTTGGAGTGAAACCTTTTTTTCTTGTTTTTTGATTTTTATAAAAAAATAAAGTATGTGCGAATACTAATAATTAAATTTTAGAATTAGTATTTGTGATGTAATGAAATAGGATACTAAAGAAAACATGAAGCAACCAATGCAAAATTAAGAGAAATTAAAGACAAAGAGGAAGAAATAGACCGCCTTATGACGAATTGATGACCTAAAGGTGGAGTAATGGTGGTTTGGGGAAGTGGGTAGGAATTTAATCAAAAGAGTATGAAAATGATGGAAGTAATGTGGGATATGGGCTTTTTAGGAAATAACAACTCTGAATTCGATGGAATTCTCTTTGAATTACTAAGAGCAATGTCCAGGTGTCTCTGAGGTGCGTCTGTCAAAGTGAGTTCATGTCCTCTATTTATAGGTAAAATGGTGGTGTCGATCGACATGGTCTATGACCTTCCTATTAGCATAGAACCCTAGACAGGCTGCGGATAGGCAGCGTCTTAGGGTTGCCATTCAGTAATCTGAGGCATGTTTTTTGAAAATTGACCATAAAATGTGAACCGTAGGTGATAATCATGCACGCTAAAGATCATTTTAAAGGATATCCAGAGACCTTTAAGAATATATTGATCTACTACCAAGTTCAGGAGTTTATCGAGGTCAAATGGGGACCGCAAGTGCCAATTGGTCACTAAAGAGGATTTTTTTTATGGAAAGCGGATCATTCATTCGAACCCTAAGTTAGAATCATTCATAGGATGGACCTTTAGAAAGCGTAATCATAAAACTTCAAAATTCATTTTGCTTCATTCAGTTCAGAGAGTTGACCTTGGTCAAATGGGGCCCGAAAGTACCCGGTGACCTTTCAGAGTAAAATGGGTCATTCGTTCGTACTGTAAGACTAATTCATGCACGAGGTGGACTGTTTTAAAGGGTATTCAATGCCCTTAGAATATTATTCAGTCTCATTCGAGCTCTAGAGTTGATAGGAGTCAAACAGAGCCCGGGAGCGCCGAATGGCCTCCGGATCAATTTTTAGGATAAAACGGATCGTACGTCTGAACCGTAAGTCTGATTCACGCATAAGAAAGACCATTGGAAAAGGGTATTTAGAGCCCTTCAAATATTAATTGAGCATCTTCCCAAGAAAAAAAGTTGATTGGGGCATCAAAACGGGGCTCGAGAGAGCCCGATGGTCTCTAATTTAGTTTTTGATAGTAAAAGGGACCGTTCATCCGAACCGTAAGGCTGATTCATGAATGAGGCTTATCCTTAGAATATTCATTGACCTTTCACTCTGATGAGATAATTGATCGAAGTTGAACGAGGCCTGAGAATGTCCAATCGCCTCTAGATTGGTACTTGGAGTGTGACCTAGGGTTTACGATGAATGCGTGAGTGTTAGGGACCTATAGAGATTCTTAGGAGGGTATTAGGATGGTGTGTCTACAGTGATGCTTACGAATTAGGTCTCATCATAGTGTTGATGCAGAATGGACAGGTGGTTACTTATACATCCCGTCAATTAAAGGTGCATGAGAAGAACTACCCTTCCCATGACTCAGAGTTAATCGCATTGGTGTTTGCATTAATGATCTAGAGATACTACTTGTACGATGAAAAATTTAAGGTGTATGCATATCATAAAAGTCTGTAGTACATTTTCACTCAGTGCGATCTAAATCTTCGTTAGAGAAGATTGATTGAGTAGATGGAAGACTATGAATTTTCCTTAGAGTGTTATCTCGATAAGGCCAATGTGGTGGTAGATTCTCTTACTTGAGAGTTTGGTCAAATGGTAGCAAAAATGAAGTGTTACCGAGTGAACATGTTCGATGAGTTACAGAATTTTGGCTTGCATGTCCAGTGGGGTTGTGATACATAATATCTTTGTGGAGTGATAACTAGACCACTCATTCAGAAAAAGGTGTTGGAAGATGTCTTATGATCCTAAGTTGTCACATTATAGTGACCGCATCTAAAGAGGTGAGGTGTTTGACACACTCACTGTGGACAAGGATGGGGGCATGCATAATAAGGGAAGGTTGATTTTTCGGTTCGTCGATGAACTTTAGGATGAGGTGATAGTGGAGACCCATCACTCACACTTCAGCATACATCATGGTGACACTGAGATGTATAAGGTCCTATGCATGGACTTCTGTTGGTGTAGAATGAAGAAAGATGTGGCGATGTATATGAACAAGTGTTATCCTACTAGCAGGTGAAGGCAGAGCATATGAAGCCAATAGGGATATTGTAACAACTACTAGTCGTGGTTTGAGCATGGTCATAATATGATTTGGGTTATAAAGGATTGTCTTACGAAGTCAGTGAACTTTTTTCCCAATTAAAGTCACGAATAGCATGGCTAAGTTTCCAATGTTGTATGTCCAAAAGATAGTCCGTCTTCATTATATCATTCTCTTAATCATCTCAGACAGGGATCCTCAGTTTGTGTCTTTGTTATGGAGGAATATTCAACAAGAATTGGGTGCCGATTTGAATATGTGTACATCTTACCATCCCGAGACAGATGGGAAGTCAGTACGGACCATTAAAATTCTAAAATGTTTTTTGAGGGCTTGTGCGCTTGATTTGCAAGGTATTTGGGCAAAGAATCTTCACCCGACATAATTTTCTTACAATATAAATATTAGGCTAATATTGGTATGGCTCCCTATGAATATCTTTACAGGAAGCCTTACCTCTCTCTAGTTGGTTGGGCAGAAGTGGGTGGGAAGCATCTCACAAACTCGAACATGATCAGAGAAATGACCGAAAAAGATTAGGTAATTTTGTTGTAATGGCTGAGAGTAGACAGAATATTTAAACTGATAATCGATGGATACCTCTGTAGCTCGAAGTGGGTAACCATTTATTATTAATGATTACTTCTAGAATCGAGAGTCAACAGTTTGGATAGAAGGGGAATCTTTCCCCTTAGTATATTAGTTCCTTTGATATCCTATACCATATACGAGAAGTATCATATTTCTTGGTGCTACTTCCTCAATTGTCCCATGTTCACCGTGTGTTCCATGTATCTATGCTAAAGAAGTATGTCCCGTATCCATGTCACATTATCAATTGTAACCATAACAAGTTGGAGGAAAAGGTTATGTTTCCTATGCGACCTATGTCCATCTTTAACCACAAGGACTGAGTCTTGCTCAACAAGGTCATCTCATTAGTGATGATCCCTTGGGAATTTGAAGGTATGGAAGGTGTGACTTAGGAGCACAAGTCAGATATGCATGAAACGTACCCAAAATTCTTTGCCTAGCTTGTTTGGGTTGATTTTAAGGATGAAATCTCCTAAATAGGGGAGAATATGATGCTCATGATCTAAATTGTACGCCTTTCCCTTGTAATTTGCATGTCGATTGGCCATGAACTTAATATAAGGGAAGATTATCTATTTTGAAATGTCCCTTGTAGCCCTTGTGAAGTTGAAATGGGAATTGAATGGCCCGGAATTTATATAAGAAAAGTTTTAAGGTCGTTCGGACGAGAAAGTGTCATCATTTGAACGAATGCTTGAAACGAACATCGAATGAAAAACAACTGTTTGCATTTCTAGTCCCATTGGATTTTCTTTGGAACCCCCTTTGAACGAAATACGATGTTATTTGATAAGCACCCAAAAGTGTTTAGTTTAAGCCCCGGATAAATGCATTTTAGTCACTCATTTTAATTAAAAATGGCCTTATGTTCGTATTTATCTATATTGCAGGTCAATCAACAGTCACAGTGTTAAATGATGCTAAATCAAGACAATTGCGACACAGAATAGATTAAAAGTTTGCATCGAAGAAATCAAAGGAGACCGCGAAGTCTGAGTCCACATTGAGCATGCCCAGAAGAGTTTCGGTGTCCCGAGCCTTGTCCCGAACCAAATCTAAGCCTAGACCGAGCCCAGTCCATACCTCGAGCCCGGTGTGTGTCGATTTTGTGCCTTTTTAGATTTTCTTAAAATTTTATTTTATGGATTTATTTTAGAATTTTCTAAAATTTATTTTCTATTTTATTTTTATTTTTATTTTTATTAGTTTTTATTTTATTTTATTTTATTAGGATTAATTTTTAGGAAGTTATTTTATTAGTTTTATTACATTTCATCTTAATTATATATTTTTTTAGTTTTATTTTATTAGGATGATATTTTTTAGTTTTAGTAGAGTTTTATTTTATTTCTTTTTATTTTCGTTTTTTATTTAGTTTGATATATTAGTTTTTTTTAGTTTTTTTAGATTTTAATTTTTTAATTTATTTAGTTTTATTTTTATTTTATTAAATAGTATTACTTTGAATGGATCACAAACCAACACATACCATAACACTCACACACTAACATATCTTACACACACTCACACACCCACCTATCCTCACTATCACCCTCACCCTATTATTATACACCTCCACCACACCTTAACACACCCACTTCATCTTCAACCTACACCTTTCTCTCTCTCACTTCCCTCCATTAACAAAAACCCACATAACCCATTCCTCCAACCCACCACCCATCTCTCTCACCTCTATTAGACCCACATAAATAATAACCCCCATAACCCAATTCTCTCACCCCTGTTACCAGCAACTAAATACCAAAACACACTCACCCCCCCACCATATACCCAAAACACGCTATCGGTGAGCTAGACTAGCCCCAACCGTCGCCGGCGACCAACCAGTGGGCTGCCCAAATCGAAACCCACCTGCTCTAGACCTTACATCCACCCTCTTACCCAAACCCGTAACCATCCTCGATCCACAACCCATCAAACCCTATTGAGATCCAATACCCACAACCCGAGACCCCTACCACGAACCAACATACCCTCAACCAATCCCAAAAAATTCGGAGCTGATGCCAAGCCTTAAAAAAAAGAAAAAAAAGAATCCCACAAAATCGCTTCTCAACAAACAAATCTGTGGGAAGCTCATAAATAAAAAAGGTGGACATCTCATTTGGGGGACTCTTATCAGACGAGAAAGACGCATAGAGAGAGAGAGAGAGAGAGAGAGAGAGAGAGAGAGAAAGCAAGTGTGTATATTATGTACAGTTTAGGGTCATAAAAAATCATAAAAAATACAAAAAAAAATAGTTTAGATTTAGAATATTTTTTAGGTTTATTAGTCTTCGTTTTGTAATCAAGTGCTGAAAATTGTGAAGAAGTTGGACGCATGCCAATGCATATTTCAAGACAAATTTGGGGAAAAACTGCGCATTGTATTTCTACATTCTCTTTCCAATTTATTTCCTTCTTGATATACTATTTGTTGGTGTTTATGCATACATGAGAATGTTTGGCTAAACACCCTATTCAAGGGGTGAGATACACTGCGAATGATGTTAGTTTAATTAATCAATTTCATTAATGTTATAATTCTAGGAAAATTATTTTTAACTGTCACCAATTAATTTATGTAACGAGAGTTAGTAAATTAATTGAACAAATTAATGTTTGAATTTAGGAATCCATCTAGAGATAGGTTTCTTTCGATATTTGAATATTAATTCGGTATTGAAATTCGAGGATTGATATTGTTGTCGTTAAATTGATCCTAGCGGGTAATTTTTTGAAAATAGTATAATTCCTAATTTTTCATTGTATGACATTTTTAAATTAATTTTCTAAAAAAGATTTTATTAAATTTATAATTTTAAGGAGAGTTAGATTATCGATTTAATATTATCTTGAAAAATTTCACACTAATAAATTGAGAGATTAGAATAATTGAAAATGCAGTGTAATCTCATCTATTGACCTTCTCACATATTTCACACTCGGTTGCACATTCTTTTTCATTATTTAGTCATTTCATAGTTTTAGAATTTAGTAGTTAATTTTCTCCCATGAAATTATTTTTCTTAAATTTAAAAAACATTATTTTAATAAAATTTGGATTGCAAGTATTCACATTAATTGTTTCACCTTGGAAGTTGGATTGATACTCGTACTTACCGCAATAAGAGTTGTTTTAAATAAGTTTTTTAGGTACACAAGAGAATTTTGAGAGTGGATTTTGAAGACAACGACCATATCCAAAAAGCTAGTTATCAAATGGCCTCGTTGCCGCTTTCTTGACGTGGAGACATGGTTGAAGAGTTGTAATTATATTTATCTTTTTTTAGTGTAGTTCGTCCTCCTCCCTCCTCCTTAGACTGGTTGTGTAGGATTATTGAAGCTTTATATTTATTTTGGTGAATTTTGATAACGATTTGATTGTAATAATTACTCATAAAAAAAGCGAAAAGGGAAACCAGACAAGGTAGATAGAGGGCGTCCAAAGGCGAGAATTTTGAAGCCCCTCTACTTTGAGTTGGTAGGACTCCCGGGGACGACTGAGATAGGCGAGATCTCCCCTTAGTCAACTCAACTCTGTCTTCACCCCATGTGTGTAAAAATCGTGGGAGGTGCATTTCTTTATCACTCGCGACTATTCTGTTAGCGAGTTCAATTTTTGTGTGATTATTTGCTCCTGTGTACTTTTAATTTCTGCATCGCACTTAAATTGCACGGTTTGATGAAGTAATTTACCTAAGACCTGAACCCGATCATTGCAACGAGAAAAGAATTTCATCACCCGACTCACTCGCTTATCCATTGTGTGCTACCCTAGCTATCATTAAATTTAAAATCAATTAACTAGCTAGCCCCGTAGGAACACATTTTTGCACCAGGCGATCACAAAGATAAATTCTTTAATTTTTCTCGCCCGCGGACTCAATTAAACTTTGACTATCCCTTTCACTAATTTTGAAGATAATAATTGGCTATGTGCTTGTTAGGATTTTTTCCTTAACTCGTGTGTGTCCAATTTCATTATTTCAGTAGTTGGTTTTCGTTAGTTCGCCCACATCTAGAGTCCATTTTCTCCTCTTTTTTTGAAAAATCCCAAAAATATTTTCTTTTCTCTTCTTTTTTTAAATATTTTCAAAAATCCCAAAAAGAATTTTTTTTCCTATTTCAAAATGCCAAATAGATTTTCCTTTTCTTCTTTTCAAAAATCAAAAAAGATTTTCTTTTGTTTTGAAAAATATTTAAAAAATAAAAAACATATTCCTCTTGTCTTGGCTGAAGAACGTCCTTTACGGGAATACTTTGACCATTTCCCATTCTCTCAAAGCATGTTTGACGATAAGCCCGAATCAAAACTTAATTCATTAATTCAGGGCTTTAACTCACAAACACCCGTTGTTGGTACTCTTGTGTCGTCCACGCACACATCTACTACTCCACCGCCTCCAGTGACGAGTGTTAGCCCAACCAATACTTCGCCCTGCACACATTGTTTCCTTATTAATCACTTATCCCATGAGTGTCGATTTATATTCTTGCCATATGAACCCACCATGGAACATGTGTCTCCATATGACACTGTTTTGGAACCACCCTCGACGTCTTTTCACGACATATCCAATGTCCAAGGTTATGAATACCCTGGCTATTCATGGAGGCCTGATCACCCTTCTATGCAATATGAATCACAATCTCGTGTTGTGGATCCTTACGATTTTCGACAGTCGTCATCGCCACCTTGTGCACCTCATACCTATCAGTCCACTTACTATGATCCTCATATTGATCAACCTTTTGTCTCTCACAGAGATGCTTCTCCCTTGTATGACCAACTTTACCCCACTTGATATGAGTATTCTCCACATCCTAGTGTTTTTAGCGAGTTGTGTCCACCTCACCCACCACCGCCACCCACCGACATCTCCCCACCACTTTGCACATCCACTCTCGAGAGCCTCTTACAAAAGTTCGTGCACACTCTTCAATCTCAAAATGAATCCCTTGAAAGGCTTGAACAATGGTTAATTGATTTTCAGTGTACGCACGACTCGAATTTAACCCCAAGTCCACCCATTATTTCCCCCGCGTGGGACGATGATGTGTCATCTTTTGCCACTTATTTTGAGTCTGACCAACCCTATTATCTAGAGAATCTTGACGTTACGACCACCCTTTTGTCTGAGCCCCAAGTTAACAATTGTGTTGGCATATCCACTATTTGTGAGATTGATCCCACTCCTCCCTATCCTCTCTAACCCACCATTGAGGTTCGCCTTTCCCCTTCCAACGAATCCGTAATTATGCCCGAGCTTACACCTTTTTATCCTTCCCTATGTGTTCCTGAAGAACCCATTATTTATAGGTTAGCTCCGGCTGCGAGTGCTTCCCACTATCCTGAGATTAAATCCGATATGGTTTCTACCTCTTCGAATATGAATCATGTCACACCACACTTAGCTCACTTTGAGTCATATATTAATTTTGATTCTTGTATCTCAGATTTGGATGCCTAATTAGATTTTTCTACCACCACGGATGGTGACGCATTAGTAGAGAATTTTACCACTCCATCACTTCCTAACACACTCCCTCTTCAGGAGGACCTTGAGGATTATTCCGACCCTCATAGTAAGTGTGTGTCCCCTACTTGTGAGTTGGATCATCTTCCCCCACCCTTTGTCCCACCCGATCCAGCCACTGTCCCTTCCACCCCACAACTTGGTTTGGACCTTGTTATTGCACCTCACCTGTTCCCATCTACGTATTTAGGTCCTCACCTACATCCATCTTCCACCCTAGTACTCCATGATCACATTTGTGCATTTTTCATTGACACCACTATCTATGAGAGTATTTGTGCTACTCTATTCTTCTGTGACACCGAGCTTGTCACTTTATGCACACCACTTCCTTGTGGTGTTGATTTTTTCCATCGACAGCTCCCTGGCGTGTCACGGAGCGACCATTATCACCGTCCATTTATAGAATGGTCATCCACTTTCTCTAAGGCCCACCCCATTATTTTTGCCAAACCATTTTACTCCCTATCCAATTGGAGCACCATTCTTATAGGGGCCTTGTTTCCGACATATATACCCTCAATAAGGCCCGTGACTGGTGCCTGTTCACCTTCTCCCTTATCATTTTTCCATATACCCTACTACCCACACACCCGTGGTCCATCGATTCTTTGCATCAAGTGATGCACTTCACTATACAAGTGCATTGACCTCTTTTATCCTTTATCCAACAAGACTGATGTTTCAGTCTTGTTTGGGGGTGCGTATCATCACCTCATTTTTCTATCACCCCGCGCATTCCTAGTCCTATCCTTAGGGTGATATTGGTTCGATCGGGCTGAAGACGTGAAACTTATCGCTATTGGGAGGCACACCGTCGTTCATTGTTTCTAAGTATGAGTCGTATCCTGTTTGGGGGTGGTGTTTCATACCACTCAATGGTTTTCACATGATTTTTATACTTGTACATATTTTTGTATCACATTTGTTCTTCAAGTTGTATCTCTAATCCATCATGTGGTACAATTTCATAAGCGATTTGTTATGGTAATATATTTCCTCTCTTGTGCTTTTATTTCTATATATAGTTTTAAACATTGAGGACGATGTTCTTTTTTGTTTGGGGGTGGGAAAATTATCAAAACCGTACCTATTTTGCAAAATTTTCAGAAAACAGATAATTTTAAACGTTTTGTGCAGTTACAAATAATTTTTTTTGAATTTTCTATCATCCCGCGTTTAGAAGTCTCGGAATACCCGTGTTCGACCTAAAATTGCGCTTTTTACAATAAATTAATTAATGCCTCTTAAAGGCGTACTTGCACTATGAATTCCTAAGCTCGGTAATTTTAAACTATCACATTTACAATAAAAGGTTGAAGAGTAACTATATTATCAAGAGAGCCTTAAAAGATCACTAAGGGACGACTTAAACTCGTGAGATTTGAGCTTTTCACCTTTTTGAGGGTTTTTATGTATCTCCGAGTCACAAGTTTACTCAACTTTCTTTGGATACCCCACTTAGTCGTTGCATGATCTCATTATTTTTTCAAATTTGGCTTAGTCGCTGAGAATGACATCATTTTTGAGTTGTAAGAAACATGTGTCTTGTAGTTTGCCCCGAGCATTAAACCATTTTTTTTTATCATACACTAATCTTTTTCCCTATTACACCTCCATTCACCCATTATCTTTCCATATTTTCCTTGCCTATTCTATATACCATCCATATATCATTTTCTCATCACTACCATCAATTTTGAGAAAAAGAGTGTTTGAAATTATTAAGGTAAATTGTCTTCATTTTTGTTATGTAAAGAAAAAATGCATTGCAATAACAAAAAGAAAAAAAAATAAATAGAAAGAATAAACACAAAAATAAATAGATAGAAAAAAGAAAGAAAAAGAAAGCATGCAATCATAGATTTAAAAAATGAAGACATTAGTTTTTCAAAGTGTGTCACACTCTTCTCAAAAAATCCTATCATTCATCTTTTTCATTTCATTATCCCCCCATACCATTCATCAACCACATTTTCACCCTGGGCGATGTGTTCGGGAAAACGAGAAGTCTATATGGTGAATAACTCGACATTTTCGACATAGTGGTTAGCATTCGTTCATGAGATAAATTTTCTTTCATGTATCCATCATTTTCTATAAAGTGTGTGAGACGTTTGAACTTGTTTATATTTACTCACATCCTCAGACACTAAAGAGATACACTTACCCAATCCTCAGAGTGTTTAATTCAGAGAGATATATCCAGTGAGAATTAAAGTCAAAGTGTTGATCCTGTAGAGACAATCGAGGGATTACTCTAATGACACTTAAGAATGTTTCACATTAACACATGTTGAGTTTTAGGAAGGATTACGCTTTTCGGTATTAAGTAAATTTATATCTTATTTTGATAGTTGAATACGGTGTTCCTTGATGTCCTTTTAAAGTTGGGTTGTATAGCGTTTCATCATCTACTTCGATACTTCATTTAAATAAGTTTTGAATTTTGTGGGTACATTCACTGCAAATCCTCACGAGACACCACTCGCCCTGTAAGGTAACCTATAGGTTTAACGGTTTGTTGCACATGCTAAGTGCAATCGCCAATGCCTGGGAAAGTGGCACACTTTAGGCCACTTATCTCTATTTTTCCTCTCTTTTTCCTCAAGGACTAGCAATGTTCTATTTGGGGCGGGGGGAGGGGGAGTGATAAGTACCCAAAAGTGTCTAATTTAATCCCCGAATAGATTCATTTTAGTTACTCGTTTTAATAAAAAATGGACTTATGTTCGTATTTATCTATATTGCAGGTCGATCATAAGCTTTCTCTCTCTAGCCGCCTCTCTCTCTCTCTCAAAACCCTATCTAGGGTTTGCATGGCAACCCAAAACCCCCCTCCCAACGTTAATCCAAAGCCACCAGATATTCCAAATATATGGAATCGATCATTTGCAGCAGTTGTGGCTGATTCTACAGTTTCTCATGACCTGGGCCTTAAACCTCCAACAACGTTCAAAGGGGAACCAGCAGTAATATTCACAGAAGAGGATATATCTACTCTTTCAAAACCTTTCAGACATGCGTTAGTAGGAAAGTTTTCACATGGTCGACCCTCGATGGATGAAATCAGGAAAGTTTTTCAAACATTCTCCCTCAAAACTTCTTTCAATGTTGGCCTCCTTGATCATAAACATGTTTTGATTAGACTAAATTCGGATGAAGATTTTTCTCGTATGTGGATGAGAGAAACATGGAATGTAGGTAAATTTCCCATGAGAATCTTTAAATGGACTACTGAGTTCAGACCAGACATTGAAAGCAGTATTGCTCCCATCTGGATATCTTTTCCCCATCTTCCTATCCACTTCTTTTCCAAATCATCTTTATTTTCTATAGCTCAGTTGATAGGTTCCCCTCTAAAACTTGATGCTTCTACGATTGAAATCAATAGACCAAGCCTTGCCCGGGTATGTGTTGAAATAAATCTTACTAAATCTATTCCAAGGAGGGTTTGGATTGGTTGCGGTTCAAAGGGCTTCTGGCAGGAGGTGGTCGCAGAAAATATTCCAAAATATTGCACCTGCTGTTCGAAAAAAGGCCATGACGAAACATCTTGTATGTTTAAAGCTCCTTTCTCCTCAAATCAACCAAAGAAGTCAACCCAATATGTGAGTAAGAAAGCCTCTCAAGATGTGCAAGAAGCTGTCAAAGCAGGTCCTTCAGCTAAAGGTAAAGAAGTGATAAAGGAGCAATTTCCTATTACAGGTTCTATAGAGGTTATATCATCTCATACTATTGATGCTCAGGAAGAAGTTCCTACTCAGATTGAAAAAGAATTTTTGGGTACCCAAGCAAAGTCTGTCCGGATCAAAGAGTCAAACATAGTGGCTAGAGAAAATAACGAAAAAGAATTTTACGCAGAAGAAGGAGAAATAGCAGTTGGAGGTAACCAAGTGAACAACTTAATGCTGGTCCCTTACACTGGTAGTAGTACCATAGATGATGCAGTGCTGAATTCCAGTCCCAAATTTCTACAAGATTGCATTAATAAGGTTCATAGTGAGAATATCAGTGCCGATGCAGTCCTTATTGTTAATTCTTGCTCTTTGTCCCCTAGAGCATCTTGCCTCCCTGAACACGAGATAAATAAGGCTTCATTGCCTTTGTATATCTCAGATTTAGAAGATAGTGAATCTATAACTGTCATGGCATCTGATTAGTGTGATTGGCAACTGGAGAGTAAGAATAGTCTCAATTTGTCCACTCCAAAAGAAGACTTTATAAAAGTGAGCAGTGATGAAGATAATCTTCTGCCCTTTAATAAATTGAAAGTGACTGATCCTCTTTTCAGAAGGATAACTAGAGCTAGAACCAAGGGTATCAAACACTCCCACCTCTCTACCTCTAAATGATCAATATCATTGTGTGGAATATCAGAGGGGCTTCTAAAAAGTCATCTTCTAGAAGAGTTAAATTGCTTCTTAAGCTTCATAAACTGCCTTTTATTGCTCTGTTAGAGCCAAAAGTGGCTGCTCAAAAAATTGATATTTATAAATTTAAATGGGGATTTGAAGGAGGTTGTTCCAATAACAGTGGAAAAATCTGGTTATTCTGGAGATATAACATTTCTGTTAAGGTGTGTGTGGATCATCCTCAACACTTAACTATTCAGTTGGACCATCCAGCTTTGAAATCTCCTATTGTCCTGACCATTATTTATGCTAAGTGCTCTGTTGAAGAAAGAAAAGACTTATGGCATCAGTTGCTGGAGGTGTCAAATAAATTTGTAGATTTTCCTCATTTAGTTATTGGTGATTTTAATGTTGTTTCTTCACAAGCTGAAAAGGTAGGGGGCAATGACATAAATTTCCAGGCTGTTAATGATTTCAATGAAGCTATAGATGAATGTGGCCTGAGAGACTTGGGTTATTATGGCTCTAGATTCACATGGATCAATAATAGAAAGAAGGAGGATCTGATTATGGCTAGATTGGATAGGTGTCTTTATAATTCTTCTTGGGAAGCTTCTTTCCCAAACTCTAGAATTACACACCTCAATAAAGCTTCTTCAGATCATGCCCCTCTTCTTTTATCTGTGAAAACTGCTATGGATAACTGTCCTCGACCTTTCAAGTTTCAAACAATGTGGTGCTCTCACTCATCTTTCATAGATACAGTTAAAAAATCTTGGGATGCAGATTGTCAGGGATCAGATATGAGGAAATTTTCTCTTAAACTCAGAAGGCTTAAAGAGGATTTGAAGAGTTGGAACAAAGAGGTCTTTAAAGATATTTTTCAATCCCTGAGGAATCTTGAGGATGAAGTTGCTCATCTTGAGATTAATTATGAGATGGACAAGTCAGATTCTAATAGAACAATACTGAGTCAAACTCAAGCAAAGTTGCTGGAAGCTATTAAAGTGGAAGAAGAATATTGGAGGCAGAAGTCCTCTATTAAATTGTTGAATTTGGGAGATGCCAACACAAAGTTTTTTCATGCTACTGCGAAGGCCAAGCAACAGATTCTTCATATTCATTCTTTAAAATCAAATGATGGTCAGTTTATTGAGGATCCTCAAGAGCTGCAGACTCGTATAGTTGATTTTTTCAAAAATCTTTGGTCTCCTGCTTCTCCAGTTCAAATGCATGATGTAATTGAGTTTATTCCTTCATTGATATCTGCTGAGATGAATGCTTCTCTTGAAGAGTTCCCTTCTGAATTGGAGATCTTCACAGCCATTTCAGACCTTAGCGAGGAAGCAGCTCCTGGACCTGATGGCTTTGGTGGATCTTTTTACAAAAAGTGTTGGCCAATAATTAAAACTGACTTTATATCTGCTATCTCTTCTTTCTTTGCAGGTACATCTATTCCTCAAAGTTGGTCTAGCACTTCTATTGCCCTTATTCCTAAAGTCAAGTGTCCAAAGTCCTGTGCTGAGCTAAGACCTATTAGTTTATGCAATTTCTCAATGAAGATCATCTCTAAAGTGCTTTCAAACAGATTGGCTAGAGTCCTTCCTTTTATCATCTCTCCTAACCAAAGTGGATTTATTCAAGGGAGAGCTATCCAAGACAATATTCTTCTAGCCAAAGAGATGGTGGAAAACTTAAACAAAAAGGTTCATGGAGGTAATGTTATTATTAAACTGGACATGGAAAAAGCCTATGATAGAGTCAATTGGGGGTTTCTCATTTCAGTGCTCAGGGGCTTTGGTTTTGGGGAAAGATGGATTGATTTTATTTGGAGGATTATATCCTCTAATTGGTTCTCTATTCTTTTCAATGGGCAAAGTTTTGGTTTCTTCAAATCCACTAGAGGATTGAGGCAGGGGGATCCTATTTCTCCAGGTCTTTTTATAATTGCAGCAGATTTCTTGAGCAGAGGGCTGAATGTGCTTATGGAGAAAAGGAAAATTTCTCCTTTCTACTTACCTAGTGGCAGTCCCTTAATTTCTCATTTATCCTTTGCTGATGATCTTATGATATTCTGTAGAGGGGACAAAAAAAGCTTAAGGAATGTTATGCGATTTCTTGCTTATTATTCATCTATATCTGATCAGAAGGTCAATTTCAATAAGAGTAGCTTCTCAGTTGATTCCAAGTGCTCTTCTCAGTTCAAATCCAAAGTTGCTGATTGTACTTGTCTGAAGTTTAAAGACCTACCTATTAAATATCTAGGTTGTCCTATATTTAAAGGTAGAAACAAACTTAAATATTATGACAGCTTGCTTCATACTTTGAGATCTAAATTGGCAGGTTGGCAGTCAAAATTTTTGACTACAGGGGGCAGATTGATTCTCTTAAAACATGTTCTATCATCTATCCCTCTTTTCTTATTGGCTTCTATATCCCCTCCAAAAACCATCTTCACCAGAATTCATAATCTTTTCAATAAGTTTTTCTGGGGTGGTTCTTTTGCTATGGGCTGGAAGTTCCAATGGAAAAAATGGGAAGTGTTATGCAGAGATACTCATGCAGGAGGAATGGGATTCAAGAATTTTAATAGCATTTCTAAAGCTTCATCCATGAGGCTTTTTTGGAAGCTCAAGACAGAGAAATCTCTCTGGTCATCTTTTATGGCCAACAAGTACAAGAACCTAAAGACTGCATCTAGTGGTGGATCTCAGACATGGAAGAGAATTAAAGCAGTTGAAGATGAGTGCTTGGACAACATGATCAAAGAAGATGGTTCTTGGATATGGAAGCCCAGTATTTCCGGTGAATTTTCATTTTCTTCAGCTTATGAGTTGTCTATAGATCATTTTCCTTCATCCAGAGTTTTTTAGCAGATATGGGATTCTCATATCCCAATAAAATTATCTATTCTCTCTTGGAAGCTATTGAACCAGTGTGTTCCTATTGACGACTGCATTCAGAAGGTGGGAGTTAGGCTTTGCTCTAGATGCAAATCTTGTTATAATCATGCAGAATCCATTTCTCATTCATTTATTCAATGTCCTATCATCTCTCCTATTTGGAAGTTTTTTGCTGATTTGATGGGTATGTCATTAGACATGTCTTCTATTTCTTCTCTTATGCACAGTTGGTGGCTGAAAGCAGGGTCCAAAGATTATCACAAATTCCTCTGTAAGTGCATTCCTACAGTGACTTGTTGGGAGATTTGGAAAAGTAGAAATAATTCTACATATAATAATGTCAATATGGACTCTCAGTATATCCTCTCTCAAGCCATTTATTTAATTTCCATGATTTGTTCAGGCCTTCATTTTAAAAACTCAATCTCTGAGTTTGATGTTGGAATTAAAGAGATCTTTCAACTAAAGTCATCATATAATTTCAATTTATGCAAGCCTATCAAATGGTCATCTCCCCTTTCGAATTGCTTCAAACTCAATATTGATGGTGCTTCTAAAGGCAATCCAGGTCCTAGTGGTTGTGGGGGTATTGTTAGAGATGATAAAGGTAATGCAATTCTTGCTTATGCTCATTCGACAGATATTGCTTCCAATTCTTATGCGGAATTATATGGCCTTAGAATGGGGCTGAAGTTATGTATTGAATTTCATATTGAGGAGATCCACATTGAGGTAGATTCAATGTTCGTGGTGAATCTTATCAATAGGAACTGGAAGCCCCCATGGAGATTAAAGAATTTGGTTTCCGAGATCAAAGAAGACTTGAAGTTCCTTAAATTTTCTTTATCCCATTGTTACAGGGAATCTAATATGGTGGCGGATTATTTAGCAAACTTTGGCATTCATTGCAAGAATTCTCAAATCTTCTCTTCTATGGCAGAGCTTCCTCCTTTGGTCAGGGGGGCTATTAGGCTTGACAAGATGGGCTGTCACTACATCAGATCTTCACCTATTAATTTATAGTTTCCCTATTCATTTCTTAATTTTGTAATGGGGTTGTTAATTATCCTCTCATTTATTGCTTTAAAGCTTTTTGTAATGGGTTTGCCACTTTGGAGAGGCTGTTTCTCCTTGATTTATAATAATGGTGGGGGTTCTTTCCCTCTTATATAAATAAAAAAAAAATATATATTGCAGGTCAATCAACAATCGTAGTGTTGAATAATGCTCAATCTAGTCAATTGCGACACAAAGAGAATAAAAGCTTGCATCAAAGAAATTAAAGGAGACCCGAAGTCTGAGTCCACATTAAGCTTGCCCAGAAGAGTTTCAATGTCCCGAACCTTATCCCGAACCAAATCTAAGCCTAGACCGAGCCCAATCCATACCTCGAGCCTGATGTGTGTTGATTTTGTACCTTTTTAGATTTTCTTAGATTTTTATTTTTAGGATTTATTTTAGAATTTTCTAGAATTCATTTTCTATTTTTTTTAATTAGGATTAATTTTTATGAATTTATTTTTTACATTTACTAGATTTCTTTTTATATATATATTTTTTTTATTTTAGTTTTATTTTATTAGGATGATATTTTTTAGTTTTAGTAGAGTTTTATTTTATTTCTTTTTATTTTCATTTCTTATTTAGTTTGAGATGTTAGTTTTTTTTAGTTTTATTAGATTTTAATTTTTTTATTTAGTTTTAGTTTTATTATTTTAGGTAGTATTAATTTTTGAGGATCACAAACCAACACACACCATAACACTCACACACCCACCTACCCTCACCCTCACCCTCACCCTCACCCTCACCCTATTATCATACACCTCCACCACACCTCAACACACCCACTTCATCTTCAACCTACACCTTTCTCTCTCTTACCTCCCTTCATTAACAAAAGCCCACATAACCCATTCCTCCAACTCACCACCCATCTCTCTCACCTCCATTAAACCCACATAAACAATAAACCCCATGACCCAATTCTCTCACCTCCATTACCACCAACTAAATACCAAAGCACACTCACCTCCCACCATATACCCAAAACTCGCCACCGGCGACCCAGACTAGCCCCTGCCGCCATCGTTGACCCACCATCGGGCTGCCCAAATCGAAACCCACCTGTTCTAGACCTTATATCCACCCTCTTACCCAAACCCGAAACCATCCTCGATCTACAACCCATAAAATCCGAAACCCATCAAACCCGCTTGAGATCCAATACCCACAACTTGAGACCCCTGTCATGAACCAACATACCCTCAACCAATCCCAAAAAATTCGGAGCTGATGCCAAGCCTTAATAGAAATAAAAGAAAAAAACGAATCCCACAAAATCTCTTCTCAACAAATAAATCCGTGGGAAGCTCGTAAATAAAAAAGGAGGACATCTCATTTGGGGGACTCGTATCAGACGAGAGAGATGCATTTATATATATATATATATATATATATATATATATATATAGAGAGAGAGAGAGAGAGAGAGAGAGAGAGAGAGAGATATATATATATATATATATATAGAGAGAGAGAGAGAGAGAGAGAGAGAGAGAGAGAGATATATATATATATATATATATAGAGAGAGAGAGAGAGATATATATATATATATATATATATATATATATATAGAGAGAGAGAGAGAGAGAGAGAGAGAGCAAGTGTGTACATTATTTACAGTTTAGGGTTATAAAAAAAATTCAAAAAAATACAAAAAAAAATTAGTTTAGCTTAAGAATAATTTTTAGGTTTATTTTTTAGTCTTCTTTTTGTAATCAAGTGCTGAAAATTGTGAAGAAGTTGGACGCATGTCAAGGCGCATTTCAAGACAAATTTGTGGAAAAAATTGTGTATTTTATTTCTACACTCTCTTTCCAATTTATTTCCTTCTTTACATATTATTTATTGTTGTTTATGCATACATGAGAATGTTTGGCTAAACACCCTGTTCAAAATGTGGGATACACTACGAATGATGTGAGTTTAATTAATCAATTTCATTAATGCTATAATTCTAGGAAAATTATTTTTAACTGCCACTACTTAATTTATATAGCGAGAGTTAGTAAATTAATTGATCAAATTAATGTTTAAATTTAGGAATCGAACTAGAGATAGGTTTTTTTCAATATTTGAATATTAATTCAGTATTGAAATTCAAGGATTGATATTGTTTCCGTTAAATTGATCATAGAGGGTAATTTTTCGAAAATAATATAATTCCTAACTTTTCATTATGTGACATTTTTAAATTAATTTTCTAAAAAAGATTTTATTAAAATTATAATTTTAACGTGAGTTAGATTATCGATTTTATGTTATCTTGAAATATTTCACATTAATAAATTGAGAGACTAGAATAATTAAAAATGCAGTGTAATCCCATCTCTTGACTTTCTCACATATTTCACACTCATTCTTTTTCATTATTTAGTCAGTTCATAGTTTTAGCATTTAGTAGTTAATTTTCTCCTTTGAAATTAATTTTTAATTTTTTTAAAATTTAATAAAAAAATTGGATTGCAAGTATTCACATTAATTGTTTCACCTTGGAAGTTGGATTGACACTCATACTTATAGTAATACGAGTTGTTTTAAATAAGTTTTGTAGATACTCAAGAGAATTTTGAGATTGGCTTTTGAATACAATGATCATACCCAAAAAGTTAGTTATCATTGTTCGATTGAGGTCTACTCTCATTTGAATGAGCCTGAAGAAAATAAAAAAATTATGCAAATTTTATGTGCTGCTCTAATGGGAACCCTTGGATTGGTTAAGCTGTCAAGATCCCAAGGGAGCAGATCAAATCAATGTTTTTTGTTGACCAAAGGGTAAAAGGCTAAGGGGTTTGGGGGTATTTAAGTGAGAGAGTGAGAAAGAGTGTTGGGGGTCATTCCAACACTCCTCCATCAGATTTTCACGCATTCTCTCTCCCTTTCTAGGTCCCTCCTTCCACCATCCCCAAGGCTTATGCATCCATTCCAACTATTGTTCTAACCATTTCCAAGAAAAAGACCCGTTTCTAGCCTTTTTCAAGGAAGAATTTCGATTGGAGAGTTGTTCTTGGAGCTTTCAAGAGGAGTTAGTGCATTTCTTGGAGCTTTTGGAGTTTAGGAGCATTAGAATCATCATTCTTTGTTTCTCCTCTTAAAATTTCAAGGTAGGATTTTCCTCACTATTTTTTCAAGTTTAAAACCTAAGCTACATTTTAGGATGGATTCTAGAATGTAAATAATCTTACAAAGTTATTTTCTAGTGTATTTATTTAAAGTTTTCTTGTGAAAAATGGAAGGTTTAAACAAAAAAAAAAAAATTGAAATGATTATTTAGGAACATGCATAATTTTAATCTTGAAATTTGATGAACATGAACATAAAATATGATTGCATGTTAATACTATGTTTAGAATGCATATAATTGGATTTCTAGGTAGAAATACATCCTCGCATATATAGAATCTTATAGTATGTCAGTAGTGAACATTTTAACATGATAAATGAAGAATAAAATGGGTTTCAAGATGAAATATGAAAGTTGGAAAATTCAGCCCCTAAATGTCTGATAAAATGATGATGAAATAAGGAATAATGATGTTTATACAACCCCTATATATAAGGCTAAAATGGACTTTCTAGTAAAAATGGTCTTCATAATATTAAATGTATTCTTCTTAAAAAAAGTTAATATTGGCATTTTCTTGAAGCAAATGATTAAACATGATTTTTTGGACATAGGATGATCATTATAATGTTATAGTGTATGTTTTTCTCTAAGTATTGGAAAAATGAGTTGCAAAGTGGCAATTTTAGTGAAATAGAAGGCCCTATTGTTTGGACTTCCTCATTTAACCTTATCGATCGAATTTGTGAAAAACGAATGAAATGAATAATGTGGCATGAAAATGGTGGGAAACGTAAATGTGAACCGCAAGAATGATAAGAACGGTGGAATAATGTGGACCTTTGATAAAATGTTAAAACACATTAATATGGACTCAGATGTAACCGGTAAAGAATTGAAAAGGACCCGGATCCCTGAGATGAAAGATGTAAAATCACTGTCTAGAGCATATATAGTGGCGTCACTTACGGTGTGGAGCCCGTTATAGTATGCGATCATTTGATAAATTTTCGAGAAGGTAATATTGATAACGGAATGATGGAAATTAAAATAAATAAGGTTATGAACAGGAAATGAAAGAAGGAGAATCAAATGGAAATATTAAAATGGAGACTAGTGGATATACATGACTATATGGTCTCTAGTCACGTGAAAATTTAGTGTAAAATGGTTAAGTGTGGGGATGAGCACATAGCTAGGGTTGCAGTGCATGGTAGTTGCATTTATACTCGCTAAATGATAATGTTTTATGAATTGTTAAAATAAACATTATACGTGTAGTGTATTCTTACAAAAATGTATTGCTTAGTACCTCCCATCCTGCTGAGCACTTTGCTCACCCCTACTTTTTATGTTAAAATCCCCACCCCATGTACCTCCAGTAGAGATTTTGGCAAGGACGTTTGTGAGGATCTCCGATGGGTACTAGTCATCATTAGAGCTCCACCATGGCATTTAAAAAAAATATGTTTTTCAGTACATTTGAGTTTATGGCACTTAAACAATCTTTTATTATGGCCTTGGACTTGTGTTTTAATAATATAGGAGTTTTTTGGTTTATTTCCTTTTTTATTAGCATTGTTGGATTTAACGATATCTTTTTAAATAAATCGTTCTATTTACCTTAATTACTTAAAGTGACAACCTATTTCTTAAATTAAAACCTATTTAATTACTTTTCACTCCTTATAAAATGGTACAAATTAAAGGAGTTTTTTAAATAATAAATTGTACTTTCCCCTCCCCCCCTTAACACCTTGACCCGGGTGCGGGTTGACGTAATGGTAGCCAAAATACGAGTCGGGGTATCACATTATGAGTTATTTGTACATGCATGGACTTTTGAGTTATGATCTAAGAAGTTAAGGCCTATTTTTGTCGAATCTAGGGTTCTAGTTCAGTTGAGTAGAGGTGAAGACTTATCTTATCTTTCATGATGGTTTCTTCTGGATTTTTCTTGATCATATTCTCCATGTTCCTTGGGTGACTACAAGGTTAAAGAGTATTAGTATACCTTCTAGTTTAGTGATGGTTTTAGGGTAGATTGATATTTTTACCTACTTGACTGATTTGATGCTTGCATGTCTCTAATCTGGTGGTTTTGTTGGGTTTCTATCTTCATGGTGCTTTATACTTCTCCCTTACATCTTGATGGTTTTGTTGGTGTTGACAAGTGTTGCAGGTTCTTGTTCCATCAGTTTATCTAGTTGATGTGATCTGGTCCTTTTGATGGGGTTTTGGTTTTCATTGGTGGTGTGATTTGGGTGCTGTAAAGGCTTTCTTGTTGGAGTTTAGTTTGATATAGATTTTGTTTTTCATTCTTGAGGTCCTCTTGATGGTGGTTTTTGTTTCAACGATTAGATATGCGGAAGAGTGTTGTTGGTGTTGGCTTTTTGAACGATGGTTTTTAGCCATGGATGAGAGATTCTCTCTCCTCTGTGATATAGTTTTGTGTCCAAATGGTTTTTCTTGGTTGTTGGTTCAAGATGTCCGTGTTGCCTATGGCTTGAGTCTACCCAGGATTTGTTCTCATTGGTTGGTTTGGGGTAGGGGTGGAAGCAGTACGAGTTTTTACCGTACCATACCGTTTTGGTCCAAAAAAAAATGGTTTTGGTTTCATATATTAAAATACCAAAAACCGGTCTTACTGCAACCGAAATTACCGTAAAAAAGTGGGTTAGTTTTGGTTTTAATATTTAAAAAACCAATTTGCCAAAATTACCGTACCGAATTTATCGAAACAAGAAAGAACCGTACCGAAATTACCATACCGTACCGAATTTACCAAAATCAGAAAAAACCGTTCCGAAATTATCGTACCGTACCGAATTTACCGAAACCAGAAAATAGTTGGTTTTGGTTTTAATATTTAAAAAAGCTGGTTGGTTTTATTTTTGTTTTTTTGGGGCTTTTAGTGTTGTTTACCAAAACCAGAAAAAACCAGAAAAAAACCAGAATTTACCGAAACTAGAAAAAAACAAAATTACCGAAAAAATCGAAATACCGGCCGAGTTGGTTTTGGTATTGATTTTGGTGTACCCGGTGGTAAACTGGTACGGTTTGGTTTTACCATCCAGGGTTTGGTTTTGGTATTGATATCTACTATTTACCGACAAAACCGTACCACTTACACCCCTAGTTTGGGAAGTAGAGTACAACTGTTTGAATGTGCGTATCAGAACATGATTGATCACCATTGGATGGTTTGAGCGATGGTTTACATGTGTTGGTTATTTTGATGACTTTTTTTTTGTAAACACGTGTTTTGTTCCATGTGGGCTGAGATATATGTAATTTGGTATGGTTTGTGGGATGAGATGATTTTGTTTAGTTGTGTCCTTTTTGTGTGGGTTGGGCATTGTATTGATGAGGTCGTGTTTTAGGTTGTGAGGCCTTGTTTTCTTTCGGCCTGTGGGCCTAAATTTTGGCAGCATATTTCCTTTCTTGGGTTGTATGGCTTTTGGGAATTGTTTGGTCTCCTTGTATATCTGTTATAGGCTTTGACTTGGTGTTTATATATTCACATTTCATCCCAAAAAAATATTTTTTGCCTTGTATATACAAACCACTTCCATTCCTTATCAACTCAAGATGCCCTAAATCTATTGCCATTATAATGAATGAATGAGAACTCAAATATTTTTAAAAATTACACGTGTCCCCAAATAGCCTCTAAACACATAAATGTAGGCCACTCCATGTCCCACACCGAATCAGTAAAATCAATGTTCGATCTATGTCGATGTTCACCTTCATCTTCATTGTCAACATTCTGTGTTTGTCGTACAAACTTAGCAAGTTCATTTACATGCTCATCATTGTCAGACCATGACTACTATACTCCTCTTACAACTCAATTCCAACCACAATATTACTCCCGCGCTTATTGTTCTTATTTTACACTTGTAGTTGTGGTTCTAAGTTTTGTGGTACTGGAGGCAGTTAATCTAGTTCTTTTTCATATTAAATGACTCACAGGTATCCCTCACTCTGGCTCCAAATTTACTAACCACCCTTCCAACAAATAGTTTTTTCAATCTTCCTCTTTTACCACCATCAAGTGTGTTGTTGGGTTCTTGTATTGGTTGGGTTTTCTCAATATTGACATAATCTTCACTTGGGTGTTATAATGGGCCTGGTGTACATATCAAGTGGTATGTCCGTGCACAAACTTATGAATCGGTGAATATGTTGGGTTGGGGAACAAAACTCATATTCATTCTTTCTCTAACACATGCGGAAGTCGCCATCACCTAGAAAATCCACCCTAACTCCTTCAAAGATAAATTAAAGGGGTGGATATTGTTAGATAAAATAGTTTAATCAATAATATCGTTAATTTCATTAGGAATTAAGCTCTCTAATATACCTAAAGCATAGTATCCCCATTAATTGTTGTCATACAGAATTAAGACCCTCCCACATAATCATTTGGTGTCCAATTTTAAATATTATGAGGAAATGGAGTCCTCTGACCATCAAAGTGGATAACTAAATCCCTGACTTCATTTTGGTTTATTTTATACTCAAACATGAATTAGAAAACTCATTTATTGAATAATAAATCCAAAGTAGTTTTCTAAATAATAAATATTTTTCATAAAATATTTTATATTGGTGGTTTGTGGTTTTGGTGGATTCTAAGGTTGGAGTTTACTACAGATTGTTGGGTCAGGGAGTTAAAGATAAAATTCAAAATTCAAAAAACAATTTGTGTCTAATCATAACACAGGGAATCATGTAGTCTGACATAGAATGAGAAATTGTGTTGGTGGATATCACGAGAGATCGTGCGATTATATCATGTTCCCAATTGAAATCGGTGGATACTAAGACATGAGTGTTGTGCAAGTTGATATTGTCGAGAGTCATAGGCATTAAATGGGATTCAAGGTGAAGACATCGTGCCTAGTTTCAAGTAATGTATATGTCATATCTATTTATATGAATACTATAAAATTATTATTACAAGTGGACTTCGTTAGGTTGGGGTGCAATGATAATTTTTCCCACGAGGGTTTTCCTTTAATAATCTATTGTTAATTTTTGTGTTTAAATGAATTTATATTTGTAATTCTTTATTTTGCATCACCCACAGGGAAATATGATCTAATAAATTTTTATTCGGTAAAATTAGAATTTGGATTCAATATCACTAGGATTTGTCGTCATTTAATAATTTAGCAATGGTTTTAAATTCTGAGTTGTTTTGGTATTGTGTGAAATAACTAATATTAATTAATTAACTAGACTTATCGTGTTTAAATAGATATTAGGGAATGTGTTCAATTTTGCTGAATATGAATCCTAAGGGTTATTTATAGGGCCAATATATTTTGTCTCCACATTTTATTAATGAATAGGATTTATTTTGTCTCCACATTTGATCTACAATAAAACTTTAATAGGATTTATTATCATGGTTGAAAACTAACAAGATTGATTTTATGTCTTCAAAAGAATGAAAGCCCATAAAAGGAAAATTTTATTATGAAAAAAGATAATGGCTTTTGAAAGATATTAAAAGTTAAAGAGATATCCATAATGTAAAACTCATAAAGATGAGAAGAATTTATTGTGTTAGATAAGTCCAAGAAAGGTGTTTAGGCTAGAGTTATTAATTTAGAAAGTGAGTTAAAATACTAAAAGAAAGTGAAGGTTTACTTAGAGATGAGGTCTGAAATTTAGAAAATATGTCAATGTCTCTTTAGGTTAAGAATGATAAAAGATTTCTAGGTTATGATAGGTTTAAATCAACTTTTTCTGGTTTCAAGACTAATTTTTTAAAATTGTAAACCACTACTTCAATCCGAATAAATCATATACAAACATCGTTAGAGACCAACCAAAGAGTAACTTTCCACGTGTTTATAGATTCCCATTTTACATGAGGAAAGCTTATCTTAGGAATTTTTATTAAGATCTTAGGAGAGTGTCTAAGATGCATAAAACCAACTATTTCACAAGCTAAACTTTGAAGTAGCTCGAAGGACTAGGAGTGTAGTGTTATCCGTCGCTCGAGGCCTTGTTGTTGGTTCTGATTTTGGAGGGCCACGCTATTTCCTTTGTGTTCATTACTCGGTGGGCTCATGGATGCTATTACACACCATGTCCTGTTTGTGCGTGCCCCTCTCCTAATCTGTAACACCCCGCATATTTCAACATTGTAAGTGGCTAGCCCCCTCTTCCAACCTATGTCGATCATTAAAAGTAAAATTGCATTCTTAGTAGGTGACAAAAATATGTGACATTAAAAAGTTTTTCCACCAGATGTAATTTGAAACAATCCAACGAATATAAACAACCACCACAAAAAAAGTTCATCACCGTTATAACTCCAATAAATAAATATCAACTCCAAATGATAATAATTCTCAAATGAATAATCCAATTACTGCAAACTCAAGAACTGAAACATAAAAAACTTTGGAACCAAGTGACCCACCATATCCATAAATGACTATCTCATAATAAGTAAAATTGGAAAGGAAAATTAAACAACTAGTGCAATAAAAAGTAACTTGATCTTACACTCTACAAATCTCCAATAAATTCTATGCAGCTACTCCAGCAAGAAAACTTAAAATTTTAGTCAACGCAATGGGTCAGATCCCACCATATGAATACCAGTTACTCTTATCATATAGCATCTGCGAATCCAGACATAATCATCATATGAGATCAATATTACAATAGAATATTTTAAATAAAAATAAATATAATAAGATGCGAGTAAAGTAAAATAATACTAACTATCCACATAAACTAGGCCACTCCACTACCCAATTATGATTATGTTTATTTTAACATTTAATTTAATCTGATATAAGGTAACATAACTAATATTATAATGAGGTACCAGTATATGCGGTTTACCTTTATATTGGTCTTGCACATACTCCTGGCACGCTAACAATCACAACACACTACACCCCTTTATAGTTAGTTTGCCCAATTTCGTTAGCAT
Source organism: Sambucus nigra (assembly GCA_949130495.1). Lineage (NCBI taxonomy): Eukaryota > Viridiplantae > Streptophyta > Magnoliopsida > Dipsacales > Adoxaceae > Sambucus > Sambucus nigra. Next base: position 350,185,898 of record OX422222.1, on the reverse strand, counting down.
TGCACATACTTGTGAAATTTCGTGCACGATGCATCACAATGACCATTTTGACCAATTTTATTTGTTCTACACGTAATTTGATGCCAACATACACCCATGTCACTATAGCCAGTAAACCCAACTTTGCTAGTCCTACACATACTCGTGAAGCAAATGCATTTTAATACCCATTTATTATCTTAGGCATTAATTATTATTCTTAATAAATTTCTCTTTATTTCAATTAGCCCCGACCAATTTGTTTATCCAAGCTAAAAATATCCCTATTCCCATACCTAAATATCACTAGACCATAAGTATCACCTAGTCTATCCCCTAGCAAGAATACTTAAACCAAAGTCAGCACCTAGTCTCACGCCTAGGCTAAAGAAATCACATAACGATTTACTACCTAGCCTCACCTCGGACCATACAAGAGCCCACTCAGTAGTCCCATACCTAAAAAGTGGCAACAATAAAAGTCTACTTTGTACTCCCATACCTAGAAAACAACCTATAAACAAGGGTGAAAGTATAACTACTCTCAAAATCTTAACATTCCCGCGGTGCTAAAATATTAACATGAGTACTCTCAACTTTAAAAATATTTTAAATTTAACACTACAAACCTCCAGTTAATCCTACAATTCCAATTTCATTCTAATTACATCCATTTAACCATGTAGTAATCAAGTTCGAGGAAATAGTTACATAAGTTATCAAATTCTATAATTCCAATACAAGTGATATTTTATCAATTCAACACATAATTCAATTCAAATATTCATATTAACAACGTTTTACAATAATTATATCCATTTTGGAACATACACAATAATATCATAATTTACACAAGTCAATCCATTATCTAAATTTTATATTAAATTTTTAACATGTGATTTGTCATAATAATCCACAATACCATAATACAACTAATCTAAGCATGTGATATTTCAAGTATTAAATCAAATTTATAATTTTATTAAAAACAACCCAATATTAATTATCACTTTTCTTAATTTATCTTTTCAATTATTTTAAGAAAACATGATCGATTAAGGTTTAGGCAACATTTAAAAAATACAATACTTATGGGGAACAATAGAGATATTCACGTCTGATCAAAGTTGAAAGTTATTGTATAGAAAATCCATTGATATGGTTGTATTCTTCTTAAATAGTTGACAAATAAAGTCTCTTGGGTGATCTTGAAAAACGGGTCTTCCTTCTTCAAAAATAAAATTAAAAATCTTCTTTAATGAAGGTTAGGGTCTTGAGAATCTTTTTAATGGAGGTTTGTCTTTTTATGAAATGGTGGAGGTATTTTGGGAGGGAAACTCTATTCGAAATAGGTTAATATGAGTTTGAAAAAGTACTTCCCCGAGCTCCCTATAAATAGGTAAAACATAAGAGTCATTACCTTATTAGAATTCTTAAAAATCCTAAGTTTGCAAAAATCACATATTCTAACAGATTAAACACCCTTACTAAAATGGTTATTACTCCCTCCATAGAAGTCCAAATGACCTGATTCAAATATCATTGGGAAATTAAGATCCAAACTGTTCCTTATATATATGGTTCATATTCTGATTCAAATTACATAGAATTTGTCATGCATTTGAAGTGATGTCAAAATTTCTTGAAGTTTGTCATCATAACGTAGGGATATTCTTCTCATAGAATTAGTAGTTATTTTCATCAAAATGGTTTAAATTGAGTTCTCAAATTTTTTTTGAAACCCTACTAATAAAATATTATCTTACTAAACATTAAATCCAAATAACATGTTTACACGATTCCATATTTTTATAAGTCCGGAAACCCCATAATTTCACAATTTAGCAAAATTACCAATTTCAAGTTATAACCACTAACTATTTTCATAATTTATGATTTATTAACCCTAAATTAATCGTTTAAAAACCTAGGGTATGACATTATTCCCCACTAACATAGAAATTTCATCCTCAAAACTTAATAAGAATAAATGTCATAACATACATCTGTGCAAGTGAGAATATGGCTCACATACACCATGATTTGATGCCCATATACCCAATGCAATATGCACTTACCTCATCATTATAATTTAAATATATATATAAGTCATAACTATAAAAACAAGATGTACCACACGATCCCGCCATTATTTGGCTATTACAAAGCCTTCCCTGCCTGAGATCCTAAAATAGGAAATGCGTAAACTATCGGCATAACTGGTCCTAGTGTACCTGTCCCTGGTGCTATTGGTGCTCCCTATGCCCCTGGTGACCCCGGTGCTTGTGATCCTTAGCCCTACTATCCCAGAGTCTTCTAACACATAATATCTCGATGTCTTATTTCTCTAAAACTAAAACACGCTCCCCTAAATGGTACATAATACTTAGTCGATGCTCGCTCACCCTGTTGCTCCTTCCCTTATCCCTAAGGGCCCTATGGGATGATGTTGCCATATCGAAAGGCCTACTGCTCTTACCCCCTTTGCTACTTCTTCCAGATTTGGCCATTGCGACATTTATTCTCCCCTCTTGCCTTGGTCCCATCTTGACCACTCAAACCATTCCTCTTGTCTAATTTCTTATACTAATTCACCTTTTCTTGCTATAACAACAGTGTGACACCAACCAACTAGGTAACTAGTGTACGCTGGATTACATAACACCATATTCTTTACCAATCGCATTAGACCCTTAATGAAAACTTCCTTCTTCTTCTCTTAAGTATTCACCATTCCAGGTACAAAAAATGGTAAATTTGTGAACTTCTATACATACTCAGCAACAGAGAACTTCTATACATACTCAGCAACCGACTTCGATCCCTGTTTTACGTCTAGAAAATCCTTCTTCTTCTTTTAACTCCTAATCGAAGAAGAAAAATAATAGTCATTAAACTTCACCAAAAACTCTCTATAGTTCAGATGATCTCTATTCTCAAATGTTGAGACACTCTCATACCACTACAATACGTCCCAGTCTATTTAAAGTAGCTAACATCTACTTCTGCACATCTGTTCAGTTCACAATCCTCAAATGCCTCTCCATATCATGCCTCCATTGGTGGGAGACCATAGGGTCAGAGACCTCCATGAAAGTGGTAGGATTTCCCTTATGGAGCTTGTCCCTCACCTTATCTTAAAATGAAGTGGGTGCACCTTGCTATTGCACCTCTTGGTTTCCTTACATCTGTCTCCCCATCTCAATACTGGTCGTTGTGGCATTACGAATGATAAATTCTAACTCTTCGGCACCCAAAATAAACTGCCCTGCCTCTCATGAACTATAGGACCAAAAATCGAACACTCTCTCCTCCAGATCTACTAGTATTCGCCATCTGAAAAGACGGGAACAAACAACATCAGACTCGAAAACCTAAAGAGTACAAATCATTAAAAGGAATCAATGATAGGAATCATATAAGTTATAGCGGACTCAAAACCCTCACATATTTAAACATTGGAGGTGAACAGTCCCTGTTGTCAATATACATTGGGCATTAAAATTAAAATATCATTCTTAGCATGTGACAGAAATATGAGATATTAACAAGTTTTTCCACATGATATAATTTAAAATAATCCGATGAATATAAATAACCAACGCAATAAAAATATGTTACAATACTAACTCCAATAAATAAATCTCAACTCCAAATGATAATAATTCTCAAATGAATAATCTAACAACTAAACTTATAGAACTGAAACATAAACTACTGTGGAATTGAATGGCCTACCAAATCCATAATGGTTCGCCTCATAATAAGTACAACTGGAAAACAAAAACTAAACTAATAAAGAAATAAAAAAGTAACTCCAAATGACATTCCACGAACCTCCAATAAATCCTACGGTACCACTCTAATAACTAAACTTGAAATGTTAGTCAATGCAATGAGTCAGACCTCACCACATTAATATCAGCTACTCCTCCCAAATAGGATCCTTGAAGCTATACATAAGCGTCATACAAGATAAACATCATAATAGAATATTTTAAATAAAAATCAATATAAACTAAGCTACCTAAGTATTGGTCATCATAACTAAAACCATCCCCAGTTCCATACCTAGAGATCGGCAAACCATTTGTATCAGCTAGTCAATCACCCCAGAAGAATACCCAAACTAAATTTACCTCCTAGGCTAATGGAATCACGAAATTACATACTACCTAGCCCCACCTAGGAAAATAAAATACTATATCTTATAAGAGTACACTCATCAGTCATATACCTAGAAAGTTCCAATGATGATAAAGTCTACCTTCTACTCCCTACCGAGCAAGTAACCTATAACATAAGAGTGAAAGTATAACTTCTCGTAAAATCCCAACATTCTTGCGGTGTCAAAATATTAACAACAATAATTTCTACATAAATTATATTTTTAATTTAACATCACAATCCTCCAATTCCAACTTTATTCTAATTATGCGAATATGTAATAATCAAGTTCAACAAAATAGCTAGATAAGTTGCCAATTCCTAAAATTCTAGTACGAGTGATATTTTATCAATTCAATACATAATCCAATTCAAATATGTGTACTAACAACCTTTTATAATTACTATATTCATTCCAGAACATACACATTAATATCGTAATTTATTCGAGTCAAACAATTATTTAAATTTCATATTTCATTTTTAACATGTTGTTGATCCCAATAATTCGCAATAACACGATACAACTAATCTAAGCATGTTATGTTTCAAGTCTTAAATCATATTTTTCTTATTTAATAAAAATAACCATAAATTAATTATCACTTTTCCTAATTAATGTTTCTAATTATTTTTAAGAAAACATGATTAATTAAGGTTTAGGAACATTTAAAACATATAATACTTATGGGGAATAATAAAGATATTCATGTTTGATCAAATTTGTTGTATAGTAAATCCATTGAAATGGTTTTGTTCCTCTTGAAAAGTTGACAAAGAAGGTCTCTTGGGTGATCTTGAGAAAATAGGTCCTTCTTCTTCAAAAAAAACTTGAAAATCTTCTTTAGTAAAGGTTAGGGTCTTGAAAATCTTCTTTAATGGAGGTTAGGCTTTTAATGAAAGAGGAGAGGTATTTTAGGAGAGAAAGTTTGTTGATAATAAGTTAATATGAGTTTGAAAAATTCCTCTCTCAATCTCCATTTAAGTAGGTGAAAATATAAGAGTCCATATCCCATTAGAATTATTAAAAATTACAAATTCACACAAATTTAATATTCTAACAAATTAAAAAACATTTACTAAAAAGATCATTACTCCCTCCATAGAATTCCAAATGACCTGATTCAAATATCATTGTAAAGCTAAGATCTAGAACGTTTCTTACATATATGGCTAATATTTTAATTAAAAGTACACGGAATTTGGCATGGAATTAAAGTGACATCAAAATTTCAGGTAGGTTGTTAGAATAACTTACAAATATTAATCTCAAAGAATCAATATTTTATTTTTATAAAAATGTATGAAATTGAATTCTTAAAATGATTTTATAACCCCACAAATAAAAAATTATCTTATTAATACTTATGTCTAAGTTAACATGTTTACACGATTCCACATTTTTATTAGTCTCAAAATACCCGAATTTCACATTTTAGCAAAATTACCAATTTCAAGTTATAACCATTAATTATTTTCACAATTTATGATTTACTAACTTTAAATTAATCCTTCAAAAACTTGGGGTATTACATAATCCTTCACACGAGGTTTCTTTTGGTTGATAATAATTTTTAGGTTATTTTATACAAAAACGAATAAAATAGGTTTATTTAGCCACGTCAATTTTACCCCGAGGTCTGTTGGGGATTGGGAATGTTCTAGAGATTTATTCTATGGGTCGAGGAATCGGGTTACAAATGGGAAAGGTATTAGGAACCCAACTAGTTCTTTATGTTTCCTAATCTATGTATTTATTACCGTACATTACTTTATAATTTCCTTTATTCTATTTTTAGAACATCCATAGCGACCTTTATTTATGAGAATCTTTTAAAGGTAGATGCATGCTTAGGTATGAAGAATGATATTAGTGAGAGGATATGAAAGTCCCTAATAGGTGTATGTGTTTACAAGTGTGTGTACGGTATGTATATGTGCAATGGGATTTCGTTAATATGTGTGGGTATTGAGGCTTCTGCTCATAAGGGGAACTATTGTGTTGTGCTTATGTACTCGTATATCCATGAGATTAAAGACTGGATAGCTTATGATGCAGATTTTCCAAATGGATTATATTCTAACTCAATGTGTGTGTAAGTGTGAGAACATAGCTGGGGAGCGTGGATATATTTGAAAATATAGAAGGTACCTATAGGGTATAAAGATTAAGGATTGTCTGAAGGATGTAATATTTTATATTCGAGAGGTTAACTCTAGCTTAGTGTCTCGAAAGTGGAGAGCATCGAAAGTCATAGATATATACCTTTATGTCCCTTATCAAACGACTTATATCTCAGAGGTTTCATAATCCTCGATTTGGGTAAAATGGTCAAAATGGCCATCTAGTGTGGGGGTATGTTCTATACGAAGATACTTTTAGAGGAGGTCAGTAGAGATGGATACATATCTAAAGATAATACTTTACAAAGCTTGGGCTCATGTGGGGGATCGATATTTCGCCTATGTACCCACGGAGACATGGGAACAAATCCTATGTAGTTTTAACGGGGGTTGTATTTACGTGTATGAGATTTTAAATATAGAGTTTGAGTGGTATGACCTTATGGCATTTATGGAGTCTAGTCCTTTGCATAACATTTACATTGTGAACTATAACACTATATCGCATGTCTAAATGTAAATAATAAAAAGGGTGTTGGGAAGTATTTTAAGAAGATGGAGATTTATGGGTGTTACCATTTATACGATAATGTTTCTCAGAAAAGTGGTGAGGGTTATTTCGACTTTTTACTTTGGCATTCACAAATAATCCGTAGTAACCCTCATAACTAAAATTTCCCTAAAAAATCATTAAATTGTAGGAAAAAATGTGTTTTCGTATCAGATATACTTGTACTAGTTTTTAATAGATCTTTTATGGTGAGGACATAATGACGAGCTCATGCTAGGGATTGATAAATGCATAACTACGCTTCCCAATAACTTTTATTGATCATGCAATATAAAAATAAAATAAGAATTATGTTTAAAGCATAAAATTTGGGTTTCAAATCATGATACCATTGTGAATCTTGTAAGTGATCCGAATGAGTATTAATTTACTTGGAATAAGATGAAGGTCGTGCCTTTCCAAGGTCTCCAAAATCCTTGTTGCAATCCACTATAAGCCTTGAATTTTCTAGTATATGACCCTCCCAAAGGAGATTATGTGTCGGGACACTCCAGGAAATGAACACTTGGTGTTTTGATTGATATATGGCATTCTCTCTTCACACCCCTTCATAAAAACTTGAATAAGAATTTTCCTCTCCCTCTCTAACCCTTAATAATGAGTATGTAACTTAAATATAAGTCACGTGTAACACCCCTATTTTTTAGGATAAATAATTTATCTAATTTGGAGAATTAGAATTTAAACTAAATTGATGATTTGGAGAAATTATTTAATGTGGAGAATTTATTTAAATTGGAAGGTTCAATTTATTTGGAGAATTGAGATTTAAATTAATTCGAGTTATTTCTTTTAAGAATACATGTGTCGTAAATTGAGGTTGGAATTTGGGATTTTAGTTAAGTAACTCGAATGATGATTTTGAGTGTATAGTTGAGTCGGGAAGGGTCGAGATAGTCAAAATAGAGTACCCAAGGGTAGTAATTGGGTCTCGGGCCATTTTTAGGTATAAAAAAGCCCACATGGAAGTATTTGAGTCATTTTAATTAAGCCCATTAGTTTAAAAACGGTATTATCCCAATAAAAGATAATTAAGGGAGTTGGGGGTAGCCATAACTCAACAGAAGAAAACATAAATCTGCATAGGATGTTTGGGAGAGCAAATTGGGGATCTTTTGGGAGCCAAACTAAAGGAAGAGGAGTGTGTTCTTTGTCAAACATTCGTCTACAACAAAGAAAATTAGACCCTACAAAATTATCCAGGCAAGTAGTTAAATTAGCTTTCATTTGAATTGTGGTATTGAAATTCATATCATGGTGGGTGTAAACCATATTCATTTTTGGACGAGTTATTATAGCGAAATTCATTTTTGGAGGGTATCACATGTGAAATCTGGGTTTTGGGGATTTAAGCATTTAAGGTGAATTTTTTTTTAATTAATGTGAGAATAATATCACATGAGTCTATAATATGATTTAGAATCGAAAATCCGTCGAAATTGTTGTTGAATTTGGATTATTGAATCGAATTGTGAGTTATTATTTAAGGGGTATTGAGAAAAAAACCAATTTATAAACCCTAGAATTTTAATGAAAATCACTTAGGATTAATGTTATATATTATTGTTTGAACATGTTTATATATGAAATAAATATGGGAGGTAAAGTAACTAAGGCCTGGATTGAAGTTGGAAAGCTTCGGAGTTTAAAAATGGTGGAAAAAATAGTCGGGGAAGATGACTGATATCTGGTTGATCGATCGATCGACCCAATTTGTTGATCGATCGACCCTTTTAGTTATTGTAAAACATGAAATGGTAGATCTTTTCATCACGGCCGTGTGGGCAATGACCTCATATTTTTTTTTTTTTTTTGAGTTTGATATGATTTTTCTACAATGGGGTGCGTGAGACCGACAACTTTAGAGGAAAAAATTGGGTTATTTAGAGATGTTCGTAGATGAGTGAAGGACTTTGGAAAAATGTAAAGGAACATTATTTTATCTAGGATTATATAGGGTTGAATCCGGGATATGGATTTTGGAGTATTTATAATGAACGACACTCGATTATATATGTCGAAAATATACTAACGTATTCGAATGTGAATTTTGGATGAATTTAGCATATGGGTTGTTATATTAAGGTGGAATTTAATTGATAGAAATTAAATGGAACCTAATAATTATAGTCTTATGGGATGAGTATTAAGGACTATTAAATTGAATAAAGGGGCCAAAATTATGAACCGAATTTTGTGAAATGAATTCTAAAAGGTTAAAATACAGATCAATAAAGGGAGTTCGGGCATTTTGGCTGAGGGACACCACTTGGATAAAATTAATTGAGATGATAATAATTAAATTAAGGGTCAGGGTTTTGACTTTGATATTTCTCAGGCTAGTGCTACGGGAGTTAGGCACAGAGTAAGCGGTTTAATTTACTATAGAGATATATAATCAAGTATCGAATAGTGAATTTAAAGAGAGGTGTTAACCTTAATAGTCGATTTTTAGGTAATAAATTCAAGGATGGAGATATAGACCGAATGAGTGAGTCGAGATATTATAGTTGGGTAATACAACTTGAATGGAAAATTGCATAAGTATGTAATTAATTTAATAACTAGTCGGGATAGGGACTCGGATACTTTGGGATAGTACTATGAGAGTTCGGTACAGATTACTCGGGTTACAGTTTTAATTATATATACGTATGGTGATGGTGATAGTACATATATGGGAGTGTGAATTATATTTTCCAAGTATTTAAATTGAGAAATATTTTGTTAAATACTCGAGAGTATTCGATGAGATGTATTGTGTCAAATAATTGATACGTAGGATATTCTACTGTTATACTCTACGTATGGGATATATAATATATGTAGTGTGTATATCTACTGATAAAATAATAATATATAGGTTGTGTGAATTCTTATTGTATGATTTATTATATGTATGCATCATACCACACTAGTTTCCATCACGGAGGTTTCCGCGCTGGGACAGTCCTATTCTGATGAGCCCATTTTGGGGAATATTGACTTGTACCTCAGAACATAGAACCTTGGTACAACCTATCTGTGAGTGATAGTGCAGATGGTCATAGGGATGAGTGGGTATGTGCGTCTCCCTTTTGACTTGGACCTATGATTCTCCTCCAATATGTATGATTGTTATTTATGGTTCGAGAGAGATAAAGAACTAATGGTCCTTATTTAGTATGTGATGTAACGGGCCTGATAGCAGAGTATGCTTGCACCGCAGATTAGCATGTGGGTGTCGTATTAGTATATATATAACTAGTGTGATAAATATATATATATATATATATATACTTGTAACTTATTCTACTATGAGTGATAGTATATGATAAAGATAGTAATATCTAAAATAACCTAAGTATGTGGAACTTAATCTTTAAATGGGAAATTCATAACTGGCTAAAAGACACGGGAAATTTTTTATAATGTATTGTATGGGAAATATGAGCGGGCAAAAAGGATTTTGTATGGAGAAAGACTCTTGGTATGAACTAGTTAGACGGGGTAGTAACTAGTGGATTAGAAGGCAAGCGTTAGGTGTGCACATTAGATGAGGGGTGACCTATGTCCCAAGAGAGTGCGACACTAGCTCAAATATAAAAAGTGTGATGCATATTTAATTATTGCAATTTAACTGCTTGCTAAATATTTTCACAATGTTTTACTTGGGCTCTGACCCGTGTCAAAATCGTTTTCAAAACATTTTAGCTGTCCAGCCACAGGGACGCCCATTTTGAGGATTCTATCCAGGGATGCGCAACTGCAGCTCATGTTGGATTTGCAGGGCCTTGTTATAGATGCTTCGTTCATTTAATCCTAATGTAGGAACTTTTCCTCCATACTCATTTGGGCATGTAGCCCTCATATTTTGTATTTAGTTTATTTATTGGACTTTATGTATCCATGTTATTGCTTCAACTATTGTATTTTACTGTTAAAGAGATAGTTGATTTGGTTATCTTGATTTATGTTATTCATTTATGTGGGATTCAGTTATTAGTTATGTTGATGATTTTATTATTATTTACGTTTCGTTTATTGTTAATTAATAAAAGCTAAAATTTGGCATCAGTCTAATTAAATTACTAAGTGGTTAGTTACTTTAAAAAAAATCGACAGTGATGCTAAGAATGAGCCATATGAGACCAACATTTTATTTTGATCACGGACTGGCCACCCAGTATTTTAGTAGGCGGGGTGTCACATCATGAGCTTGGGATTAAATGCATTTCTAGAGAGTCTAGGTCTTTTACTTGGGTAAATGGACTATAGTAGGTACCTAAGGGTAAATAATTAAATTATCTTCAAAATAGGTACTCGAAAATCCTAAATTAGATCCTCACAATTTATTTCCTTTCTCTATTTAATCATAATTAATTCCATTAAATAATCACAATTTCACTCCAATTTAATTATCTGAAAATCACTTGGAATAAATAGGTGCTTTTAGCAAATTTCCCATAGTACATAATATGATTTCTCGTGTTAAACATTAAATACCGTCTTGGTCAAATCAAATTGTCGCTTATCGATTTTAACCAATTTATTATTTGCTCATTGATCTCAAACTTATTTGATACTTTTCCAAATATAAATCCACTAATTGGGTTTACTAGTAGCATCAAAAGTTATATGCAGGGTTTAACAATTCCAGACATTTCTTGGATATGAATTACTCCAAATTATGATCTTAAACCTCCTAACTAACTGATTTCTTAACTTGAAAAGATTTAGATCTAACTAAAATTGAATCACAACCATAACAATGAAAGAAAAATTGTGCAAGAATTCCAATCCTCATTACCCTAGGACTAAGACCCTACGCACCCTTTGCAAACATATGAGATTCTGCAAGTCTATTCTATTAAGCACATAGACTTGAATCTCACTCATGGCAGTATTAAATATAGTCCTGATGTACCGGTCATAATAATCTTTAAATTATTAGATAAGATCCTGAACCATGAGATAAGTTACCGTAGTTAAGATAGACTACTATGATTGCACTCATAATTTTATTTTTAGTATGTCAACTTCATATATAAGTTATGAGCTGTTTAACTGTACAAGAGCACAAATTCTAATTTTTCGTTAACCGAATAAACCCCAACTCATCGAAAATCCTACTAAGTCCAATTGAGAGACATTGCATGCAATATATTTCAAATCGAATATAAGGCTTTCTCATATACGTCATTCTTATTTCAAAATCAACTTGACACATCTTTATTGAAAAATATAAGTCATACATGGTTTTAAGACTAAAATCCTAATAATCTCCCTCTAAGTCTTAAAGTCATGTGCCTATACATTAAACTCCCAATCCAACTAATCATAAATCCATATCCCTAGTTGTAGAAGGATTAACTCGTTGTTATCACATTAAAAATCGACCATAAACTAATCACCTCCCTTATTCCATTTCTCCAATTAGGGTAAACCTACACTCAATGTCCTTAACCTTTATATGGGTTATGGGTCATTTTAAACTTACAATCATTTTTCTATCAACACAATAAAGTGTAATAGCCAATTGCACTTAAAGGAACTTGACCCAAGTTTCTTAAGAAGATAGCAGGCCATATTGTCTCGCTAGTTGCCTCCAAAGTGGTAAAAACTTTGGGCTACATGGTTGAGTCAGAAATTCATGGGGTCTTCACACTCCTCCACTTTACACTTCCACCTCTTTGGGTAAACACATATCCCAAAGTAAAATAATTGAAATCGTTATCTAATTGAAATCAAGTCTTTGTACCTAACTGGTACAAGAATATCAAAGTGTGATCTGTTGAGCGAGAAAACGACAAAGCATATATTTGACCTAATACACAATATAGAATATATGAGGTTGGCCAAACTTCCCAATAATAAGGTATAATCCACATCCTTTCTATCTAACTAAGTGTTTGAGGACACTAATCCCTAGATGGAGTGATTCCATATTTGAAAAGAAAATAATTTCGTAGAATCCCGATGTTAAACTTGTGTGTAAACTATTGATATAAGAAGCTTTAGCTAAACCTAACATCTTTTTTGTCTAATCAAGAGAAAGCTTAATCACAAGGACGTGATTGGCTAGTTGTATATTCATTATATCGAGCTACCTAAACAACCACACTATAATGTACGATAATACACCCACATCATTTCTGATTCAGAGAATATTATCCAGATATTACACTAGAAATACAACCATTTTACTTCCATACCTATTGTGCAAATAAATATTATTCATACTTTGATAAAAATTAAAAGATTAATTTCCTAATGAAATTGAATGTTCCAAGATCTTGATGTTATCTTAAGTCCACAAATGGACATTCGAAGATATCACTTTCTTATTCCCTGACTTCATACTATGAATCACGTGGGTTACATCATAAAGAAGCACTATTAAGATAATCGTTTAAGAAAGCAGTCCCGTCATCAGAAGAATACCTATACACTTTAGCATGGCTACCAATGAGAAGGTTTTGTTTATAGTGTGTAGGAACACGAGGCCCCCAATTTTAAAATTCTTTAAAACTCAATTTTCTTTAAGAATGCTGAATACGATGGTTCAACACAACACGCGCAAACAACAAATTTTAATTTCTTTAAAATTAAAATTTGACTAAACTCAAAGTGAAATTAAATTAAATGACAAACAAATTTTTCACTTAAATCAAAATAATTCAACCCAAGTCCTAAATATTTGCCTAACAAGATTAATTCATTTTTCGCAAATTAGACCAAACCAAATTTTATCAAATTATATTACTGACTTGAATTAAATTTATCCAAATTTCACCCAAATTATTTTAGCACCAATTTAAACAAGAGAAGAGAATTCAACCACATTTTATTTGTTAATCCTAAGAATACACTCTAAGTGATTCGCAAGATAAATAAATTCGCAACACTCTACGCCGCGATGTAGAGGAAACCCCAAATAGGAAAAATCTCGGACGACCCTAGGCTTAAGTCCACTAAGTATGGTTTTATGATAACAAGACAGATGACTTAAACAACTCGACTTGACAACATCCAAGCCCCTGACGCGTCTTCTTGTTACTAACTCCGCCTAGTTGACAATCCCGAACTCCACCGAAACCTTGAAATCCACCAATGAGGCCTTTTGGACAACCGTCAACCCGCACCCGAAGCCTTTCTTCGAGTGGGAATGCCGCAAAAACAAACTTATCTTCTTATTTAAGGGATGTAGAAGTAAACCCAAACAACTCTTCAAACGGTAGAGTAGAACCCGGTGCCAAAAAAAATGCAAGAAATATATATATATATATATATATATATATATATATATATAAGAACTTTGAATAAACATAAACTGATGGGTGTATGTGTTTGGGTAGAAGGTAGTTCATGAAGGATTGAAAACACAAAAACATGAACATTTGATTTTGGAAATTATCTCTAAATATTTGTCTCTCAAAGTGTGTTAATAGTTATCTGAAAAAGCTTGGTTCCCGCACAAATAAAACCTGGGAAAAAGTTAGTGGGAGCAAAGGTGGGAAAGTGGGAAAACTGCCAAAAAATTATTCCCGTAAAAACTCGTTCGAACGACATTTTCGTTAAAACGATATTTTCGTTCGAACGACTTTACGAATGATAATCCAGTGTTAAAAAATGTTTAAACTCCCTAAAAGTCTCGTTCGAACGACATGGGAAGCTCGTTCGAACGAAATCCCACATTTGTTCGAACGACTTTATAGAAAATATTAAAATCCTTTTTAAGCCCAAAACTTTTATGAAAAGTTCTAAAAAATATTTTATGAGAAAAATAAAGTCGTTACAATTATTTTATTAAATACACCCAATTAAAATATCCAAGGTCCTAAATATATATAATTTCATTCATACCTTTGTAGACCATGGGACAATGTGATATTGATGACGTATAAATGAGGCACAAGAAACCTAGTAGTGATGAAGCTTTATAAATCTTATCACTACGCCTTCAACAAACATGCCATAGGCTTGGATGGATACACATCAACATTATCCTATGACTCAAATGTTTTTTTTCGAAATTGAATGAAAACTACAAGGGACTCAATTGGAAATTTGTGTCCTTACAAATCTCTCCCTTTGGCTATTCTGGGACAAAAACTAAGAAAAAATCCTAAAGGACCGTCAAGCAAAACTAAACAAAAAAACATCCCACCCAAAACAAAAAATTACATAGCTGGACTCAAAACTCCAGGATGAATAGCTTTGCCGATATAAAGTTTCTTCTAGGAAAAATTCCTTCACACTTAAGCAAAAACATTAAACACATAGGGAATATCAAAATATTAAATGCAATGAAAATAAATACTCCCCTTAAATTAATTCTCCCCCTTTATCAAATATGATCTACATAATAAGGTAGAGACTCCCCCTAAGTTGCTTCTCCTAAACTAAAGGTTTAGATATCATCTCTCCCCCTTTTTAGTCAAGAATGGACAAATTTTTAAGAATTAACACATTACTTATTTTCTCCCCCAATTAAAGAAAATACTATTTCTCCCCCTAAAAACTACATAAGGGATATAAATATGAGGAAACAAGTAAGACATGATGGTGCATAAAGTGATAAGAACAAGAAAGCATATGGGCAATAAAAACAAGAACTAATCTACACAAATATTAATGGATACCAACTATGATGCAAAAAAAAATGTTACCAATTTGATAAATACGATACTAAGCATGTGATATCAAAGATATTACGCAACAAAATAGATACAAATGATGAATGAGAAGCATAGTTGGACTAGAAATCAAGGCAAAGACTCAAAAATAAATAAAAAATTACCATATATATGTATACATAATGAATATCTCTAACGCACACGCACATATACATAGGCATAAACACCACACATGACACAAAATATATTAAGCTTTTTACACTCGTAAGGAAAAAATGTGTCCAAGTACATGTGGTAAACGAAAGTGTAGGGATGTGAACTAATAACAATTAAATGTTGACCCAGCCACTTAAAACATGTTCAAGGAGTTATTGCAAAATTTTATCACATTTAGATATAGCCTCATGTGACAATATAAATTGAACTCAATGAACAAATATACACAATGCACATAGGCCTAGAATTTTGATGATTCTACAAACCAACATGACGATAAAAGCTTAACTAGGATTCAAAGTCATTGTGCAAACCCATTAATATATCCAACCAAACTCCTCATAATTTTTTTTTCTTTTCTCTTGAACATATTAACTAAACTATTTTGTCCTTGGCAAATATTCTTTTTAATGCCACATTTTTTAAGGCCTAAAATTCAATGGTGGCTTT
Source organism: Sambucus nigra (assembly GCA_949130495.1). NCBI lineage: Eukaryota > Viridiplantae > Streptophyta > Magnoliopsida > Dipsacales > Adoxaceae > Sambucus > Sambucus nigra. The sequence continues at coordinate 350,169,773 of OX422222.1, read as the reverse complement.
TCACGCAAAGTAATTTTGTCTTTCGCAACCCGATTCCATTGATAAACTACTACATTGGATAAACATATTTTTTTTTTATTTTTTAAATTCGGGAAACGGTTATTACAAGATCAAATCCTCCATAGTCATAGCAAAATATAGATGACTAAATTGATGGGAGAAGATCTCACTTAGCTCAAATATACATGTGACTATTAAATTTCTAGTGAGCTCGTGCATGTGTGAATAGAGGCATATAAAAACAGAATCCATTAAGTAATACAAAATTCAACTACTACATGCATGCATGACAAAGACATTTTAAGGATTGACAATCTTAACTCTAGCCACATGGAAGCGAAAAGGAAAGGATTCAAACACAAGTATATGCCACATAAAGTATGTCAAACTAAAATACACAAAGAATCTTTTTGAGTTTTTAAAACTTTTTAACCAAACACACAATAGTATATACTCAAAAGACAAACAAAAATCATTTGTGTTTTTCATTAATCCTAAATTACTAGAAAGTTAAAACACAAATGTTAAACAAAATATTTTTTTATTTTTCATTTAATGCAAACTAAAATGAAAGAACTATAATACAAAAAATAAATAAAAATCATAATTCTAGCATGAGATATTGGATAAAGCAATGACTAGAAAATAATAAACATGCATACAACTAGCAAGGATATATGATATAAAGCCTAAAAAGCTAGAGTATTCAAACAACCAACACATCCAACCTTTAGATTTAGCAAGGGAGGTATCGTGTGAAAGTAAATGAGAATTAAAAGTAATATTTTCTAAATCAACCAAGTCGGATATCCTAACCCAAACTAATGAACATTGGCACTCTCGAAATTTTAGGATCTTAGCTACCTCGGTTACCTTACCCTTGGATTTCCTAGAAATTCTTTTAATATCAAAACAAAATTTCCTAAGATGACCTTTTCGACCACAATGTGAGAAAGTAAAGACTCGTCGAAAAGTAGAACCCAAGGATTCACCTCTAGAAGCGTTCCTAGGTGATTCTCTCAAAATATTAGTTTTGGCTTTAATAGTGAAATCGTTACAAGAATCGAAGCCTAAACCACAAGTGTCATTTTTAATTTGGAGTGTTCCTAAGATTTTATCTAATTTCTTCGAACGACTCTCCAAATCAAATTTGATTCTACTTGAGTCTCTCACTTTCTTCTCAAGCTCTATAATCCTAGACTCAAGAAAACTCTTCCTCTCTTCAAACTCGCGAAGCTTATTTTTCATTGATTCCATCAAACCTATAAGGCTATCTCTCTCGCCTTCTACATATTCATGATTCCCACGAAGAGCTCTCTCACATGTCCTAAGTTCTTCCACTAAGTCACTCTCATCAACGACCTTGACACGTTCCTTTAAACTAGCTTCTAACTTCAAATTTTCTCTTTTTAATTTAATAGATTCTTCATATAATTCTGAAAAATAAATTTGAAGTTCACTCACATCAACCTCTTCTTCATTTTCACTCTCTCTCTCTCTTCTTCACTCTCACAAACATAAAAAATAAGGGAATCATAAACTTTGGCTTCAGAGTGTCATATGTAATTGTACATCTTCATGGGAATATTCATTATCGGTGCTCACATAACTTACCATGAACGCGTTAAATTTGCACTCAATGGGGAATCGTGCCCCTCTACCTTTTCACTCTCATCACTAAGGGTGTAATTATAGGAAATTGGTTGTTTGACTTCTCTACTTAGTTTAGTGGGGCACTCTCTCGCCCTATGGAAAAAACCCTCACAACCATAGCACCTATTTGACTCATCCCTATTAAGATTTTCATTATATGATTTAGGGATCCTTTCGTCTTTGTCATGCTTAGAAATTTCAAATTCATTAAAATCATTTTTAAACTTATCCTTATTAAATTTTCAAAATTTTCAAAATTTCCTAGCAAACATAGCCATGTCCTCCGAGTCACTATCACTCTCCTTAACCATAACTTGTTTTCCTCCTTTTGAGATTTCAAAGCAATCCCGTTATCCATTTTCTTTTCATTTTTGGAGGGGAACATATCTAGTTCATAGGTTTACAAATCACCTACTAGGTCCTCATGTTTGATAGAGTGTAAGGTGGGTAAAAAATTTAAAACGGTCACTTTAGGGATAAATCTCTCGGGTAGGGACCTTAAAATTTTCTTCACTACTCGATCATCGGGTATTTTCTCTCCCAAATTAAATAATGAATTTACTATATCGGAAAGTCTAGCACAAAATTCTTCAAATGTTTCTTTTTCATTCATTTTGATAGTTTCAAATTGAGTGGCAAGGTTTTGGAGTTTAGAAGCCTTAACGACACTAGTTCCCTCATGAGTGAGTTGTAGTATATCCCAAGCTTCCTTAGTAGTTTCACACGTCATATTACGTTGGAATTCATCTAGTGTGACCGCGCTAAACAAGGCATTTAAATCTTGGGAATTAAAATTAGCAAGTTTAAAGTCATTCTCACTCCATCCATATATGGGTTTGGGAACACGCTCATTTTCTAACAAATATGTGGGTGGAGACCACCAGTTAACAACTGACAATCAACCCCTTTAGTCGATAGATTTTAGTGTCGATTTCATACGCACCTTCCAACACGCGTAATTGGAACCATCGAAAACAAAACAAAAATTGAACATGGGGAAAATTCCATTTTTAATGAAATATATTTAAAAAGACCTTAATACAATAAATTAGCGCTCCAGCTTTGATACCACTTGTAGGAACACAAGACCCCCAATTTTAAAATTCTTTTAAACTCAATTTCCTTTAAGAATTCGGAATACGATGGTTCAACACAACACACACAAACAACAAATTTCGATTTTTTTAAAATTAAAATTAAACTAAACTCAAAGTGAAATTAAATAAAATGACAAATAATTTTTTCACTTAAAACAAAATAATTCAACCCAAGTCCTAAATATTTTCCTAACAAGATTAATTCATTTTTCGCAAATTAGGCCAAACCAAATTATATTACCGACTTGAATTAAATTAATCCAAATTTCACCCAAATTATTTTAGCACCAATTTAAACACGAAAAGTGAATTAAATCATATTTTATATTTTAGTCCTCAGCATGCGCTCTAGGTGATTTGCAAGATAAAATAAATTCACAACACACTATGCTGCGACGTACGAGGAAAACCCAAAATGGGAAAAACCTCGGACGGCCCTAGCCTTAAGTCCAATAAGTATGGTTTTGTGATTACAAGACAAATGACTTACACAACTCGATTTGAATCTGTCCAGGCCCGTGACGCGTCTTCTTGTTACTACCTTCGCCTAGTTCACAATCCTGGACTCCACTGAAACCTTTGAATCCACCAATGAGGCCTTTCTCCGAGTGGGAATGCCGCATCAACAAACTTGTCTTCTTATTTGAGGGATGTAGAAGTAAACCCAAACAACTCTTCAAACGGTAGAGTAGAACTCGGTGCCAAACAAACTCCTATATATATATATATATATATATATATATATATATATATAAGAACTTGGAATAAACATAAACTAACGGCTGTATGTGTTTTGGTAGAAATTAATTCATGAAGGCTTGAAAACACAAAAACATGAACTTTTGATTTTGGAAACTCTCTCTCAATATTTATCTCTCAAAGTGTGTCAAAATTAATCTGAAAAAGGTTGGTTCCCGTTGATATAAAATCTCGAAAAAAGTTAGGGGGAACAAAGGTGAGAAAGTGGGAAAAACTGCCAAAAAACTTTTCCCGCCAAACTCGTTCGAATGACATTTTCGTTCGAACGATATTTTCATTCGAAGGACTTTACTAACGATAATCCGGTGTTAAAGCGGGTAAACTCATTAGAAGTCTCGTTCGAACGAGATCCCAAATTCGTTCGAACGACTTTACAGAAAATATTAAAATCCTTTTGAAGCCCAAAACTTTTATGAAAAGTTCCAAAAAATATTTTCTGAGAAAAATAAAGTCATTAAAAATATTTTATAAAATACACCCAATTAAAATATCTAAGGTCCTAAATATATATAATTCCATTCATACCTTTGGATACCTTGGGACAATATGATATTGATGACGTATAAATGAGGCACAAGAAATCCGACAATGATAAAGCTTTACAAATCTTGCCACTACGTCTTCAACAAACACGCCATAGGCTTGGATGGATACACATGAACACTATCTTATGAATCAAATGTTTTTGTTCGGAATTGAGCCAAAACTACAATGGACTCAATTTGAAATTTGTGTCCTTACATAGTGAATTCCATTCTTTCTAAGTAAACCCTTTCACAACACGCCTAGCCTTAAAAATTTCCACCTTCCCATCTATCCATTTTTTAACATTGTATATATCCACTTGAAACCAATGAGTTTTATCCAATCAACAAGTCTATAAGTTTCCAAAAACTTGATTCGAATACATGGAATCCTTCTTCATATCCATAGTCTTAAGTCAAAGCTAAAAATCCTTATTTTGGAATTAATCATTTTTGTTCATTGGACATGGTTTATGTTCGCTTGGATTCTCACCATAAGGTTTTAGAAAAATCATAACCTATTATGATGTCTACTGATATTCCCAGTATGATATGGAACTATATGTTATCCAATATAAATGACTCATGTTACCTAGTCATTAGTAACCCTTCCACAAGCTTTAGGTAATTCATTATCAATATTACGTTGTATTTTATCTTGCACAGGTGATCAAGCAACACCGGTAATATAACATTCATTTTTATATTGTTGAACTAGCTTACCCGTAAGCTCAAGGTTAATTATATAACCCTGTCTTAAATGTAAGGTATTGATACAATCAATGACTTTCTTCTTCTTAAGAATATGACACAAACTACTTTTGTATCTTCTAGGATAACCAATAAAGATACATACTTTTATCCTTGATTTTAACTTCCTTATTTCATTCCATAACACTATTGACAGAATCCCCTAGATCCAAATATATCCTAGAATGAGATCGCACCCAGTCCTTAGTTCCAAACGAGTTGAAGAAACTAAGTCAGAGGAAACTAAATTCAGAATTTACATAGTCGTCTCTTATGTAAAATTCCAATATGAATGTCGCAATTCTGAGTAATTTACCATGGACCTTATCATATCTAAAAGTGTCTTATTTGTAACAACCCGTCCTTTTGGAAACAATTAAATTCCATAATTAAGTATAAATTGACAATTTGGATAATTTCTTAAAATAGTGATTTTTGGGATTTTCGAGGATTTAATGATTTTCGATGGGTATTGTAATTATTTTTGGGATTAAATAGGTTGAAGTATTTTAATTATATGTCGCTATGGAGTAAAACGACAAAAAGGTAAGATTTTGATTAGAAAACCCGCATTAAGTTATATGGGTTAGAATAGTGATTTGCGGTCAAGTACCTCAGATGGAAATTTTGACTGCGCCATGAGTTTCGGAATGTCCGAGATAGTCGGAAAAGAGTGTCTGATTGTCGAAATTGAGTCTCGGGGATTTTTAAAGTTAAACGGGCTCATAATTGAGTAAACGAGTCATTTTTGGGTTTTAAGGGTTAAAACCCTTTTTCTTTCTATATAAAGGGGGAGATAGAGGGAAAATAGAAGGAAAAGAGAGAAGAGAGAGAGGAAGTAAAAAAATGAGGAGAAAAGGGGGATCTCGGGCCAAACTCCGCCGGACTCCACTCGGGGTCATCGGATTATATCCATGAGGCAAGTGTTTACTTGCTTTATTTATTTTGAGCATAAATCTCATATCGTAGTTTGGTAACAATAAACCCTAAAGATTTTGGGTTGGGTTTTCGTGGATAAAACGGTTTTTCGGGAGTTAAAACGAATAAACCCCAATAATCGTTTAATTGGAGAAACTTAGAAATTAATTGAAATTAATTGTTGATTTCGGGTTCTAGGACGTTTAGAACCCGTATTATATGTGTAGTTATTGTTGGTTAAAGTTTTAGGCCATTGGGTGAGGAGATGAAAGTTTGGGAGAAGCTTTCATGGATGAAACAACTTCTCGGAGAAGAAGCTGCCCGCCATGATCGATCGATCGATCATGGGGGATCGATCGATCGAGCCATCGATCGATCGACGGCCATGGGTCGATCGATCGACCCCTGTTGAAAGTAGGCAATTTTCCTAGGGTGAATTGGATGGGATGAATTCCAATTGAAATTGATTCGAGGTGATTTATGTGATAACATAAGGGACCTTTTAGGATAATTTGGTCCTCTAATTAAGGAGATCTAGGAGGGAAATGTGAGGGTTTTAAATGTATAACCCTTAAACTATATTTTCGAGGAAAATAGAATAATTGTAGAAGTTGAAGGTTTAGGGTTCCTAACTTATGGTGGGGTCCTTTAAGTGATTACATGGACAAGATGTAGTCCCTGGGTTCATGGAAATGAAATACATATCCCAATAAATTTAAGGTTGTTCGGGAAAGATAAATCCCTAGGATATTTTAGTGGGCAATTAGGCCTATATAATTATGCATATAAGATGCATAATTATAATCGATAGTGGATTGAGTATATCCTACGAGATAGTTAGGATAAATTGGGAATATAGGTATATATTCATTTAATGTGGAGTGATATAATTGGAGATATCCAATAAATCCATAGAAATGATTAAGGTATTTATTATTTATAAAAGTGATGAAATACTTTGGGTTTAGTATCATGCGTATATGAATGCATGATTATGATTCTTTGAGAGAATCTTTGGGACTATTGGTCATCGCTAGATGTGATTGGCAAGTATGGCCATTTATATATATTCTAGGAGGAATATATGGTATATATATATACTATGTGATTAAAGTATATATATGATATGATATAAATGACTTTTGAAAATGTAAAAATAATTGTTTTCAAATGGAAAAAGAAATGATTTTCATAAATAATAATTTATGGATACACACCTCTCTAACTCGCTATTATAAAGGAAGTTGCGTACGTATGGTGAAGCCCCCTGGCTAATGAATGCAGGGTGGATATAGTCCTATAGGCCATATGAGCGATTATTGTACATTTTCTGCGCTGGTGAGGTAATTATGGGTGTGGTTATGACTATCCCGCAGGCATATGGTCGTTTCTCAACGTCTTGCATTATAGGATCCCAGGTTGTCTTGATGATAGGCCCTGGAAGATGATAGCCATTTAGGGATGCGCACAGTGGGGAAACCCGTACGGGAGGTCTTAGAACGCGTTATATCATATGTTAAAGAAATTTATGATAATAAATTGGCTTTAATTACATTTCCTGGATAGAAGAAGGGAAATGGGATAGATGAATTGGCTTCGGGTACGTTTCCTGGATGGAAGAACGAAAATGGAAGCATATGATATGAAAAGAATTTTTATGATAATAAAATTGGCCTTTAAATACATTTCCTGGATGGAAGAAGGGAAATGGGATGTTATAAAATGGAAAAACATTTTTATGATAATTAAACTAGCTTTTAAAAAGTTAAGTGATATGTTAAAGAAATTCATGATACTGAATTGTCTTAAAATACATTTCTTGGATATAAGAAAGGAAATGGAATGTTTTGTGATAAAAAGTAAAATGAGGTAATTCTCATTTCGGGAGATAGATCTGGATGTATATTATAACATTAATATAAAAGAATAAATTGTGTACTGAGGGCCTAATGGATCTCAACGATCGACCTTGCTGTGTAGTAGTGTATCGGGAGGGGGGGGTTCCTTGTTTGGATTTCGCTTTGCGAGACACCCCACGCATGAACTTGACATAGAGTTGAGACTGGGGAGAATTTTAATCCTTAGTTCTCTAATATTAGTATTTCTTATATGGTTTATGTATATATATATACGTTTTGTACTGAGGGTCTGATGGATCTCGATGATAGACCTTGCCACGAAGTTGTGTATTGGGGAGGGGGGTCCTTGTTTGGATTTCTCTCTGCGAGACCCCCCACGCGTGAACTTGGCACAATGTTGAGAATGGGGAGAAGTTTAGCCCTTAATACTTGTATTATCTAGGGTTAATAGTAGTTGGGTGAAATACAAGTTAGGCAGGGTAGCTTGACTAGGGTATTCGGTTAGGAATGAGCTAGGAATGCAATGTTAGAAGAGAGGTGAGGGGTATCTCAATGGAGTGCGATACCTAATTTAAATATGAGATAAAACCTTGTTCTAAAAATAAGTCATTTATGCAGTTGCTAAATATTTTCAAAATAACAGCTATATAGAAACTATACAATTATATAGCAGCTATGTAGCTGCATAGCAGCTATATCGCAGCTATATAGTAGCTATGTAACTATACAGAAGCTATGTAGCTATATTTTTTCTATTGACTGTATTGTTCCAAGAATAATCTCCAACATTGGGGAACAACTATATTTTTTCTATTGATTTCTCTGTTCCGTGTACCAAATATCCATTGAATTTCTCTACAAATCACTAATTAGTCTCACATAGAACTACAAATCACAAATCACTAATCGTACACAACGCTTTGTATGAACTAGCTTTCTTGGGTGGTTATAAAATTCGTAAATGTATACATATGAAAAGGAGAATGTATAGATATTAAAATACGAGTTTTTCAATTCAAGCCAAATAACCATCATATAATGTATAAAGATGAAAAGGAGAAAAAAATATTCCTAATAGGGCATATGGGCCACATCAAAACAATAACATTGTAATCAAAATGAAGCAAAATTTCAAGTCAGTAGATGCTAAAGGCAAAGAAAATATAGCTACTATAGATGTAAAATGAGTTTATAATGAATAATATGAGAAGCCAATTGATGAAAAAGTCAGAAGGACAATATAGCCTAATATAGAAAGTCCACAGTAAAGAAAGTCAAATGCTCACTTACTAATTTTGTGGAACACTTGAGGTTCAAGTCCCCTAAAACACGACAAATATATGTAAGACGAGTGAAAAGAAAAGGGGTACATAACTATATGGCCAAAACCTACATAAAAAACTAAAACAACAAATTTAAACCCTAGATTGAAAAGTTCGTACAATAAACCTTAGAAAGAAAACCCCAGATTGAAAACCCTTAACTTTAACCCCTTTTGGAAACCCTAGTTTTATAGAAATATATGCCTTGATGGAAGACCAAAAATAAATCAACAAATCAACACCTAATTCTGATATGTTAGATTCAAAATCAATGAAAGTACTTGTTAAATTCTGATATGTGTTTCCATCAATGACGGTGGGCAAACCCAGAGAGAGAGGGGAAGAGTGTGTAAGAAAGATGAGGAGGTGGCGGAGGGGAGAAGTAGGGTGTGATGGAGAAGAGGTTAATGGTGGCATAGATGAGGATTGGGGGGATGGATTTGGGGTTAGTGATGAGATAACGGTAACGAGAGAGAGAGAGAGAGTGTGGAAACGAAAGAGAGAAAGGGAGGGTTTGTGTTTCAAGAGAAAATGAAAAAGGGTTTGAGAGGGAGAGAATGGGAGTATGTGAAATTTTGAAGAAAATACAATTGTATCCTTAATTTTAAATTTTGGAAAAAGGGAAAATAAATTAGAGTCTGTCAAAAGGGAGAGAAATCAAAATTTTCAAGAGTAAAATTGGTATTGCAGAAAAACTACATCTTGTGACATCATAAGCTAAGCTTATGACATATATATATATATATATATATATATATATATATATATATATATATATATATATATATATATATGTGTGTGTGTGTGTGTGTGTGTGTGTGTGTGTGTGTGTGTGTGTCTGTGTGTGTGTTAATGCGTGTTTTTTAACCCTATATAAAATTAAAGCCCTAACTTTCATGTTTATATCTATGTGTGTTTATTTTAACTCTAATTAAAATTGGAACACAAATTTTTAATTCTTAAACCCTAATTTTCAATTCTTACTCTCTATTTAAATTTTTGAATCCTTAAACCCTAATTAATGGAAAACTTGCCCATTTTTATGCTCAATTTAAAAAATTTAAACTTTATTTAAAAGTTTTAATTCCGAAACACTAATTTAGTGAGAAACCCTAATTTTATTTTTTAATCCCTAATTTTCAATTCTTAAATTCTGTATAAAATTTTCAATTCGTAAACCCTGATTAGTGCAAAATGTGCCACAAACCTAATTTAATGAGAAATTACCATACTTTATGAGATATTGTGATTATTGGTGAGATATTGTGATTATTGGTATGTATTTTATCATGTGTTTAATATGATTTATGTACGTTTAGTCTGATGTATGAATATTTAATATGATATTGACACTCCAAATCAATATTTATTGGCAGGAAAATGAAAATTATTCCTTAAATAATATTATGGTCTCCCCATCATTAGCATGTACAATTGTGAAGAATTATGGTACATGCTAATGATGGAGAGTTTCTAATATTATTTTAGGGGTATAAACACCTTTCACGAGATGCTCGATTTGAGAATAGAGTCTCGTGAATTTATGATTGGACTAAATTGATTTAACTCAATTTCTACGTGTTCTAGTAAATATACATTTGTTGATTAGTTTCATTGATACAATTTTCAAAAAATGAAGGAAAATTGACGTCCCACATGGGACAAAAATCAACAATACTAATATCTTTTAAATATGTAAATTTAAGTTGGTGACGAGTTTCCAAATTCTAATAATGTTGATTTTTATCCCATGAAGGACGTTAATTTATCTTCATTTTATAAAGATTGTATCAATGAAATTAATCAGTAAATGTACATGTATAGGAATACGTAGGGGGTTCCATGAACAATTCGGTCTAATCCCACATTCAGAATACTTTATTTAATTGATTTCTTAGATCGCAAGAACCAGGTATTCTTTTCATTAACTTATATTTTTGTAAAATTGATATGAATAATTATTTAAATTTTTGAAAATAGGCACACTTGGTCTTAAAAATGTGTCGTGAGTGGGTCAAAACCACGTAAAGCCCCAAATGTCCACACAAGTGGCATGAACACCTCACACATGATAAACATAACTCGTAGAAACTAGGCGTAGATTCATGGGACTCACGATTTGATAATAGGACCTGAATTCGAATATGGGCACACTTAGGCTTGAAAATGTGTTGCGAATTGGTTGAAACCCCGAGCAGTCCCCAAATGGTCCCGCAAGTGGCATGAGCACCTCTCACATGACCAATGTAACTTATAGCATTCTATCACGTACACACAAGACTCCCAGTTTGAGAATAGGACCCAATTTTAAAATCAGCACACTTAGGCTTGAAAAAATGTCGCGAGTGGGCCAAAACACTGAACAACCCCTATATGGCTCTGCAAGTGGCACAAACACCTCACACGTACCAACTTAACTCGCAAAAACTGACCGCGTAGTCGCGGGACTCCCGATTTGAGAATAGGACACTAATTTGAAAATAAGAACAATTAGACTTGAAAACATGCTGCGAGTGGGACAAAACCATTAATAACCCCCAAACGTCTACGCAATTGCCACGAACATCTTGCACATGACCAATGTAACTTGCAACAATCGATCACATAGTCCCGAGACTCCCGGTTTGATAATAGGATCCAAATTTGAAAATAGGCACAGTTAGGCTTGAAAACATGCTGCGAGTGGGATGAAACCTCAAACAATCGCAAAACGGCCCTGCAAGTGGCAAGAAAACCTTGCACACGACCAATGTCACTTTTAGTAGCCAACCACGTAGTCGTGAGACTCCCGATTTGTTAATAGGAACCAAATCTGAAAATAGTCACACTTAGGCTTCAAAACACGTCGCAAGTGGATCGACAACCCAAACGAAACCCAAACGGACCCACAAGGTACACGAAAAACTCTCACATGACCAACGTAACTCATAGAATCCAATCGTGTAGTCATGGGACTTTCAGTTTGAGAATAGGACCCAAATTTGAAAATAGAAACACATAGTCTAGAAAATGTGCCGCGAGTGGGCCGACATCTCAGAACAACCCCTAAGCATCCCCTCAAATGGAATGAACAACTCACAGGTAACCAACATAACTCCTAAAAGTAGACCGCATAGTCACAAGATTACCAATTTGAGATTAGGATCTAAATTTTAAAATAGGCACACGTAGGCTTGAAAACGTGCCGCTAGTGGGCCAAAACCCTGAACAGCACCAAAATGCTCTGTAAGTGGTATAAACACCGCGCAGGTGACCAACGTAACTCGTAGAAACTGAACGCATAGTTGCGAGACTCCCAATTTGAGAATAGGATCCAAATTTGAAAATAGGGACACGTAGGCCTAAAAATGTGATGCGAGTGAGCTGAAACCCTAAACATCTCCGAAATGGCCCCGCAAGTGGCACGAACACCTTGTACATGACCAAATTAGCTAGTAGCAATCTACCTCATAGTCACGGGACTCATGTGTACACCCCGTATTTGCATGCATTTAATATTTAATTAATTCGGGAATTCAAAATTACTTGTGTATCGTAATTTTAATTGAATTAATTAAGGCAATTTATATTTAAATATTAATCGGGGAGTGAATGGTTAATATTTAGGGAAATTCATTTACTAAGTGAGTAGTAATGATGTATTTACGTCATTTCGGGTATTAATGATGGGATATGTACGTATTTCAGCCGGAAGTCAGTATAGACTATTTTGTGTATGAAATAGGGATTTTTGTAAATTAATTCGAATGCCAATTCTGAGTGTACGATTGAGTCCAAATGGGCCGAGATAGTCGGAAAAGTGTACCCGGGGGTAGTAAGCGGGTCACGGGACGTTTTTAGACATAGTCGGGCCCACACGGGGGAAATTGGGTCACTCGGGCTTGGCCTATTAGACAAAAACGGGATTAAGGTTAATTAAAAAATTATAAGAAATAAGGGAACGACTGAATTGATTTGAGAGAAGACTTAGAGGGTTAGGTAACCCTAACAGCAGCCAAAGGCAAATTTAGGGATCACAGGAGAGCCAAAAAGAGTCATATTCAACATTGGGCATTCAACTCCAAAATCAGACTCTACGAAACCTAAGGCAAGTGGTTAACTTGTTGTAGCATGTAAATTGTATTTCGATTCATATTCATGTGATGTGTGTAATCGAAGAAATTCGTTTTGGGATTTAAAGGGTATAAACATGGGGTTTTGTAAACCATGAATCCGATTTCTAAATTGAGTAGAAATTCACGTATAATCTGAATTGTGTATTTGTATCTAGTAAAGATGTGTAAACCAGGATGAATTAGAAACTAATTGGTGATATGGAATTGTTGTTTAAATGGGTTAAAGACTTAATCGAATTTTAAACCCAAACTCGTGAAAACAATAGAGAAAATAAATTAAGTGATCTTTTTGGACCTTAGGAAGGTTCCTTATAAGGTTTTTGATGTTATTGCCGATGGGAAAGCTTAGTTTTTGGTGTAAAAGAAGTTATGGTTTGGAGGTGCAAATCCATGGCCCAAACAACCAACTCGGGGAAGGGGGACCATTGATAGACCGATGGTCCGGAAACTTTGACAGTTCACCCAGTTTTTAATATATAGGGAAATTAAATATAAATTCTTCCATGCCTTAATTGTTGAGTAATTAATACATGGGTTTAAATCTAATTAATTGTGAGTGAAAATTAATTAGGATTTGGGGGCGACTTGGTGTGACATCATGATTAAAATTAATTGGGATTTGGAGGAAATTAGGTGTGTTACACTAGGGTTAAATTTTGGAAAGTTTGTTGAAAATGATTAAATACAGGTGTAGTAGACAAGTCCGGGAATAATGGTTGAGCGATACTGAGATGTAAATTTTATTTAGGTAAAGGATAAATATATTAGAGTCGGGAATTTTGACTCGGGTGGTGTTGTTTCGGGCAACGAGAGTAAGTCTGAATATATTGGTTGGGGCGATACCAAAAGAAATTAATGTGCAAATTAATTAATAATTAGAGTTGTGCCATAAACTGAAAATAAAATGGAATAGGCTGGTGTCACGGACTTAGTGCACGGTATAGCTGGGATATTTTATATTTATATATATACGGTGTGTGATAGTATATATATATGACGTGTGCATTAATATCGGTGGATAGATATTATTATTATATAGATAAATACTCTAGTTCTATAGGGGGAGGTTGCGTATAATGGATGAATACCTTAGCTTGAGGAGTAGGGAGAGTATAATCCCAGGTCATAGTGTCCGTTATATGGGTGAGGAGCATCTCACTTTCAGGGAAGGAATATGACCGCCTCCAACATTTATGTATTAACCAAGTTAGTGAGCGATTCTGACTTGGGATAACTAGGTTATGTGAATATACTTAGTGGGATAGCACTTTAGAGGATTTATACCCGGTGAGACTTTACTCGGGGGAAATACTATTATTAAATGTTATTTCAGTATGCTTGTGAATACCGTAATATGATTGAGTATATAATTAGGTAAATAATTATATACGGGCAAATTAATGCAAAGCATGAGTTGTATTATATGTATAACAGATGTGGAAGCTTTATGAAATTAAAAAGGGAAATGATTTAATTAAGTTGATGATGATAATAACTTAAAAATCATAATTTAGGTATACTCGGTTAGAGTAGGGTCTTTGTAAGGGGTTTTATAATTTATCAAGTCATAAGATGAAGAACTAGGTGAATTTATTTAAGGCGTTAGTAGTGCACATTAGAGGAGGGGGAGGGGATGTTCTCAAGGGAATGCGGCACTAACTAAAATATGGAGAGCATGCATATTTACTTATTACTGCAAGTTAATCATTTGCTAAATGTTTTTCAAATGTTTTTGGGTACTAACCCTTGCTATAAATTTTTTTAAAAACCTTTAGGTGTCTAGCCACAGGGACTCCAGGCTTGATTCTATTTCAGGGATCCGTTGCTGCAGCATATGTGGATGTTGTGGGAGTTTTAATAGATACCTAATGCTTTTATTTCTAGTATAGAGACTTCTTATCAGCTATTTTGAGCATGTCGCTCACAGTTCATTTAAATTTTTGCTAGACATGTTGAGATTGATTACTTGTCTTCATTTTCTATCTGTTGGGTTTTGGGCCGATGGTTTATTCGGTCAGTTAATAAATTGTGAATGGTTGTTTTAGATAATTGTGATAATTTTAGATAATGAAAGATAAAACTTGGCACCAGTCTAATTTTCTCACTTAGGTGGTTAGTAATTAAAAAGGCGACATTGATGCTAAGAATGATCCAACTGAGAAACCTGTTCTAACTTAATTTCGGACTGATCACCCGGAGTTAATTAGGCAGGGTGTCATAGATGGTATCAAAGCATCAGGTTATAGTGTCCTTAGGATCTGTGCAGCTTACTACGTTTCAGCGTTGCACTCGATTGTTATGGAGCCCTATTATTAGGACTGTTGATTCATTTTCCTCTTATGAGTTATCATATTTCTGCTGTGAATATTTTTTTGTAAATTGTGTGCTTATACAATTCAATCTATTTCAGATGCCACCGAGGAGACAGAGAGCGGAGAGGGATGAGGCTAGGGATGAGGTCAGGGAAGCTCATCATGAGATACAGGTACCACCACCACTACCCCCTCCCGAGTTTATTTCCACTACTCATGTGGTAGTGATAGTGGCCCAGGCAGTCGAGACAGCGATGCAAGCTATGGCAGCTCACTTTCCACAGCCCCAGGCACCGCCTCCTGTGGCACTAGTAGTTTAGGCTCCAGTGGGGCCACCATCTTGGCAACGAGTTAGGGATACCTTTCAGAACAGTCACCCACCTGAGTTTCGATGTAGCACAAATGTAGTAGAGGCTTGTGACTGGAAGAAGAACATTCAGTGCCATCTGCGCATGCTGGAGTGTACCGAGGTGCAGATTCAGATGCTTGCTACCTTTCATCTTCGGGGGCAGCCTTATAGTGGTGGGAGTCAGTTACCACCATTGAGGAGTGAGATTTGATGTCGATAGCAGAGTTCTGGGTGCAGTTCGATCGCAAATACTTTCCACCAGCGGTAGAGGCTGAGATGAGGAAAAAGTTCAGTGATCTAGTACAAGGTGACCGATCAGTGGAAGACTATGAGGAAGAGTTCACCCATTTGGCAAAC
Organism: Sambucus nigra; assembly: GCA_949130495.1. Classification (NCBI taxonomy): domain Eukaryota; kingdom Viridiplantae; phylum Streptophyta; class Magnoliopsida; order Dipsacales; family Adoxaceae; genus Sambucus; species Sambucus nigra. The sequence continues at coordinate 350,153,758 of OX422222.1, read as the reverse complement.
TTTGTGCCAAATGAGGTGAGCGATGAGGAGCGGAAGAAATAGAGATTTATGGATGGCTTAGCCTGGCGGATGAGGCAACATCTGATTGGGAATCTAACGTTAGTGACTTATACAGATGTCGTTAATGCCGCACTTGTACATTGCCATGATCATCGCTTCCATGCGAAGGGGAGCAAGAGGACAGGGGAGTCGAGCCAACAGGGCAATGCAGTTACTAGTGGTGACACGAGTAGTACTCAGCAACAGACTGGCAATCTACAGGGGAATCATGCTAAGAAGTTTAAGCCTGGTGGGTTTCGACCGGGAGGACAGGGGTTTAGGCAGTAGCACTCGGGCACAAATAAGCAGCATCAGGTTCCTCAGGGCCGTCAGGGCCAAGGGAATAATGGGGGAGGCCAGTAGAGCCATCCACGTCAACGCCAATAGGCCCAATGACAAGGTGATGGTCAGAGACGTTGTTTTGTCTGTGGCCAGCCAGGACACTTCAAGAGGGAATGCCTACAGAGGGGCAGAGGTCATCAGCAAGAGGCCCAACAGGGACAATGGGGGTAGATGCCGCCAGCAACACCAGCCCCACCGTAGCAGGGGCAGATGCACTACGAGCGTGTGTATAACGTCCGAGATGTTCCCAATCCTCCAACGCAACAAGTACCGCCAGCAGTTGAGGGTATGTTTCTCATTCATGGTTATGAGTGTAGTATTATTTTTTATACGGGAGCATCGCATTCATTCATTAAATATAATTTTCCTAAACGGGTTGGGTTACTAGAGAGCGCGGGTAATCTTCGGATGTGTGTTGAGTCACCAGTAGGCAGCGGGGCTTCGATTCACTCAATTTTTTGGGGGGTGGACATTTTAATTGGGAAGATTAGTTTAGCAGCGAACCTCTTGGTGTTAGATATGGAGGGGTACGATGTCATCTTGGGTATGGATTGGTTGGCAGGTTATTGGGCGATAGTGGATTGCTACGAGAGGACAATCGTGTTCTCCATTCTAGGACATGAGATGTTTTTGATAGAGATGTCGTTACCTGAGGGAGAGTCACACACGCACCTGTATTACATCGAGGAGGAAACTTCACAGGAGGTGGCAATTCCATTGGACTCAATCCCGGTAGTGAGGGACTTTGAGGATGTGTTCCAGGAGATACCAAGGTTGCCACCTAGCTGGGAAATCGAATTTGTAATCGATTTAGCACTGGGGATGAGGCCAATTGGTTGGGCCCCATACCGTATGGCCCCTTCAGAGATGCGTGAGTTGAGAGATCAGATTCAGCAGCTTCTGAGTCAAGGTTTCATTCGGCAGAGTACATCATCGTTGGGTGCACCAGTGTTGTTTATAAAGCAGCGAGATGGCTCACTACGGTTATGCGTGGACTATAGAGAGTTGAACAAGGCGACAATACGGAATAAGTATTCGTTGCTTAGGATTGATGATCTATTTGACCAGTTGATAGGGGCGTCTTACTTCTCTAAGGTCGAATCGAGGTTAGGGTATCATCAACAACGTATCCGAGAGGAGGATGTTCCTAAGACCGCTTTCCTGTCGCGGTATGGATCTTATAAGTTCAGGGTGATGCCATTCGGGATCAACAATGCACCAGAAGTGTTCATGGACCTCATAAACAGGGTTTTCAGGGATTTTCTCGATCACTTTGTCATCGTGTTCATTGATGACATCCCTATCTACTCGCGCACCAAGAAGGAGCACGCCGAGCATCTGCCTATAGTTTTACAAACATTGCGGGATCATCATCTTTATTCCAAATTTCGAAAGTGTGGATTTTAGCTACGGGTGGTTCAGTTTTTTGGCCACGTGGTGTCAGACCGGGGTATTACGGTGGATCCGAGTAAGGTATCGACGGTGAGGGAGTGGGGGCTGCCCACGATATCAACCGAGGTGCATAATTTTCTAGGATTGGCCGATTATTACAGGTGGTTCATCAAAGGATACTCAAAGATTGTAGGCCCTTTGATGAATCTGACCCGAACAGGGGTACCTTTCACTTGGAGTGATCATTGTCAATTATCTTTCGACGAGCTAAAAGACAAGTTGACATTTGCACCCGTACTTGCGTTGTCGAAGGGAGGATTAGAGTATCGGGTGTACACTGAAGCATCCTTACAGGGACTTGGGGGTGTGCTTCAGTAGGAGGAAAGGGCTATAGCTTATGTATCGAGAAAGATAAAGCCCCACGAGGGGAATTACCCAACTCAAGACCTGAAGCTAGCAGCGGTCATTTTTACTTTGAGGATATGGAGACATTATCTTCTAGGAGAGCAGTTCACGTTATTCACGGATCACAAATCACTTCAATATCTCTTTACACAGAAGGATCTGAATATGAGGCAGAGGCGATGGCTAAAATTCCTAAAAGACTACCAGTTTTATATTCAGTATCATCCCGTTAAGGCTAATGTGGTAGCATATGAATTGAGTCGGAGACCGATTGGGGAAATATCAGAAGTGTGGAAAGCGAAGTGGAGAGAGCTTCGATATGAGGATGACGTAGCCAGGGCTTGCATGTCAACCTTATCCATCACACCTGAGATCATTATGCGGGTTGTGAGGGCTCAGGCAGAGGATCAGATCTTCCGGGATAGAGTGAGCCATTTGCTAGCTGAGGGAAAAGAGGGTTATTTGGTCAGCTTGGAAGGAGGCTTACACCTCAATGGGAGGTTAATTGTGCCAGAGGATGAGGAGTTGAGGCACGCGGTTATGACAGATTCCCATGGGTCGAGATTCTCGGTACATCCCGATGGGGATAAGATGTACCAGGATATGAGGAGGCAGTATTGGTGGGCAGGAATGAAACGAAACATAGTAGAGTTTGTTTCGAAATGTGCCACGTGTCAGCTTGTGAAAGTTGACCACCAGAGACCATCAGGGATGCTACATGCGCTGGAAATTCCAGTGTGGAAGTGGGAGAGCATATCCATGAACTTCATTACAGGGTTACCTGCATCGTAAAGGGGTCACGAGTCCATATGGGTCATTGTGGATCGGTTGACCAAAGTGTCCCACTTTCTACCGGTTCGCACAGACTTTGAGACGATGCGATATGCGCAGCTATTCATAGCCGAGATTGTTAAGCTGCACGGGGTACCAATTAATATTGTGTCTGACAGAGACAAGATCTTTGTGGCCCACTTTTGGCAGAGCTTTTAGGAGGCCATGGGCATGGAGTTACGTTTGAGTACAGCCTATCACCCACAGATTGAGAGAGTACATCAGATGCTGGAAGATATGCTCCAAATGTGCATATTAGACTTTGGGGGAGGTTGGGAGAAATATCTTCCTTTGGTAGAGTTCGCGTATAACAACTCTTACCAATTCACGATCGGTATGGCACCATTCGAAGAACTATACGGGAGACCTTGTCGTTCACCCGCTTGTTGGTTAGAGGTGGGGGACAAAAAACTATTAGGAGCGGAGATTGTTCAGGAGATATCTTCCAAGATAGATTTGATCCTAGGGAGGATTCGGATAGCTCAGTATAGGCAGAAGAGTTACGTTGATGCTTCACGGAGACATGTGTAGTTAGAGGTTGGGATTAGGTATTGGTTCGGGTGTCTCCTATGAAAGGGGTGATGAGGTTCGGTAAGAAGGTTAAGTTAGCACCGAGGTACGTGGGACCTTTCCCTATTATCGAGAGGGTGGGGCCAGTAGCTTACAGGCTGGGATTGCCAGAGCACCTTCCGCGGATACACGACGTGTTCCATGTGGCATCGCTGAAGAAATATCGCACGAGCGAGAGGGCCTTCTTGCACATTCCACTCGAGGAAATTAATTTACATCCAGACATCTCATACGAGAAGAGACCGATGGCTATTCTGCACCGTAGTGAGTGGAAGTTACGATCCAAGGTTGTTCCACTAGTTAGAGTACAGTGGGGTCATCACAGCGTTAATGAGTCTACTTGGGAGAGGGAGGAGGATATGCGAGAACAATATCCAGAGCTTTTCACCGCAGGTACGACCTAATTTTGGGGACAAAATTCCTTTGTAAGGGGTGAAGTATGTAACACCCCGTATTTGCATGCATTTAATATTGAATTAATTCGGGAATTGAAAATTACTTATGTGTCATAATTTTACTTGAATTAATTATGACTATTATATTTAAATATTAATCGGGGAGTGAATGGTTAATATTTAGGGAAATTCATTTACTAACTGAGTAATAATGATGTATTTACATCATTTCGGGTATTAATGATAGGATATGTACTTATTTCAGTTGGGAGTCGGTATAGACTAATTTGGGTATGAAATAAGGATTTTTATAAATTAATTCGGATGCCAATTTTGAGTGTAAGGTTGAGTCTGAATGGGCCGAGATAGTCAGAAAAGTGTACCTGGGGGTAGTAAACGGGTCACGGGACATTTTTGGACAGAGTCGGGCCCATACGGGGGCAATTGGAGCACTTGGGCTTGGCCCATTAGAAAAAAAACGGGATTAAGGTAAATTAAACAATTTTAAGAAACAAGGGAACAACTGAATTAATTTGAGATAAGACTTAGAGGGTTTGGAAACCCTAACAGTGGCCAAAGGCAAATTTTGGGATCACAGGAGAGCCAAAAAGAGTCATCTTCAACCTTGGACATTCAACTCCAAAATCAGACTCTACGAAACCTAAGGCAAGTGGTTAACTTGTTGTAGCATATAAATTGTATTTTTATTCATATTCATGTGATGTGTGTAATCGAAGAAATTCGTTTTGGGATTTAAAGGGTATAAATATGGGGTTTTGCAAACCATAAATCTGATTTCTAAATTGAGTAGAAATTCAAGTATAATCTGAGTTCTGTATTTGTATCTGGTAAAGATGTGTAAACCTAGATGAATTAGATATGAATGGGTGATATGGAATTGTTGTTTAAATGGGTTAAAGACTGAATTGAATTTTAAACCCAAACTCGTGAAAATAACTGAGAAAAGAAATTAAGTGATGTTTCTGGACCTTAGGAAGGTTCCTTATAAGGTTTTTGATGTTTATTGCCGATGGGAAAGCTTAGTTTTTGGTGTAAACTAAGTTAGGGTTTGGAGGTGGGCATCCATGACGGAAACAGCCAACTCGGGGAAGACGAGGACCTGATCGATCGATCGATCGATGGTCCGAAAACTTTTATAGTTCACCCAGTTTTTAATATATAGGGAAATTAAATATAAATTCTTCCATGCCTAAATTGTTGAGTAATTAATAAATGGGTTTAAATGTAATTAATTGTGAATGAAAATTAATTAGGATTTGAGGGCGACTTGATGTGACATCATGATTAAAATTAATTGAGATTTGGAGGAAATTAGGTGTATCACACTAGGGTTAAATTTTGGAAATTTTGTTGAAAATGATTAAATACGGATGTAGTAGACAAGTCCGGGAATAATGGTTGAGCGATACCGAGATGTAAATTTTAGTTAGGTAAAGGATAAATAAATTAGAGTCGGAGATTTTCGACTCGAGTGGTGTTATTTTGGGCCACGAGAGTAAGTCCGAATATATTGGTTGGGGCAATACGAAAAGAAATTAATGTGCAAATTAATTAATAATTAGAGTTGGGCCATAAAATCACAAATAAAATGGAATAGGCTTGTGCCACGGACTTAGTGCACGGTGTAGCCGGGATATATATATATATATGACGTGTGCATTAATATCAGTGGATATGTATTATTATTATATAGATATGTACTCTAGTGCTATAGGGGGAGGTTGCGCATAGTGGATGAATCCCCTAGCTTGAGGAGTAGGGAGAGTATAATCCCAGGTCATAGCGTCCGTTATATGGGTGAGGGGCATCTCACTTTCAGGGAAGGAATATGACCGCCTCCAACATTTATGTATTAACCAAGTTAGTGAACGATTCTAACTTGGGTTAACTAGGTTATGTGAATATACCAAGTGGGAAAGAACTTTAGAGGATTTATACCCGATGAGACTTTACTCGGGGGAAATACTATTATTAAATGTTATTTCAGTATGCTTGTGAATACCGTAATATGATTGAGTATATAATTGGGTAAATAATTAGATACGGGAAAATTAATACAAAGCATGAGTTGTATTATATGTATAACAGATGTGGAAGTTTTATGAAATTAAAAAGGGAAATGATTTAATTAAGTTGATGATGATAATAACTTAAAAATCATAATTTAGGTATACTCGGTTAGAGTAGGGTCTTTGTAAGGGGTTTTATAATTTATCTAGTCATAAGATGAAGAACTAGGTGAATTTATTTAAGGCGTTAGTAGTTCACATTAGAGGAGGGGGGAGGATGTCCTCAAGACAATGAGGCACTAACTAAAATATGGAGAGCATGCATATTTACTTATTACTGCAAGTTAATCATTTGCTAAATGTTTTTCAAATGTTTTTGGGTACTAACCCTTGCTATAAATTTTTTAAAAACCTTTAGGTGTCCAGCCACAGGGACGCCAGGCTTGATTCTATTTCAGGGATCCGTTGCTACAGCATATGTGGATGTTGTGGGAGTTTTGATAGATGCCTCATTCTTTCATTTCTAGTATAGAGACTTCTTATCAGCTATTTTGAGCATGTCGCTCACAGTTCATTTAAATTTTTTCTAGACATGTTGAGATTGATTACTTGTCTTCATTTTCTATTTGTTGGGTTTTGGGCCAATGGTTTATTCGGTCAGTTAATAAATTGTGAATGTTTGTTTTAGACAATTGTGATTATTGTGTTATTTTATTTCCGCGTGAGTTTCATTTAAGTTAATGAAAGATAAAACTTGACACCAGTCTAATTTTCTCACTTAGGTGGTTAGTAATTAAAAAGGCGATAGTGATGCTAAGAATGATCAAACTGAGAAACCTGTTCTAACTTAATTTAGGATTGATCACTCAGGGTTTATTAGGCGGGGTGTCACATCCTGGTTTAAGAATTGTACCCGAATTTGAAAATAGGCACACTTTGGCTTGAAAACATGCCGCGAGTGGGCCAAAACCCCGAACAACCACAATACAGTCCCGTAGGTGCCAGGAACAGATCGTATAAAACCAACGTAGCTCGTAACAACCGGATGCATAGTCTCAGGACTCCTGGTTTGAGAATAGTACCCGAACTTAAAATTAAACACATTTAGGCTAGAAAATGTGCTGCGAGTGGGACGAAAACCGAACTGACATTAAACATCCAACAAGTGGCATAAACACCTCCCACATGACCAATGTAACTCCTAGAAACTGATCACATAGTCACGGGACTCTTGATTTGAAAATTGGATCACAATTTGAAAATTGGCACACTTACGCTTGTCGTCTTGCGAGTGGGCCAAAACCCTAAATAGCCACTAAAGAGCCCCCAAGTGGCACAAACACCTCACACTTGGCCAACGTAACTTTAGCAACTTGTCGTGTAGTCACGGAACTTTTGGTTTGTGAATATGACACAAACTTGAAAATAAACACACTTAGGCTTAAAAACGTGCCGTAAGTGGGACGAAACTCTAAACAACCCCCAAATGACTCCGCAAGTGGCAAAAATACCTCGCATGTGACCAACATAACTTGTAGTAATCGACCATGTAGTCGATGGAGTCCCACAGTAATTATATACAACTGCATACACATTTCTTGATATTTAATTCATTCCTTTTCTTATGCTCTAATTTTTTTTTATGTATATTTGAATGCTTATAGATTTATCTTCCACAGTCTTGTATATGCTATAGCTTTCTATAATTGACTTGTATGTATGAGCACGGTAGCTTTAGGCACATTTTCTAATATGAATCCCTCAATTTTTTTGGATAGGTTGCAATGTAAACTGAGGTGACAGATTGGCTATGGCCCTAGAAACAACCACTAATAATGAGTTTATGATATTTTATTCTTTTTTCTTCATTCTTTGGATGAGTGCGGAGGTCAATGGCAAGATAGTTGGGTGTAAAATTTCCCCTTCGCGGTCTTTAGAACCTAGTTAGGTCCTTGTAGAATTATTGTTGCAGTAATGCAAGATTGTTATGGTTTGTTGGGAACAATTTCCCTTACCACGGATAGCAGTGTCCTTTGCCCACCCTTCTAGTTTGATTGTGTATTCTTTGATAGAGTTGGACCTTTTCTTTCTATGTGGGAATTTTTAAGCATGACCACTTTCTTATATTGCAGCCTGCCTAATCACTAAACAACGACTTGTGTTGAGAGTTGTATGTTCTAGAAAGCGGTGTTTCATGTTATCCATTGAGACTAGCCACGACCTATCTCTTCCCAGGTAGCATCGTTCCACATAGTTTTAGCGACCCAAATGCCAGTATTAGGCATATTTGTTAAATTAATTAATTTACCAAAAAATATAGCTTAATTTTAAATCTTAATTATTAATTAATTATATTGTGATTCATATTATAACAACTTACTTTATGATCTATAGGATATAATACTCGAGGGAATAATCCATATAAGGAAACTCACGACACCTATCACTAAACCACCCATAGCCGCCAATACTATTATTTAAAACTCAATATAGAATAGAGGTTTGAGGGTGCTTCATCCCATCATAAATAAGCCCGGAGCATTAACCCTGAAAGAACCTGGAAAAAAATAAAATTTTAAAACCTCCACCTAAAGTTCAAGGCGTTAAAAACTCAGTCGTCTAAAGTATATAGATCCAAAGTGAAAAGAATAAAAAAATAATAATATAATCCAATAAACATTAATACGCCATAGTGTAGCCTCGTCTGGGCCCAACGTATATTCGACCCAACCGATTTAGTAAAGCAATCTTGCATAAGGAGAAGACACTCAACTATCTTGGCTTCACCGATTATTTGAGGCTGAGATCTTCTACTAGTCAGGACCTCCTTCTTTACTTCTCATCTGGTACACTAGAAAATTGAGACCTCATCTCAGCATTAAGTCTACTAAGCCGAGACTGAACTTTTCCGAATACGTATGAATAAAGCCCTATGGGTATTATACTCGGCTACGCCGACACCCTTCTAGACAACATCTCTACCACACGCAAAATGCAAAGCTCCAGCATCATCATCGTACCGTGACATGCAATTACAACCATATCACATATGCATGTGGAAGGAATAGTTTGTCATAATGATCTACTTGCATAGGTGACATATGTGTATTACTCATTGGTTAAGGAAAACTACACAAGCTTGGTGCATGCATGGGGTGCATACTGTACCACCCTAGCACTATATATACTTGCACCCTTCTACCTTGAAAAGGATCCTTAATTAGAAACCCTGGCAAAACATTGTTAAAATGGAAGTAGAGAGAGAAAGTTGAGTTCATTGTAATCCAATGTCATTAGAGCCTAGTTTAATAGTAAATATTCACCCACCTACAAAGTGGAGTAGGCCTAGATAGGCTGAACCAATTATATTATTGTCTTTATTCTCTTAGTCTCAAATCCTAATTCATTTATATGGATGTATTTACAACATTGTTTCACATTTGAGGTCGTACTGGATTGAGCTCTTACTCATTTACTTGGTGGTACCATATTTGGCACCATTATTTTGGCGTCGACTGTGGGAAGCTAGATCATCATCTCCCTCCTTTCATTTGAATCTTACTCTTCACCAGATTCTCCGGTTGTGGTCCAACCCCACACTTGGCTAGGCTTGAACCACAGTTGAAAGATCTATGGTTTGAGTTCAAGATCTCTTACGCCTTATTCAACTCTTACAATATACCTCTTTCCCTTTTCGTTCACCGGATTCTATGGCATTACATCTTCCACTACCTGTTGGTTCTAGATCCAGTCAAGCACCACCATAATTTGATATGGCGGATGTCATAACAGCGGTGTGCTCAGGGGCAGCTAGTCAAGTTAAGATGAAGGATAATTTGGCTGCCTTCAGCCATAATTTCTTAGCCAGTACCACTTACGCGATGACGGACCGCTAGGTAAGGCATACATCAAGCGATAGGGGGCTACCCCCATCCCCACAGAAGGTTATGCTGCCATAACAAAGTCATAGAGACATTGCTAGCCTCAGGCATCCATACCTGGGGAGGCAAGGTTAAGAATGTGAAGACAATGAATATGACGATGATGTTGAGTGCTGGGAACCGTATAAAATTTGAGGAAATATTGTGCTCCCTATTCAAGTTAGTAGGGGAAACACTGCAAGGCCGAGCGAGAATGGCAATCTAATCCTTCAGGTTTTCATAGGCTCATCCGAGGCTCTATTATTGATAGTCGACCTCGTGGGTGATCTCAGAGATTAGTTGTCCAGGTATCACAGTAGGGCAGAATCCAAAAGAAATGGAGGATGCATTGGAAGAAGAATCTCCCCTAGTCGAGATGAGGAGCAATGAGAAGTAAATATCCAACAAAGAGTGTCCAATAAATAACTCATCCAATGCTAGGCCGATAGAGAAGGAGCTGACGATCATGCTTCTCTTGTCGATCGAGATAATGCCATGGTTGCTGCAGCCAATAAACCATGTAATCATTTTATTCAGTTACTAGAGGAGAATATTGGAGATGTATTAAAGAGTTGGGACACATTATAGAGGGGTTATAATGATTTGTCACTATTTGTTCCCGGAATTGTGAGATACCTTACCCCGACTAAGTTTAAAGCATTGGTGGTGATAATGATATATGATAGGAGCACTAATCTAATCCATCCTATCAATATTTATCAATCTATTATAGATATATTCCCGTTCTCAGACGAGATGAGGTGCAAGGGTATCTCCAGCACCGTCTTGGGAGCAAGGCATGTCTTGTCTACTTCTCTCCCAAGAAACTTAATAGAGAAATTAAAAGTGGAAGACTATTATGATAGCATAGTATGACTTCCCTGATGGGAGGATTACAAAAGGGGAAAATCCTATAGAAGTTGTCCAAGGATTCACCAAAGTCTATGGATGAACTCCTGGCTATGGTTAGGAGATTCATAAATGTCGAGGAGGCCAAGGCGACCAAATGAGAGGATGGCAAGGGATCTAGTGGGAGTAAATCCCAAAAATTCAAAGGCAAAAGAGACAAAAAAAAGGTTGGCAGACAACAAGTTCACTAACTATACCCCTTTAACTGCATCCCTGAAATGATATTGAATGAGATAAAAATGATAGGTCCTTGAGATGGACAGAAAATCTCAAAGCCCCTTCTCATAAGAGGGATAAAGGAAAATGGTGTGAATTTCACCAAGACCATGGATAAACCTCTTACAGATGCTTTGCACTGAAAGACGAGATTGAAAAGATGTTGAAGCAAGGGAAATTGAGAAAGTATGTGGATAAAAATAGTTCAAGGGGTGGCAGAGACGATGGTCTGAAGAGAAGAGATCACAGGTGCAAACCTAATGATCCAATGAATAAGGATGATGATGCATCTGAAGATGAGGATGAGGATGACCCTGACCTCCCACCGAAGAAAACTGATCCTAAGGGTCTCCTGCACTGTATTTCTCATGATGTGAAAATGATATGTTGTGGTTTAAAAGGTGGTGTTAGAAAAATAGCTGAACAAAAGGCTTATGTAACAGAGGCTAAGTCTTTCCACAAGCCAAAGGTAGTCAAATCGGTTGTTGTTGATCTAAAGTCGAGTAAGATAAAGAAAATTAATATAAATAAGTTGTTGATTGGATTTTGGATAATGGAGTTTAAGGGTATCTTAGCCCCACATGATGACCCTCTGGTGATCACCACTAGGGTGCACGGTTATGATGTCCCTAGAATAGTGGTCGATAATGGCAGTTCAACGAATGTAATGTTTTGGGACTATTTCACTGTCCTGGTACTATGAAAAAAGAGGCTCGTCCCATATCATCAACCACTAATTGGCTCTAGTGGAGTGAAAGTACATCCTTTGGTGATTTATGAGATGGAGGTCAGCATGGGGGAAACTTGGCCGAGATGTCTCACAAAGAATATCAATTTCTTCGTGATGGATGAGAACGTCTATTCAGCCTACAACATAATTATAGGTCGAGTATCCCTCAAGGAATTTGAGGTCGTGGCCTCAACAGCTCACCAAATGATAAAATTCCCAACTCCTTATGGGGTAGGGGAAGTTCAAGGTGAGTAGGTTGAGTCACGCAAATGCTACTTTAATTCGATCAAGTAAAGAGAAACATATAAGAGGGCAGTCATTACTTACAATATAGACACTCCCTACCCTTGAGACGAGACGAAGCTGAATAAGGAAGAGGCCACTGAGGGGGTAGAATCCATTGTCCTCAATAAGGAAGAGCAGAAAAAATTGTCCAAGTCGGCAAGGCCAAAAATAAAGAGATTAAAGAAGAGCTAATCAAACTCCTAAGGGAGAAGGCGACTTTTCATAAGTACAAACCTCTTTTTAGGACTCGAAAGTGACTTCGTAAGAGTACAAGATTTCCTAGAGGGGAAAAAAAGTTTTCTAATTATGATCTTATATGGGACTTTCAAAGTGATCTCGAGTATCTCGGACGCTTGGAGGAGAAGAAGTTGAAAAATCCAAATCGAGGTCGGGTTTTGTGATACATTGAAATGGATGGTGGGGACCTTTGTATATAGGGTTTGGTCTGGGACTTTTACCAATGGATTTAAGGCCTCAGGCTCTCGATTTTTTATAGGTGCCACGTGAATAATTGAGATTGGATCTTCAAAGATTTTATAATGATGATTTTATGGGATGGATTAAAAATTGATTATCTGAGGGGAAATTATTAACCGATCGGTTAATTGTTGGGGGGAGGTTTAACCAATCAGTTAATGGTCCTAGAGGGCTTGTTATTTGATGTTTAATGTTGCCAAATATGGTTCCACCAAGTAAATAAGTAAGAGGTCAGTCCAGTAGGACCTCAAGTGTTCAACAATGGTGTAAATACATCCATATAAATGAAGCAGGGGGTGAGGCTAAGAGGAGAAAGACAAAAATATAAGTGGTTCAGCCTATCTAGGCCTACTCCACTGTGATGGTGCTAGAATGTTACTGTCAAACTAGGATCCAATGGCCTTGAATTACAATGCACTCAGCTTTCTCTCTCTACTACCATTTTAGCAGATTTTTGCAAGGGTTTTGAATTAAGGATACTTCTCAAGTTAGAAGTATGCAAGTATATATAATGCTTGGGTGGTACAATGTGTACCCCATGCATTCACCAAGAATGTATAGTTTGTCTTAACCAATGATTAATATCCATTTGTCATCTATGCAAGTAGATTATGATGAAAAAATATTCCTTCCACGTGCACATGTGATACGATTGTAATAGCCTGTCCACGTAAGATGATGATGCTGGAGGTTTGCCTTACGTATTGTATACATGTTGTCTAGAAGGGTCTGGGATCGGTTGAGTATGAGACCCATAGTGACTTATTCATACATATTCTGGAGAGTGTGGTCTCGACTTAGTAGATATCATGCCGTGATGATGTCTCAGTTATCTGGTGTACCAAACGAGACATAATGAAGGAGGTCCTGACTGGTAGAAGATCACGGCCTTAAATAATGTACGAAGTCGAGACAGTTTAGTGTGGGATCCTTATGTAATCTTTTTTTCCTATGTTGACTATGATGGATATTGGTTGGTCCCAGACGAGGCTACACTTGGGAATATCAATCACCCACTAACCCTTAGTCTCTAATATTAGGAGGAGGATAAGGGGTAAGAGTTCTTGAAGATGAGAGATTTGATGAGATGCTCGGACTGATGGCTGAACAGTCCTTGTAATATCGTATATGAGTTGATAGTGATCCTTAAAATGAGACATGGCAATCGATTTGTGGCTTGAAGGGCTTGATTGGACACCTGTCATAGTTTGCATTAGGTATTCTCTGCTCAAATCATAAACGATGGCTAAAGTTGGCGCCCAAATGATGACCTTCTTTCGGAAACGTTCATAATCATTGAATGGTTTAAAACACAAGATTTTATCCTTCCTTTTTCCTTCTTGCCAACCATTTCTCGTCCAATACTTTCACTAGACAAATGCCATTGATGCCTCTTGTTCTTCTCTTGATTCTCACTATCCAATCCTTTTCTTGAGCTAATTATTCTTCCAAGTTCTTTCTCTCATCCAGCCAAGATCCTTTTGATTTGCATTTGGATTTATGTGTTTTTATTGATTTTCATTTTTTGACAATTGGTTCACCTTTTGGTGAATTTTTGTGGCATCTTTTGGGTAAAACCCTTACTGTTTGGGGTGTTTTTTATGCATTGGGTGGTGTTACTTTCCTATGTTAGTAATTTTAGGTCCTTAGTCTCTCAATTAAAGAATTTTGGTGATTCTCCAACCATCTTCTCTGGATGAGTTCTCACTACTTTTTTTTCTAGTTCTTGTACAGTTCTTGAGACTATACCTTGAAAATGATATACCTAACCCTTTTTTATCTTGAGGTCATCTTGGTCAATTCACATAATTGTTTGAATATTAAGGCTCTTATATGAATTATCCGAGTCCAAATCCTTAGGGAGAGGTGTTTTAGGGAGATACAAAAGTACGAAGCTGAGGACTTCGACAAGCGTAAAGACGAGGCCTTTACTCTTCGCTCAATCTACCCCATTCCCCATGATATTATACGTCCTCACGTTGTATAAATATATGACTTAAGTCTTGAGTTATCTTCCTCTGCGACCGATAATCCGTCCATCTCCACGTTGCTGAGAGTGTGGATTATTTTCACGAGGCTGTGAGACTCCCCTCGAATGGGTTTGAAGGCACTGAAGATTCGTCTTAGACCTCGTCTTCTCATCACGTCGAGCATTTTAATTAGTCAGACTCTTCAGTATAAGTTATATCATCTCAAAACGAGTTAAGAGTATATGTATCTTTTCCACCCCATGTTATGGTTGTCCCTCTATCGACCATCCCTAAACAACACTTTACTCAACATGTTCATGCTATTGTCCTGGATGAAAAGCCAGACAACGATGATGGTCTAGCTGAGGATACACTTAAAACCTCCTATATTGAATCTTTTATTAGCACTGTTACAGAGGTAGATCTTCTAATCTGGAGACATCTATATGGTATAGGACCTTTTATTACCATGGGGGAACCTATATGTATGATATAGCCTTTCACGACTGAGAGGGAGAAATTTGTGTGTACGAACACATATTTAAAGTTAGCTTTAGGCTGTTAGTTCATCCAACTATATGATCAATTCTAGACAGTCTAGGTCTTAGCTCTTCTCACTCTCTACTAATGCCTTGAGAGTCATCCTTGGTTTCATCTCATTATGGAAGCCAGTTCATCATACTGACCTTACAGTTAGTGTCTTCAGGGGGTATTACATAGTCTTATCACCAAAAACTCAACATGACTACTATAATCTCGTAGGTAAGAAACCTACAAATAAATTCCTATTCATGACACAGACTTCTAACGACAATTGGAAGCCACGCTACTTTTTCATATCTGGAGCATAAAAGTTCGATGAGGATATCTCCTAAAGTGCTTTAGAGTCGAAGGTTCCCCAGCAATGGGCCAAAGGCCCAAAGTTACCTAATTTATATCCGGGCTTGAGAGTTGAAGCTTCAAAAGGGTATGGAGAAAGTTAGGAAACAAGGCATAGATGGGGGCCTTGTAGAAGTTGAACGAATGATGATCCCTTATTTTCTAGGGCAGACAGGCTTAGGGATTGACCCCCTTACTAAATTATGTAAGTACTTTTTCTTAATTGTGGTATTGTCTCTACTTTAATTTGACTACCGACTTTGACTTTTATCTTCCTGATTTTCCACCTCATACCTCCAAAATTGCATGGAGAATAGTTTCTCCCAGTCTTATAAGTATGTTAAAGCAAGTGGGGAAAAATATTGTGCCCCTCCCCCTCCCCCCCATAGTAAAAAATGTACACTACCACCTACCCTAATCAAGTTGAGGGGTCCAAAAGAAATAAGGATGTCTATGAGGACCTTCCCACTTCCCAACAACACAAGAGGAACATGAACGGCTCACCCAAAAATCATCTAATCCAAGCAATACCCATATCGAGCGAGGATGCCCTCTCGACTCAGCTAGACAATCTATCAATCAGCCTTGAGTCCCTCATTAGCAATAAGAAGATGGAATTTAAGGTGATAAAGTCCATAAAACCACTGGCTGATGACTGCTTCCTTGAATCCGTGGATGTTAACCTTTTGAATGACTTTAGCTTGCATAGGGATGTTCAGGTAGTTTCCTGTGACTTTATTCTTTATCTTTTTGTAGCCTCATCTTGTACTAACACCTCATATTTCCTGCAGACTGTTATGGCTATGAATAAGGTCCACCATTGGGTATTCGAAAAACTTCTTAAGATTCTGCGGGCTAGGGAGGCCCTCAATAATGAGAGGAACTATAAGAAACATATCTCGGCCCATGAGAGGACGATATAGAACTTAAATAAATAGCATTTTAAGTCCATTACTAAATTGAAAACTGGCCAGGCAAATGCACTGAAGGCTCAGACTAATAAACAGGCATTTAAGGAGAATGAGAAGATAAAGGGTGCGGTGGATAAGGCAC
Organism: Sambucus nigra; assembly: GCA_949130495.1. Taxonomy (NCBI): domain Eukaryota; kingdom Viridiplantae; phylum Streptophyta; class Magnoliopsida; order Dipsacales; family Adoxaceae; genus Sambucus; species Sambucus nigra. Next base: position 350,137,315 of record OX422222.1, on the reverse strand, counting down.
TGGAAGATTCCAAGAAGGTATTTGTTAATGAGTTCAAATTATATAAAGATTTCTTGGGGTATAGTATGCAGTACCTTCAGAGGGGATCTCAGACGGCCTGCCGCTGGATGACCCTAAAGTTTTCTAACCTTTCACATCTAGCAAAAGTGCCCGAGTACGTTGACTTCTCAGACCCCTTAGTCCTACCAGCCTTCGAAGACGTAGACAGGGAAACACAATCAGAGCCGACCATCCAAATAGAAGTTGATGACAGTGATGACGAGCTAGTAGGGGACGAGGGTGAAGCAACCCAAATCTGAAATGAAGACAAGTCCGAGATTGGAAAGGATGTTGTTGCTAGTGAGTCGGCTCTCGTGGAAGACTATGACAATCAGATAGTTAAAACCTTTTTCTCTATTAGGGCAACCTCATGTGTCCTAATGCCCTTTCTGATGTAACAATTGAGCAACCATAATTGTTGGTTTTTTCATTCTGATGTTATGCCTATAAACAACTTTCTTCCTAAAGAATTTGGTTATATCTTTGAATGAAAAATTCTTGTATTGCTTGTTTTTGTCATCTACTCTTGCTATGTCATGTTTTCTTGCCTTGGCTTTACATTGCTTGTCATAATAACAGTGTGATAATTGATTAAATTCGCAAATTTCTAATTTGGCACACTTATTTAATTAGAGTCTATTTAAACCAAGTTAATTCAGCCCCTAAACATGCAACTACGTGTGTGCGCGTGTCAACCCATAAATAAATAAAGCAAGTGACACAAAATTCAGGAAAAATCCCCGCAGGGAAAAACCTTTTATTTCTAGAACTTTGAAAAGTTTACAAGATCTTTGACTTACATACCATCTTGCTTTCGCTCGCAAGAGTAACGCACGATGTCTTCGTAAAACCTTTAAAGCAACAGGTAGAAATCTGCAGTGGTTCACACGTAGCTATACCAGAAGGACATGCAGTCCAGTCACGCAGTCTTCACGGTGTAGGTTATCATCCCCACAAGAGTAACTTCATAGAGACTCCCTCCATAATAGCAAGAAACTCTCCGGTTTAATAGTTCCCCGCACAAAGGTAAACAAAAGCAAAGTGTGTTCTTGAACACCAAAACAATTCACCAAAGCATATGGGATTTTTGTGAATTGAAAACAAAAAGGGATAAAATCCTAAAAGAAGAAGTCAAAAGGATTCTGCAGTTTCGCAGTTTTCTGTCTTTCAAAATGTTGGGACTTCTTAATGAAAACAAAACCATTTAATGAGTATTTATAAAAAAACGCGCCGCCTCGGTTGTCGAGCTTGTTTGAACGAGAAAGATATCTTGCGCGAACGAGATATGCGTGTCATTCAAGCGACATCACGCGATAATGCAATGTCATTCGAACGACAGAGCAAAGTCATTTGAACGACTGTTACATCAGAAAATATTATTTTTAATGTCCGCTCCAATACATAGAAAAAATACTCATTCTCAAATTTTGACGAAAAACTCTTCTCCAACACTTACAAAATATTTTGTAAAAATATCCCAAAAGGTCTAAGTGTAAATTTAAGGTATTTAAAACATAACATTACCAAAGTAAACTTTGCGGAGTCTTTTTGATGAAGAACTTTGATATTAGAATCCGTCTTGATGCTTGAATGTTCTTGAATGCTTTTCGACGGTGTAGCGGTATACGACATACTACATTGATAACGGACTTATAAAATATTGTCCTTACAAATCTCCCCTATGTCTATTCCGATACATAATTAAAAATATTTAAATTATCAAATACCAAAATGCCTATACAAATCTACCCTCCCATGAATAAATTTGCAAGATCCCAAACTGTTCTTCAAAAAGTCTTCATCAAATCTCAAAGCTTTTCTCATCAGGGTGTGCAACCTAATGATCTTCAATCTTTGTACCTACAGACATGATATAAAGAAAAATATCTTTGTGATGCATCGAGATTGAAATGATGTAAAAATAAATCAATCAATATAATCAAATCTCCCCCATAATGCAATAACTCCCCTATAACAAGATAATTATTTCTACCCCTTTTTATGATGTCCCTAAATAGACAGATTAGAAGAAAAAAAAATATGGAGTGTCACGACAAAATGCATAACAAACAAGGATCAAACTACGCGCATGCAAAGGTATATCCCAAAAACATCCGCAAGCTATTTTTAATTTTTTAAATTTTTTGTACAAAAATAAGATACCAAAAATCACACCATGGATTTAAACTCAAACAACCAAGTCATGGAAATGGAATGAATGGGTGCGAAGACATTCGATAGGTAAATCAACTCAATCAATCATATATGCACGATGAATACGTGTAATCCTAAAGAATGAACATCAAAAGTATCCTTAGGTGTAAAAAATTGTTGAATTTAGATGACATCATCTTATGACAATCAACAAATCAAAGTCAAAGTGATTTCCACCCCAATAACGTCCAAAACTATTTAACAATTTTTCAAGATTTTCAAGGACGTGCAAACCTATTTTAATTCTCCATCCAAACACCCTCATATATATTTTCTTTTAGAGGTATATAAACTAAATTCTCAAACTTTGGAGAATTGGTGAAAAAACCTAATGGCCCATTTTTTTCATGAATATCTTTTTATTTCATTTAAATTTTTTCGGGCTCTTTTAACCCTCTTTGGACCCCTTATAATAAAATTTCTCAAATTTTTAGGTCCTATTTAACGGTGGCTTAGTATTCGTAAAGGTCAAATGTGAACCTTTTGCAGCCCTTCTCCGTTTTCAAATAAAGCACACAAACTCACAAACAGCTCTTACATGCACAACTTTCTTATCAACTTTCTCGTTTGTAAGTACAGGATTGAAGTAAAAACACCCAACTAACATGTGATAAGACAAGAACAATAATCAAATAAATTCGTACATGTGTGAAACAAAGGAAATCAAGAGTCAAACATGTAGTAAGTAACACTTAATTACATCTTAATGACTCCAAACATTATAAAGCACATGGATGAATTGGCATATTGTCTCAAAACAGTATCAAATAGTCACATGAAAAATGGAATGATGTTGTGCCTCGGTCATCCTAAGTGTCTATCCATAAAAGGTGTAAACAAAATACTAAACTCTTTTTGGATTTTTCAAAAATTTTATCAAAATAAAATCTTTTTATATTTTTCAAAAATTTTCAAAAGCAAAAATTTATACAAAAAGTACATGTCACAACGCTAGCAAACATAAATATCATGAAACAAAAAAAAAACTAGCGTATGACAAACATGCGAACACAGTCATCTATATGATATGGCAAAGAGTAATCATGTGCAAGCAAACGAGAATAAACTTGTCTAAAATCTAGTGCCTCTAAAAGTGATTTCCTAACCCAAATAGATGTGAAACGTCGTGTGGGGGATTTAAAAGCTAATGGAACACTAGACGTAAACTTCCTAGGACTTTTTACAAGATCAAAACAAAAACGCCTAAGGTGATCTTTCCTACCACAATATGAACAAGTGTAAACGGGTGGAACGACACCTATGGGTTGAGTTTTTCTAATGTCCTTGGGATTAATTGACACTCTAAAACAATAATGGTTTTGGCTGTAGCACTATAAGCTCGAGAACAAGATGATCCATTACCATCACTATCAAACCTACTTGAATCGTTTAAATCATTTTTCAACTTCAAAATATTTTATTCAAGCAACAAATTAGACTCTTTCAAAGAAAGGGATTTATTTTTTAAATTTTCAACAATTCCTAAAAGGGTATCTCTCTCCCCCTCAATTAAAGCAAACTTTTCCCTAAGAGTCTCTTGACATTCCACAAACTCATTGATTAAAATATTTTTATCCTATTTAGCACAAACATAAACCATCGAATTTTTAAGATCCTCTAATTCTTTTTCTGAAAATAGGACCCTATCATCACTCTCCTTCTTGGACAATTTTAAAGCAACAAAGTTATGGTCCAAGGAAACAAATTTTTCATGATAAAAATCTCTTGATTTTGAACCGTTTGTAAAATATCCATCGCGGATTTAAAACGAGAATTTTTTTTTCCAAAAAAATAATTCTTTTAGCAAACGTCAAATTCAAGTGATTTATATCATCAAAAATATGACTCGGGTCATCAAAGGGGGGTATCCGATTACATAAGTGCTCCATCGAAAAAATTGCGATTTTTCCCAAAAGTGATTTTTTTTAAAAAATCAATATCACACAAATTTTGTGAAAAACAAAGATCACGCGATAAAATAGCGTAACCCTCTCTGATACCAATTTGACCATGTGAGAAGTCAAATTGTATCAAAAAAAATTTAATCCTTGAAAAATCATGATCATGCGATAAATTAGCATAACCTGCTCTGATACCAATTTGTAAAAGTGGTGATCGCTTAAATAAGCTCTGATACCAATTTGTAAATACTATGACGGTGTGATAATTGATTAAATTCACAAATTTCTAATTTGGCACACCTATTTAATTAGAGTCTATTTAAACCAAATCAATTCAGCCCCTAAACATGCAACTACGTGTGTGCGTGTGTCAACCCATAAATAAATAAAGCATGTGACACAAAATTCAGGAAAAATTCCCGTACGGAAAAACCTTTTATTTCTAGACCTTTGAAAAGTTTACAAGACCATTGGCTTACATACCATCTTGCTTTCGCCCACAAGAGTAACGCACGGTGTCTTCATCAAAACTTCAAAGCAATGGCTATAAATCTGCAGTGGTTCACACGCAACTATACCACAAGGACACGCAGTCTTCACGGTGTAGGTTATCCTCCCCACAAGAATAACTTCATAGAAACTACCTGCACAATAGCACGCAACTCTTCGGTTGTAGAGTTCTCCCCACAAAGGTAAACAAAAGAAAAGTGTGTTCTTCAAAACCAAAACAATTCACCAAAGCATATGGGATTTTTTTGAATTGAAAAAAAAAAGGGATTAAACCCTAAAAGAAGAAGTCAAAAGGATTCTGCAGTTTAGCAGCTTTTTGTCTTTCAAAATGCTGGGACTTCTTTATGAAAATGAAACCATTTAATGGGTATTTATAGAAAAATGCGCCACCTCGGTTGTCGAGCTCATTTGAACGAGAAAGATATCTCGCGTGAACGAGATACGCATGTCGTTCAAGCGACATCGCACGACAATGCAATGTCGTTCGAACGACAGAGCAAAGTAGTTTGAACAATTGTTACGTTAGAAAATATTATTTTTAATGCCCTCTCCAATACTTAGAAAAAATACTCATTCTCAAATTTTGACGAAAAAGTCCGGTCCAACACTTAGAAGATATTTTGTAAAAATATCCCAAAAGATCTAAGTGTAAAGTTAAGGTATTTAAAACATAACCTTACCAAGGTAAAATTTGCGGAGTCTTTTTGATGAAGAACTTTGATATTCAGATCCATCTGGATGGTTGAACGTTCTTGAATGCTTTTTGACGGTGTAGCGGTATACGACATACTACATTGATAACGGATCACCATAATATAATGGAATTTAATCTGAAAACATCTCAAATATCACCTCATCTTGGACTAGATGATATGAGAATAAGAAAGTAAATAAATTTATAGAATTTTAATTTGCATTCAACAAATTATGGAACATTCCCTCTAGTCGTTTTGAGAGTGTATGGACGAGTGCTAACTCATCCTACACTGTCATCTCAATCGAGATGGTTTTTCACAAAGTTAATGATGTTAAGATAAACCATGATAAAATGATTTTTGAGTTATCACTAACCAAATTATGGTGTTTAATTACAAGTACCCTCTCATCATTTTGAGAGTTTATGGGTGAGTGTTACCTCGTCCTACACTGTCGTCTCTGCTGAGATGATTTTTCAACAAGTTAATGATGTAAAGATATTCACCAAATTATGTTGTTTAATCTCAAGTACCATCTCGTCATTTTGAGATAGTATGGATGAGTGCTAACTCGTCCTACACTGTTGTCTCGACCGAGATGTTTTCTCTCCAAGTTAATGATGTTAAGATCAACAATAATAAAATGTTTTTTGAATGTGCATTCACCAAATTATGGTGTTTAATCACAAGTCCCCTCTCCTTATTTTGAGAGTGTATGGATGAGTGCTACCTTGTCCTACATTTTTTTCTCGACCAAGTTGTTTTTGTGGATCTAAGGACAAGGTTGTCCCCATAAATGTTGTTATCATATTTCTCCTCCCTCTCGGGGTTATTCGAAATCCAAGGACAAGGTCAGCCCCGTCTATATTATCATGTTGTCGAGAGTGAGTTAATTCTAATTCACCACATGAGTGATGTTTTATAGATTAGGGCAGGATGAAACACAATTTTATGCATTTATACGAAAGATATAAGAGAGAACACTTGGAATTTTTCATTCGTTTCCTTTTTTAGTACATAGTTTTTACAATGTAATGGTACAGAAAAACTTTCTACAACATTCTGTTGGTAATATCTTGTCAAGTGATCACCATTACAGGGATTGGAAATGGTTCTCCCTTTAGATTTTATAGACAATAGGTGCCTAGAACAACTTATTCCATTACTCTGTATGGACCATCCCAGTTCGGATGGAGTTTATTTGTCTTTTGCCAAAATTTCTTTAGGACCAAGTCTCTTATGGCCAATGGCCTGGCCTTCACCCTTTTATTGTAGAATCTAGCAGTCCTCTGATGGTAGGAAACTTGCCTAACCCATGCATCCTCCCTTCTTTCTTTAATAAGGTCTAAGTCCAACCTCCTATCTTCTATATTTTCTTCTGGGCCTTATGTATAGACTTTTTGGCTTGATAAACCAATTTTAGTGGGTACCATTGCCTTTGAGATATAAGCCAACATGAAAAGTGTTACCCCCATTGGAGTTCTCTTCGTCGTCTTATATGCCCAGAGGACAGCGTGAAGCTCTTCCATCCATAGGACCTTAGTGTCTTCTAATTTCTTCTTGATCTTGTCCAGTATGTTCTATTAGTCACATTTATTTGTCCATTTTCCTGAGGTCGACCTGGGGATGAGAAAAATTGTTTAATGCTCACCCTCTTGTAGTATTCATCCAAACATGAGTTCTTGAATTAGTTGACTTTATCTGAGATTAGTGTGTGGGGTAGGCCATACCTATAAATAATGCTCCTCTAAATGAAATTGAAGGTATTTGTCTCAGTAATGATAACCATGGCCTTTTTCTCAACCCATTTGGAAAAATAGTCAATCGCCATGATTAGAAACCTATAGTTGTCAGTTTCCTTAAGCAAGGGTCCTACCAAATCAATTCCCCAAACAGAAAACGATCAGGGAGTGGTAATAGAAGATAAAGGCTAATGAAGCTAATGAGGGATGTTGGCATATCTCTGGCATTTGTCACACCTCCTCACATAACTGGACGCATCTCTAACTAGTGTCGGCCACCAATACCCTTGCATGACAACCCTCTTTGCGAACGATCTCCCTCCTATATGACTGGAGCAGGAACCTTCATGTGTATCTTTCAAGATGTATTCCACCTGGACACATCGGAGTATGTATGTACCCAAATTATAACTTTTAATAAAAACTTTTGCTTAAGAGAAATTTAAGTTAAGGATGAATGCAAACCAACTTTCTCTTTTTGAAAAACTCCTTTTCAATTTTATCAAACAAATTTGTGACATAAATTACCTAAACCATAATTTATCTTGTTTAACCCTAAGCTTGTAACTAGTGATAAAAGCAAGTAAAATAAAGTAAAGCAATACTCACAATGCTGATGTACGAGGAAAAATCCAATCGGGAAAAAACCTCGAACGGCCTAGGCCAGACAATCACTATGATAATGCTTTTATAAAATTAGACGGTAGTCTTATACAACGATTCAATCCCCATGAGACTTGATGACCCTATGATCTTCTACCAATCTTCACAGTGCCGACGTAGAAAGTAACCTTCTTCCATGATAGTCATCCACAACATGTGCCTCCACGAGTGTCTCGATGTCCATCGATATGGCATGTATCGTCTATGATGTCGAAACTAGTATCTGTCAAATATTCACTGCAAAACCAACAATGGTTCTTCAATAGAACCTTAAACGTGGTGCCAACAAGATCACAAGAACATATGATATGAAAATCTCAAATCTTGAAACTTTCAGGATATTTTATAGTGAAAAACACTTAGAAAACTTTGTGCAGAAACCTTTATATATGGTAAACTATTTTTCGCACTGCACGCACTTTGAGAAAACTAAACGCACCTATTTATAATTATTTTAAGTTGGTTAGGGATCTCGTTCGAGCGAGATACCGCATCATTCAAACGACAGTAACTCTCGTTCGAACGACAGCGTTTGTCATTTGAACGACGTCGGCCATATTAGAGTTTTGATGCATCCAACTTTGAAAATAGAGTTTTACTCAAAACCAACTCTTATCGAGCTCTAATCCATCCTCATCTGATTAAAATAAACTGTCAACATATAAAAATATTTTTAAAAGATTTTTTTATAAAATAACATCCTTATTTTTGCTAAAATAAAACTCCGAGTTTAATTAACATTATGCATTCATACCCGAGTGATCTTGTAAAGTAATTAAACTTTGAAGATGAGAAATTTTCACTAATTAAACTTGAGCATGATTAATTCCTTGTAGCTTTCCCGAAATATCTTCAATTAATCTTCAACAAGTCATGGTCTCGTAGTGATCGGACAATAAAAATCTACTTATGAATCAAATGTGTTTTGTTCCGAGAATAAGTTAAAAATACGTTAAGACTCATTCGAAAATTTAGTCCTTACAAATCTTACCCTTTGACTATAACGGTAAAAAAACAACAATGAATTTCCTAAGTTGGTTTGTCAAGCCATATGACGCCTAAAGCCAATCCCATAAACTAAAAATGAAAAATACATCATTAGTACAGGATAAGATTCTTCAATAATGGACCGACGAGCATGAAACTGTCTCGAATGTCTGAATTAGATGTAGACGTGTAATCTAGAATATCTTTAAGCATACCTACACACAAGAAACAAACAAATACCCAGTGAAGTATGGAGGAACAAATCAAATAAAATAGTATGAAAACTCAAATCCGAATCATTTATTGTGTGAGTATACATGATCTCCCCCTACATCACACACATATCTCTCGCTTTTTGTCTCGAATAAACAATGCGGTGAAAAGATAAACAAATCTAGCATGTGAAATACCAATTTGATTACATTAACTCATAACATGCTATATAAACATGCAATAACCAGCTAAAAATGATCAAGAATGTCAAATCAAAAGCTAGAAAATAACGAATCACATACAAATATATTTGTTTAAGCAGGAGTGATAAACGAACGAATGCAACCAAATATGTCAATGATCAAAGTAAACTGCATAGAAAGAAACCTATTACCAAAAAATAAATCAATATGTAGCAGGGTACTGAAACAGAATAAGTCAACTAGACAAATCAAACTGGTCAAACAACTGTCATTCAAACGAGCTAGGGATGTTGCTTGAATGAGATGCGACATCGCTCGAACGAAGATAGATGTCATTAGAACGACATTATCAAACTTTCACAATCTCCCCAGAAAATTAAATAATGTTGCCCAATGGAAAAATTAAGTGAAAATTTTAATTTGGAAGGGGTTAAAACTGCGAAACAGTAGCAAAACTAAGATAACTTAAAAAAAAAATACGAGTAACATGCTAACATAGTACCAATGTACTCAAACATGAACATGGAATGAATGTGTGTGAACTATAACAAATGAAATACAATTCCAACACATCGAAATGATCAAGAAGCTCTAATCAATAGCAATTTACATCAAACTTTATTATAACCATGTGTCACGAATTAAGTATGAGCTTAATTAACTAAACAGACATCATGCACACGAATCTAGAATTTTGACGATTCTACAAAGAATAGCGTCATGACACGAATTTTAAACGTTAGGATTCTTTGTGCAAACCCGTTTAAATTTTTAATCCATCGAAATTCCCTAATATAATATATCATATTTTCTTTTGAATGAACTAAAGTGATTTGGCCCATTTTTGGCATATGCTTATTTTTATTGCCTTATGGTTTTTCTGGGCTCTTTTAGATAGTGGCATTCATGATGAGTCAATTTTACATTCTTGCATCCCTTTCCCATACACTGATCATATTTTAAATATAGTTAAAATGCTCACGGGTAAACGGTTATTACATGAACACCTCCCTCTTAAGTCTACTTACGTATAGATGGCAAATTTTAGATAAGAACGTCTCACCGAACTCAAATATGCAAGAGTGGTCAAACAACCATATAAACTCGTGCATGTGTGCAAAGATGGAATATATAAAAAGTCAAATCAAAACGCATATCAACTTCAAAACAACCCCATAATACAATGGTTAATATCATTCTATGCATCGATAATAATGACCAAATGTCCTAGCCACATGTATTAATGGAAGGAAAGGAGTCCAAGCACACCAATATGCCATATCAAACATGTTAACTCATGACACAAAAATAAAATCAAAAATCTTTTTGGCTTTTTCAAAAATATAGTGAACTAAAAAAAACTTTTTGTGTTTTTCTCAAAAAATTTCAAAACCAAAAATCTTTTTGTATTTTTCAAAAAATATGCAATAAATAAAAAATATAATACAACATGATAAACATGATAACACTCTCAACCTTTAGATTTAGCATGGGAAGGATCAAGTCAAACCAAATAAGAACCGTGAAGTTTTATTCCTAAAGCTACTAAATCCGACTTCCTAACCCAAGTATGTCTGTAACGATGCATGGGCATGGGGAGAATCGGAGCAACTTTATTCCTAAACTTACTAAACTTTAGAGGAGCATTCCTATGGTTATAGAAAAACTTTCTAAGGTGACCTTTCCTACCACAAAACGTGCAAGTGTAGCGGTGGTATAGAAAGTGACCTATATGTGGACCTTTTCTAACGTCCCTATGTGGCTCTCTCACACGGGCGAGGGGAATGGGAACAACACGATCAGTAAATCCAATACCTCCTCTATCTCTCTTAATTTGGACAGTGCCTAGCATCCTACCCAACTTCTCACTACGAGCCTCTAAGTCAAGCTTATCTCTAGATGAGTCTCTCAAACTCTCCTCTAACTCCTTAATCCTAGACTCAAGTAGACGCCTAGACTCCTCAAACTCTAGCACCTCCTTTTTTCAAAACCTCCATCAAACCTCTAAGGGTGACTCTCTCTTTATCGACGTACGTTAGCTTATCCCTAAGCCTCTTCTCTCATTCCCTAAGATCCTCAATTAACGCATCATTATTTTCTACGTCATGCTCTTTCAACTTAGCTTGTAATTTCGAGTTATCCTTTTTAACATTCATTGCCCCCTCAAACAACTCTCGAAATGCAACCTGCAAATCTCCTACGTCGATCTCCTCATCCTCGCTCCCATCACCCTCACCCTCTTGGGAAGCACTCTCAACAACCTCGGAAGTGTCATGTACATGAGTATCCTCGGGGAAAGATAAATCGTCATTGCTCACATGACATGCCATAAATGCAAGAAAGTTACGCTCAATGGGGGAATACTCTCCCTCTTTCGGTTCACTATCACTTAAGGTGGTGTTGTATGCTATCGGTTTCTTTCCTTCTTTGTTAAGTCTATTGGTACACTCAGCTACTTTGTGACCATACCCCTCACACCCAAAACACCTATCAGACTCATCTCTCTTAGGATTCTCATTCTTATCATTATGGGTATACTCTACTTTGTTGTTCTTGAATTTCTCAAACTTTTTAGCGTCTTTCGATTGCTTATGAATTTGAAGAAAATTCTTGAACTTTTAGCCAACAACACAACATCCTCAAATTCGAAATCGGAGTCATCATTCGAAACGTTAGTTTCCTCCTGCAGGGCTTTCAAAGCAATGCCCTTTTCTTTGTTTGGCACTTTCTTGGAGGTAAACATGTCAACTTCATAGGTTTGATGGTCTCCTACGATCTCTTCCAGTTTCAACGAGTTAATCATACCAAGGGAATTCATAATGGTAACTTTCGTATCAAACCTACATGGCAACGATCTCAAAATTTTCTTAATCACTCGGTTATCGGGAATCTTCTTGTCACACCCCGCTCAATTTTAGCATGGGCCGCCACCAAAACTATGTCGGGTATGAGTAAATAAATACCACTCTTATAATGTGACATATAAAACTAATCGTCCACAACATTTATAATTAGATTCCATACCAAATAATAATAACAACTGAGCGACAAAAGATCCATCACATGCTAATCTGTGAATAATTTTGAATCTCCAATTAATATGAAACTCATTAATCTCCAATTGAACCTAGTGATATAACTGAATAATAACCATACAACTTTGTAACCGAATGGCATAAACAAAATCATAAACTATGTCTCAAAGTTAATGCGAAGGAATGGAAAACTAAACTAAATCAATACGCATAAGGTACAGCAACTCCAACTGGACCTCCAAGTAATTCTCCAAATAAATCAATGCATCTTCTCCAAATACTATTTCGTGAAAAAAGGTTAGTCGACGCATGAGGTCAGAGCCCTGATCAGGAATACACAATACTCCCCTCAGATAGGATCCTTGAATACAGACAGTAGCATTATACGCAAAAAATATCACAATAGAATATTTTAATTAACCGAAATAATTAATCGCGATAAATGAAAATCACTATGTACTCGTTGGAATCCCCATTTAAAAAGAACACAGCAATAGGATTTTAAATTCCCAAGTCCCGCGGAGTTAAAATTTTATTAATTAACCCAAATTAAAAAATTTCCCAATTATTTACATTCTTACTTCAATAATTATTAGGTATGGTTGTCCTACCACCTCGGGTGATAATTCACCAAAGTGTCACACTTCCCCTTGTCAATATATAGCCGAAATCCATTTAAATTGTCAATTCCCCCGCAATATGACAAGGTTCCAACACACGACACGATATAAATCGCCTAAGCTGACCCGGTTAAACTGTCGGTCACTGACACATTATGTCGCCATAAATTTTGAGACCCGTTTTTTTATCTTAGGTATTAATTCTCAATTTCTCAATTTCATAATTTATAAATTACCCCGCCCTTTTATCGATGTGAGATTTTCAAAGTACACCTTAGTTCCATACCTAAGGGTATCCAAGTTATCAATACGTCCTACCCTATGTATAGGATGAATATCTAACATAATTCTCAACCTAGACTCATGCCTAGGCTAGCGTAACGACGATAAAGTGATAAAAATTAGCCCACTCCCGACATAATAAAGTCGTAATAATCTACTTCCACTAGTCCCATACCTAGAAGGCGTAAATCATCAAAAGGCCTACCCTCTAGCCCCATACCTAGAAGGCTTTCTAAAATATAGGGATAACATAAATACCCAACAACCCGTCATCACAATGGAAATTAAATAATACCAACAAGTCACACACAAACAATCATAATAAATCAACATATAAAACTATGTGTGGCAGTCCGATTCAATTAACTCTTAATTTATCACAACGTCATAATCACCCAATTAATCATATTTAATTATCTTAAATTAAATACACAGATTTGATCATTAATACGACAAAATTCCAATTTAATTATCTCTAAATAAATTAGATGAGTTACATTTCCTCAATTCCATTTAATTCACAACAAAGGTTTTTTCTACATGCAACCTACACTAACAAAACCTAAAATCAACTCATGAATCCTTCGTACCCACAGGTTATGAATAATATTCGTATTAAAAGATTTCTTAAAAACAGCCCTAAGTTTTAGGGTCCAATTTATTTAATTAAGTTACTAATTGATTTTTAGAAAAAACGTAATTAAGTGTTTAGGCGACACTTAAAACGCATAATACTAAAGGAAAAGAATAGAGTATTCATGCCTGTGACTTAGATGAAGAAAATTGGGTAGCACGGTTGGATTCCTCTCGAAAAATTAGTAAAGAAGTGTTCTTGAACAAAATTGATTAAATCCCAATTAAGCCTTCCAAAACTTATGACAAAAACTTTATTATGTTGGAGGTTGATGATTATGGTTGAGAGGAAAAAATTTTAAAACTGTTCAGTGGAAAAAAACTTGTAAAAAAGTGATTATGAGAAGTCCCCCTACGCATTATTAGTCTTATATACTAATTAGGAATCCTAATCCCACTCTAACACTACAAATAGAATCACGAAACCGCCTCAAATCAGGCATGGTCGATCGATCGATCAAACAGGTACGCGACCACTGACATTTCCCTTCGTTTCATTCCATTTAATTGAAAATCAAATTTTCCATTAGTCACAGCCTAAATCCCTGAAAATGTTTTTTCAATATATTTTTTAAATCAAAACTTAAAACTCTAATAAAAACTTCATTTTAAATCCAATTTCGATTCCGTTTGAAATTCTACTTTCCAAATAATAAAACCAACATAATTAATTAATAAAAATTCAAAAATAAAAAAAATTTCAAAAATTCCCATTTAATTTAATAAATCAATTATAAAAATACGGAGTGTTACATACTTCCCCACTAGCAAAGAATTTGGTCCTCGAAATCAGACGAAGCATAAACATCAACGCATAAATCTCGCAAGATGAAAATAAGGCACACATATGCCTACCCATAGAATGCCATAATTGGGCGCCCATACACCCATTATATATATATAACTGTGGTGACAATTAGTTTCAACACAAGTTAATCAAGAGAAGACAATCACCAAAGAAAATAAAGAATATAAAGAATGTCAGTCACACAACACAGTATGTACGTGGTTCAATAAGAATGTCTACATCCACGGTGGTGCTCTCAGTATTATTTCTTTGTACTCCGGGGAGTGTTTTACAGGAAATATATCACGTGCCTCGTGCCCCAGGCTTAGGATTTGTTATATACATGCTTGTTCTCGGGGAGTGGGTATGTTGGACTCCCCCACGTTAGTCTATCACTTCCTAAAATATCTCCTTGCGAGATTTTAGGAAGAGACTAAGTCATAACTAACTTCGGGGGGGATGCGGGGCTCCCAGGCTTTGGGCCTTTACTAGGCTACTTGTCTGGGCCCGCAGTGGCTAAATTGGTACCCATAATAACTATGAAAACAATGGCGTACCACACGCTCTCACAAATCCCCCACTCGATCCTATATTCGAAAGTCGTTAAAATGCTAACGTCCTCAAATTAAATCTCAACACCAAAAATTGATACATACGATACCTAACATTTGTACTAAAATCTCCAAAATAATTATCGTCTTCATAATCCATTCTAAGGATCCTCACATCAAGCTTAGTAATTCTAAACTCAATGCCTACAATCTCCTTAACTCAAAACTTCACATCTCCAAGAAACACATCTAACACATATGCTAGACCTTCTACCATAAGGAGTGTGAATCAACAAATGTAATCAAAGATCGGCAACGCGGAAGCTAAATGGACTCATAACCTACGAGACCTAAGACCATGCTCTGATACCATCTGTCACACCCCTCTCAATTCTAGTGTCGGTCGCCAGCAAAAATAAGCCAGGTGCGAGTAAATAAATACCACTCTTAGCATGAGACAGATATGAGATGTATAAAATTAATCATCCACAACATTAATAATTGGATTCCATCCCAAACAATAATAACAATTGGACGACAAAAGCTCCATCACATGCTAAACTTTGAATAATTTCCAATCTCCAATTAATATGAAACTGCCTAATCTCAAACTGAATCTAGTGACATAACTGAATAATACCCATACAACTTTGGAACCGAATGGCCCAATCAAAATCATAAACTATGTCTCAAAGTTAATGCGAAGAAATGGAAAACTAAACTAAATCAATACGTAAAAGGCAGAGAAACTCCAACTCGACCTCCAAGCAATTCTCCAAATAAATCAATGCAGCTTCACCAAATACTATATCCTGAAAAAGGTTAGTCAACGTACGAGGTTAGAGCCCCGAGCATGATTACACACTACTCCCCTCAAATAGGATCCTTGAATCCAGACAGTAGCATTATACAAAATAAATATCACAATAGAATATTTTAATTAAACGAAATAATTAAACGGGATAAACCTAAATCATTATCTACCCATAGGAATCCCCATTTAAAAAGAACACACCAATATGATTTTAAATTCCCAAGTCCCGCGGAGTTAAACATTTATTAATTAACCCAAATTACTAAATTTCTCAATTATTTATGTTCTTACTTCAATAATGATTAGGTATGGCGGTCCTCCCGCCTCGGGTGATAATTTACTAAAGTGTCACACTTCTCCTTGTCAATAGCCAGCCAAAATCCATTTAAACTGTTGATTTCCCCATAGTAAGACAAGGTTCCAACACACGAAACGACATAAATTTCCCAAGATGACCCGGTTAAACTGTCGGTCAATGACACATTATGTCGCCACCAATTTTAATACCCATTTTTATCTTAGGCATTAATTCTCAATTTCGCAATTTCATAATTTATAAATTACCCCACCCTTTTATCGATGAGAGATTCTCAAAATACCCCTTAGTTCCATACCTAAGCATCCCCAAGTTATCAATACGCCCTACCCTATGTATAGGATGAATATCTAACATAAATATCGACCTAGTCTCATGCCTAGGCTAGCTTAACAACGATAAAGTGACAAAAATCAGCCCACCCCGAACATAATAAATTCGTAATAATCTACCCTCACTAGTCCCATACCTAGAAGGAGTAAATCATCAAAAGTCCTACCCGCTAGTCCCATACCTTGAAGGCGTCCAAAAATATAGGGAGAGCATAAATACCCAACAACCCGTCGTCACAATGACAATTAAATAATACCAGCAAGTCACACACAAACAATCATAATAAATTAACGTATAAAACTACGCGTGATAGTCCGATTCAATTAAATCTTAATTTATCACAACGTCATAATCACCCAATTAATCTCATTTAATTATCTTAAATTAAATACACCGAGATTTCATCATTAAAATGACAAAATTCAAATTTCATCATCTATACATAAATTACGTGAGTTACACCTCCCAAATTCCATTTAATTCACAACCAAGGTTTTTTCTACATGAAACCTACACCCACATAACCCAAAATCCACTCATGAATCATAAGTACCCATGGGTTATGAATATTATTCATATCAAAAGATTTCTTAAAAATAGCGTTGAATTTTAGTGTCCACTTTCTCTAATTAAGTTACTAATTGATTTTTAGAAAACATGTAATTAAGTGTTTAGGCGGCACTTAAAACGCATAATACTAAAGAAAAAGAATAGAGTATTCATGATTGTGATTTTGATGAAGAAAATCTGGTAGCATGGTTGGATTCCTCTCGAAAAATTAGTAAAGAAGTGTTTTTGAACAAACTTGATTAAATCCTAATTAAGCCTTCCAAAACTTGTGACAAAAACTTGATTATGTTGGAGGTTGATTATTATGGTTGAGAGGGAAAATATTTAAAAATATACAATGGAGAAAAACTTGTGAAAACGTAATTATGAGAAGTCCCCCTACGTAGTATTAGTCTTATATAATAATTAGGAATCCTAATCCCACTCTAACACTACAAATAAAATAATCGAACTGCCTCAAATCAGGCATAGTCAATCGATGGATCGATTGAACATGTACGTGGACACTGTCATTCCCCATTGTTTAATTCCATTCAATCGAAAATCAAATTTTCCATTAGTCACGGCCTAAATCCGTGACAAATGTTTTTTCATTTTTTTTAAAAGCTAAACTTAAAAGACTCATAAAAACTTCATTTTAAATCCAATTTCGATTATGTTTGAAATTATACTTTCCAAATAGTAAAACCAACATATTAATTAATAAAAATGCAAAAATCTAAAAAAAAAAAATCTCAAAAATTCCCATTTAATTAAATAAATCAATCATAAAAACACGGGGTGTTACACTTCTCACCTATGTTAAATGATGTATTGACAATAGTGGACAACCTAGTGCAAAACTCATCAAATGTCTCACTCTCTAACATCTTAATCGTCTCAAACTGTGTAGTGAGATTTTGTAACTTAGACGCCCTAACTGTGCTCGTGCCCTCGTGAGTGAGTGCCAGTGTATCCCAAGATTCTTTCGAAGTTTCACAAGTCATGATACGATTATACTCTTCAAGTGTGACATGTGATGAAATAACATGCAGACCTTTAGAGTTATATTGTGCATGTCTATACTCAATCGCAGTCCATGACTCAAAGGGGTTCAAACTAGTGACATCACCCACTAGTGTGATAGGTGGTGTCCAACCTTTTTCACCAGCTAACCAGACACGCTCATCAATGGATTTTAAAACATTTTTCATTTGCATTTTCAAATAAGCAAAATTAGTGACATAAAAAATAGGAGTGCGAAAACTATCATAATTTTAAAAATTCATCCTTACAAGCAACCTGGGATCAAACACAATAAAAAAAAAAGTATTTCTAGCTCTGATACCAGTTTGTAGGTCCCCAAATTATAACTTTCAACAAAATCTTTTGCTTGAGTGAAATTTATGTTAAGGATGAAGGCAAACGAACTTTCTCTTTTTGAAAAACACTTTTTAAATTTTATCAAACCAAGTTGTCACACAGATTAACTTAAGAAGATTTTATCTTGTTTAACCCTAAGAATAAAACTAGTGATTAAAGCAAGTAAAATAAAGTAAAGAAAAACTCACAATGCTGATGTACGCGAAAAAACCCAATCGGGAAAAAACCTCTGACGGCCCAGGCTAGATGTAATACCCCGTATTTTTATGCTATATTAATTTGGGGATTTATTAAGTTTAATGTGAATTTATTATTTAATAAAATTCGAAAATTAATTATGTTATAATTATTAACGTGACGAGAGTTAGTAATTATGGGAAATTTGTCGAATGTTACTAATTAGCAAAGTAATATATAATATTGGTTATATTGAATGTCACGAGCGAATAAAATGACAATTTTAGAAATTTGAGTCGGGACGCGCCTGTGTCCCGTCGGGACTAAATATTGATAAATAAAAGTAAATATTTTATAATCTATCCGTATGGTCATTTTGAGTGCGCCAACACGTCCGGAAGGGTCAAGATAGTCAGAAAAGTGTGCTCGGGGGTTTAGTTTGGGTCTCGGGGCGTTTTTAGGCCTAATTAGTACTCGGGAGGGCATTTTGGACATTTCACATTTTTGGGTAATTAAACCCACGAAAATTAAAAGGGTTATATCAGATATCTGGGTTATCATCTAGGGTTAGAAAACTCAAAACTCTAGAATGGCCATTGGAGAGGAGAGGAAAGGAGAGAGCTCTCAAGGCATTCCAAGGCTCAAAACTCAACTGTTTGCACCGCCGCCACCGCCAACGGGTAGATCGCGAGACGGGGAACGCAACCACACCAAATTCGGCACCAAACCAGAACACCGAAAATCCCAGGAAAGTGTTTATCTTGCTTATTTCCTTGATGCATCTTTCATATTAGTTTAGGAGTAATTAGAATGAGTTTTTATGGAAGAAACCTAAAAGATGAGAGAGGAAATTACATGTAGGGATGGATTAATGGTTATTCTGGAAACCCCTTAACATGTAGAGGATTGAAACACGAATTTATGAGGTTGTAGATGAAGAAAATTCTGGAAAAGATGGATTGGAACATATTAATGAAATTCTAGGGTTCTTGAGGTTTGATATGAATTTGGGGCTTGTTGATCCATGTTTAATAATAGAAATCTACATGATTTACGTTGAAATTTCATAGTATGATGATATAATGTCAGTAGTATAAATTTTGGGTCGATTGGGTATGAAAAATATGGATTTGGTGAAGATTAGAAGATGAAACCCGTAACTACAAATCTGCAGATTTCGCAGACCTGCTTGATCGATCGATCGAGCCCAGAGCTTCGATTGATCGAAGGTTCGATCAATCGAGCCCTAGACCTCGATCAATCGACCCATCCTGGCAGACTCATATCTTCCCTTCTTAATTAGTTGAAATTCACTTTAATAAGAAAAAATTCATGGTCACCCTTATAAATATGTTTTGGGAGATAAAGAGGACCAATAGGGCATATGAATAAATTTTGGGACCTCTAATATATGACGAGAATTGTATCTTTGGGATAATTATATAAGGAACGATGAAACTACGTATTTAAAGTGAGAGATTACGTCAAATAGTTATGATAGAGAATAGATGAATACCTACTGAATTTTTATAATTGGGAGGATAAAGCCATGAGAGTCATGTGGTAAGTTGGAAAAATACCGAATCAAGGTTAGAAACGAACTGTTATATGTGTGTACTAAAAAGGTGAAAATAAGGATAAAATTCGTAACTATGGGATTTGAAATATACCCAATATTGATATGGTAATATTAGTATAGTTATATGTCTGTGTTTACATATACTATCTATGTGTGAAAAACATACCCACGCTACTTGCTATCCCTGAGGTTGCCGCGCTGGGACGATCTTATCCTGTGTTGCCTTATGGGGGATATTGACTCGTACCCTAGAAGATAGATATCCTTGGTACATGCTATCGATTTGATAGTTCAGACGGTCCTAAGAGACGCGGGTATGTGCCATCCTCTTAGGGACTTGGAATCTATGCTTCTCCTCAATATTGTTGTGTATGTGTTAATACAATTCTAGAGTGATTCTGAATTTGTATTCCCCTTAATAGGAGTGATACGGGGTTTGGATAGTAGAGTATCCCCGCACCATAGTTTTTATGTGGGGTGCTGTTATGATATATATATTTTACGAGTAGCTAATATATATATGAAATTCTGAAATCTGGAACTGCCTACTATGATTTGATGTGTAGGACATGTATAATAACTCAAATTGGAAATACTTATTTGCAAAAGTATAATATGATACTGAAAAAAATTTATGAATCAATAAAGTTAAAATGAGGGTTTGTACTAAATGAAATTATCCTTTTAAGCCATGATGTTGTTAAATCTTAAATCTTGAGAGTCACCTAAGATAAGTTAAATCCTTGTGGAAAGATAGTGTGATATATGATGAGATAAACCATTGGGAAGGTTAGTGCGATAGGAGTGCACATTAGAAGAGAGGTGAGAATTTCTCAAGAGAGTGTCGCACTAATATGTTGTTTCATTGGCCTGTATCAATTTTAATACTTGCTAAACGAATTTTTAAATCATATACACTATCGGGCTTTGACCCGTTTCTATTCCTCTTTCTCTCTTGTATATATATATGTATATATTACAGGTGCCCAGCCACAGGGGCGTCTTGTTTAGGATCCCTTGGAAGGAACGTGCTGCAGCTTAGGTGGGAGTTGCAGGCCATTTGCTTAGACGCTTTCATTTACTTAATTCCACCTCTATCATTCTCCCTATTGGGCATGTGTCACCCTTTCCACTATTTATCTGTTTTATTGGGACATTTGTATTTCAGTTATTCCTAGTATTATTACCTTGGGATTTACTCAGCATGTATGTTTTACTTTAAGTTTTAAATACTGGGATTCAGTTGTTGAATGTTTAAATTATTTGGATTATATGTTCCAGGATTATTGTGGTGTGATTCTCTAAAATTTAATTGTTGTAAATAATTAACTCTTTGTTTTTAAAATAAAATTTGAAAGGAATGTTGAAAAATGGTTTTGACACTTAGCTTAATTAATTAGGGTGTTTAAATTGGAAATTTATTTTCACGACAGTGATGCTAAGAATGAACCAACTGTTCACCTTGATTTTAATTTAATAAAGGAGTGATCGCCTGGTATTTAATTAGGCGGGGTGTCACAGGTAGTATCAGAGCATCAGGTTCTAGTGTCCATAGGATCTGTAAGGCTTATTTTCGGTTTCAGCTTAACGTTTTTTCTATAGGGCCCTATTTTTAAGATGGTTGTATTTCTACTTTTACGTTACGTCTTCAGCTATTTGAGATTTGATGATAACTGTAGACTAATAAACTACTCCATATTTCAGATGCCTCCGAGACGTGCACCGAAGGATAGGCGTGCCCAGGCCGAGCATCCAGCAGCTCCGGCACAAGGCACTATGAATGCTAATGAAGTAGCCTCCATTGTTGCTCAGGCGGTGAATGTCGCGCTAGCGGTGGTTCAGCAGGATCCACCCCAGATTCAGGTAGTGGCGCCAGTACCAGCACAGCTTCCATCTGCATGGGAGAGGGTTAGGGATGCTTTTCAGAAGGCGCGTCCCCCTGAGTTATCTGGTAGCTCAGATATCGTCACAGTCAGCCAATGGAAGAAATACATCCAGCGGCATCTTCGTATGTATGAGTGCACCGACGTGCAAAGGCAGTTATTGGCTTCCTTTAAGCTAGTGAGGGCCGCTTTGCAGTGGTGGGAGTCCATTACCACCTTGGAGGAGAGGGACACGATCCCTATTCAGTCATTTTGGGAGCGGTTTGACCGCAAGTACTTTCCACCCGCCGTGCAGACTAAGATGAGGCATAAATTACTGAATTTGAAACAGGAGAACTCTACCGTTGCTGATTATGAGGAGGAGTTCACGAGACTTCTCACCATAGTGCCAGATGAGGCACCTACTAAGAGTAAGAAAATAATATTATTTGTGGACGGGTTAGCTTGGATAATCCGTCAGCATCTTATAGGGAATCTATCTCTGAGTACTTTCACTGATGTACTCAATGATGTGTTACTACATTATCAGGATCACCGCTTCCATCTGCAGGGAAGCAAGAGAGCAGGAGAGTCCAGCCAGCAGGGCAGGATTGGGGGTAGTAGTGCTAGTGGGGCACCATCTCATGGACAGACTCGTCAACACGAGTAGAGTTACCATCCGGGGGACCGTGCTAAGAGATTCCATTCAGGTGATTCCAGGTAGGGATTGGGGGTTATAGGCAGGGTCAGCAGGGCCAGCCTAATCAGTAGGGGCAGCAAAGCCAACACCGACAACAGGGCCAACAGCGTGTTCATCAGGGCCAACAGGGCTAGTGGCGTAGTGGTAACGGCTAGCAGGGTCGTGGCCAGCAGGCTCAGAGAGGAGGCAAGCTCAAAGGCCGATGTTTTGGGTGTGGTAAGCACGGCCATAGGCACCAGGATTGTCCGGAGGAAGATATGGCCCCACAGCAACAGGGTGCCTGTAATGAGCTGCAGAAACCACTTTTTCCACATGCCATCCCAGCTCCAGCTCAAGTGCCAGCCCTACTAGCCATTCCAGCAGCTCCAGTGCAGCAGGGGCAGTTATAGTACGGACGTGTCTATAATGTCCACCAGGCAGCAACTCCACAGGAACCACCCGTGATTGAGGGTATGTTTCTAATCCATGGTACTATGGGTCGGGTTTTATTTGATACTGGGGCGACGCATTGTTTTATAGCTGCGCATTTTGCGAAGGCCTTAGGGTTGTTAGCCACAGCAGAGAGCACAGCGACGTGTGTAGACCCACCACTGGGGAGTGGGTCGCTTATCTTCTTTATATGTCGGGGAGTGGGGGTAGAGATTGGTAGTTTGGTATTACCTGCAGACATGTTAGTCTTAGATATGCATGATCATGATGTTATTATCGGTATGGATTGGCTCGTACCTTATAGAGCCATGATTGATTGCTTCGGTGGGAGAATTGTTTTTTCCATTCCGGGGAATGAGATGTTTGTAGTGGAGATGCCTGGCTCGACCGCTCATTTGTATTATATAGAGGAGGATACCTCTAAGGAGGTTGTGATTCCTTTAGACTCGATTCCAGTTGTTCGTGAGTATTCTGATGTGTTTCAGGAGATACCAAGCCTACCCCCCAGTCGAGAGATAGACTTTGTCATAGACTTATTACCGGATACGAGACCTATAGCACGCGCTCCATACCGTATGGCTCCGGCGAAGATGCGAGAGTTATGAGATCAGATAGAGCAGCTGTTAGGTCAGGGATTCATTCGCAGGAGTACCTCACTTTGGGGCGCTCCAGTCTTGTTTGTGAAGAAGAGAGATGGTTCACTGAGGTTATGTGTGGACTACCGGGAGTTGAACAAGGTCACGATACGGAATAAGTATTTGTTGCCTTGAATCGATGATCTGTTCGACCAGCTGAGGGGAGAAACTTTCTTTTCAAAGATAGATCTGAGGTCGGGGTACCATCAGCTACGTATTAAGGAGCAGGATGTTTTAAAGACTGCCTTCTTGACGAGATATGGGTCTTATGAGTTCAGAGTGATACCATTCGGCCTCACAAATGCTCCAGCCGTGTTCATGGACTTAATGAACTGAGTATTTAGAGAGTTCTTGGATCAGTTTGTCATCGTCTTCATAGATGAAATTTTGATATATTCACACTCCGAGGAGGAGCATGCCGAGCACTTGAGGCGGGTTCTCCAGACTTTACGAGAGCATCAGTTGTATGCTAAGTACGAGAAGTGTGGATTCTGGTTGCGAGAAGTACAGTTCTTGGGGCACGTTATTTCTAAGCAGGGGATAGCAGTCGACCCGAGTAAAGTGTTAGCGGTGAGGGAGTGGGGACAGCCCACGACACCGACGAAAGTGCGTAATTTCTTGGGGTTAGCCGGATACTATAGGAGATTCATTCGAGGATTCTCCAAAATAGCGAGTCCATTGACGAACCTGACTCGCAAAGGGGTACCATATGTTTGGGATGATACTTGTCAATTGGCTTTCGACGAGCTGAAAGACAAGCTTACTTCAGCACCAGTCCTTGCTTTACCAAAGTCGGGTGTGGAGAACCTGGTTTACACCGATGCCTCTTTACAGGGACTTGGGGGAGTACTTCAGCAGGAAGAGAAGGCTATAGTTTTTGCTTCCCGCAAGCTTAAGCAGCATGAGAAGAATTACCCCACCCACAACCTAGAGTTATCAGTGGTCATTTTTGCATTGCGGATATGGAGACACTATTTATTGGGGGAGAAGTTTTGTCTATTCAAAGACCACAAGTCACTGCTGTACCTGTTCACTCGGCGAGAGCTGAATATGCGTCAGTGCAGATGGTTAGTGTTTGTGAAGGACTATCAGTTCGACATACAGTATCATCCGGGGAAAGCCAACGTAGTTGTTGATGCATTGAGCCGTAGACCAAAAAATGAGGTAGCGAACGTCTAGAAAGTGAAGTGGAAGGAGTTGGGTCACCAGGACGCAGTAGCCCGTTCCTTCATATCTGTTATAACAGTCACACCCGAGATTGTTATGAGGGTAATAGAGGCCCAAACCACATACCCGTTTTTCCAGGAGCGGATTGTACGACTTTTAGCCGAGGGTGCTGAGTCCTATTCTGTAAGTTCTGATGGGGGTTTGAGGTTTAATGGGAGGTTAGTGGTTCCAGAAGGGGCAGAATTACGTCATGCAGTGATGACCCAATCTCACGGGTCCCGATTTGCGGTTCATCCTGGAGGAGATAAGATGTACCAGGATATGAGGAGGCAATACTGGTGGAGTGGCATAAAGAAGGACATTGTTGAGTTTGTGTCCAAGTGTTCTACCTGCCAGCTGGTGAAGGTGGACCATCATAAACCGTCAGGATTGCTTCAGCCATTGGAAGTACCCGCGTGGAAATGGGAGAGTATTTCCATGGATTTAATTACAGGGTTTCCTACATCACAGCGGGGCCATGACTCTATCTAGGTGATTGTAGACCGTTTGACCAAGGTGGCTCATTTTCTGCCAGTGCGGACAGATTATACCACGGGTCAGTATGCTCAGTTGTTCATTTCTGAGATTGTCAAATTACATGGGGTCCCCAGAATATTATATCAGATAGAGACAAGATTTTTGTGTCGCATTTTTGGGAAAGCTTTCAGGAGGCTATGGGTACTGAGTTGAGGTTGAGTTCAGCCTATCACCCATAGACAGATGGACAGACAGGGCGTACTAATCAGATGTTAGAGGATATGCTACGCGTGTGTGTTCTTGATTTTGGAGGAGGTTGGGAGCCACATATTCCACTGGTAGAGTTTGCTTATAATAACTCTTATCAGTTTACGATTGGTATGCCTCCATTTGAGGCTTTGTATGGATGGCCTTGTCGTTCTCCAACTTGTTGGCTCGAGGTGGGAGATAACAGGTTGCTAGGACCAGAGGTAATTCAGGAAACCTCCACGAGGATTGAGATGATCATGAGTCGCATTCGAGTAGCCCAGGACAGGCAGAAGAGCTACGCCGATGCGAAACGATTCTTCTGGGAGTTTAATGTGGGGGACCAAGTGTTACTGCGTGTATATCCTACGAAAGGAGTGATGTGGTTCGGGAAGAAAGGGAAATTGGCCCCGAGGTACGTGGGACCATTTCCCATTATCGAGAGGATTGGGCCGATAGCATACAGATTGGGACTACCAGAGCATTTACATCGCATTCATGATGTATTCCCATCTCGTCGTTGAGACGGTATCTTCGGGATGATATGGCCCATACTCACATCATAATAGATGAGATAGACTTGCAGCCTGACATCTCTTACGAGGAGAGACCGGTGGCTATCCTAGACTATAGTGAGAGGAGATTAAGATCAAAGATAGTTCCACTTGTACAGGTCCAGTGGGAGCATCATAACGTGGAGGAATCCACTTGGGAGCGCGAGGTCGATATGCGCGAGAGATATCCAGATTTGTTTATCCATGTTTAATAATAGAAATCTACATGCTTTACGTTGAAATTTCATAGTATGATGATATAATGTCAGTAGTATAAAGTTTGGGTCGATTGGGTATGAAAAAAATATGAATTTGGTGAAGGTTAGAAGATGAAACCCGTAACTGCAAATCTGCAGATTTCGCAGACTTTCTTGATCAATCGATCGATCCCAGAGCTTCGATCGATCGAAGGTTCGATCGATCGAGCCCTAGACCTCGATCGATCGACCCATCCTGGCAGACTCATATCTTCCCTTCTTAATTAGTTGAAATTCACTTTAATAAGAAAAAATTCATGGTCACCCTTATAAATATGTTTTAGGAGATAAAGAGGACCAGTAGGGTATATGAATAAATTTTGGGACCTCTAATATATGACGAGAATTGTATCTTTGGGATAATTATATAAGGAACGATGAAACTACGTATTTAAAGTGAGAGATTACGTCAAATAGTTATGATAGAGAATAGATGAATACCTACTGAATTTTTATAATTGGGGGGATAAAGCCATGAGAGTCATGTGGTAAGTTGGAATAATACCGAATCAAGGTTAGAAACGAACCATTATATGTGTTTACTAAAAAGGTGAAAATAAGGATAAAAGTCGTAACTATGGGATTTGAAATATACCCAATATTGATATGGTAATATTAGTATAGTTATATGTCTGTGTTTGCATATACTATCTATGTGTGAAGAACATACCCACGCTACTTGCTATCCCTGAGGTTGCCGCGCTGGGACGATCTTATCCTGTGTTGCCTTATGGGGGATATTGACTCGTACCCTAGAAGATAGATATCCTTGGTACAGGCTATCAATTTGATAGTTCAGACGGTCCTAAGAGACGCGGGTATGTGCCATCCTCTTAGGGACTTGGAATCTATGCTTCGCCTCAATATTGTTGTGTATGTGTTAATAAAATTCTAGAGTGATTCTGAATTTGTATTCCCCTTAATAGGAGTGATACGGGGTTTGGATAGTAGAGTATGCCCGCACCATAGTTTTTATGTGGGGTGCTGTTATGATATATATATTTTACGAGTAGCTAATATATATATATGAAATTCTAAAATATGGAACTGCCTACTGTGATTTGATGTGTAGGACATGTATAATGACTCAAATTGGAAATACTTGTTTTGAAAAGTATAATATGATATTGAAAAAACTTTATGAATCAATAAAGTTAAAATGAGCGTTTGTACTAAATGAAATTATCCTTTTAAGCCATGATGTTGTTAAATCTTAAATCTTGAGAGTCACCTAAGATAAGTTAAATCCTTGTGGAAAGATAGTTTGATATATGATGAGATAAACCATTGGGAAGGTTAGTGCGATAGGAGTGCACATTAGAAGAGAGGTGAGAATTTCTCAAGAGAGTGTCGCACTAATATGTTGTTGCATTGGCCTGTATCAATTTAAATACTTGCTAAACGAATTTTTAAATCATATACACTATCGGGCTCTGACCCGTTTCTATTCCTCTTTCTCTCTTGTATATATATATGTATATATTATAGGTGCCCAGCCACAGGGGCGTCTTGTTTAGGATCCCTTGGAAGGAACGTGCTGCAGCTTAGGTGGGAGTTGCAGGCCATTTGCTTAGACGCTTTCATTTACTTGATTCCACCTCTATCATTCTCCCTATTGGGCATGTGTCACCCTTTCCACTATTTATCTGTTTTATTGGGACATTTGTATTTCAGTTATTCCTACTATTATTATCTTGGGATTTACTCAGCATGTATGTTTTACTTTAAGTTTTAAATGCTGGGATTCAGTTGTTGAATGTTTAAATTATTTGGATTATATGGTCCAGGATTATTGTGGTGTGATTCTCTAACATTTAATTGTTGTAAATAATTAACTCTTTGTTTTTAAAATAAAATTTGAAAGGATTGTTGAAAAATGGTTTTGACACTTAGCTTAATTAATTAGGGTGTTTAAATTGGAAATTTATTTTCACGACAGTGATGCTAAGAATGAACCAACTGTTCACCTTGATTTTAATTTAATAAAGGAGTGATCACCCAGTATTTAATTAGGCAGGGTGTCACACTAGACAGTCACTCTGATAATGGTTTTACAAAGTCAAACTGTAGTCTTATACAACAAATCGATCCCCATGAGACTTGATGGTCCTCTTATCTTCTTCCAATATTCATAGTGCCCAAGCAAAAATTTACCTTCTTACATGATGCTCGTCCACAACACACGCCTTCAAGAGTGTCTCGGTGTCCATCGATATGTCATGTATCATCTACGATGTTGAAACCGGTATTCGCCAAATCTTTATTGCAAAACCAGAAATGGATCATCTCATCAATAGAACCATAAACTTGGTGCCAATAATATCACAAGAACATATGATAATGAAAAGCTCAGATCTTGAAACTCTAAGGACGTTTTATAGTGAAAAACACTTAGAAAACTTTGTGCAGAAACCTTTCTCTATGGTAAACTGTTTTTTGTATTGTACGCACTTTGAGAAAACTAAGCACTCCTATTTAGAATTATTTTAAGGTAGTAAGGGATCTCATTCGAGCGAGATACTGTGTCGTTCCAAGGACAGCTACTCCCATTCGAACGACCACATTTTTCGTTTGAACGACGTTGCGCAGATTAAAATTTTGATTCATCCAACTTTAAAAATAGAGTCTTACTTAAAACCAACTCTTATCTTAATCTAATCCGTCCTCGTCTGATTAAAACTAAGTGTAAACATTTAAAACTCTTTCTAAAACATTTTTTTTTATATAAAATCCTTATTTTTGCTAAAATAAATTTTCAGTTTAACATTATGCATTCATACTTGAGTGATCTCAGAATGTAATTAAACTTTGAAGAAGAGAAATTTGCACCAATTAAACTTCGGCGTGATTAATTCCATGTAGCTTTGTCGCAACGTCTTCAATTCATCTTCGACAAGTCATAGTCTCGTAGTGATTGGACAATAAAAATATACCTATGACTCAAACGTGTTTTGTTCCGAGATTAAGTCAAAACTACATTAAGACTCAATTGGAAATTTAGTCCTTACAAATCTCCACCTTTGACTATTCCGGGACAAACCAATAGTAAAATGCCTAAGTCGGGTCGTCAAGTCGTATGACGCCTAAATCTCATCCCATAAACCCAGAACTAAAAATACATCATTAGTACAAGATAAGATTCTTCAACAATGGACCGGTAAGCATGAAACTGTCTCGAATGTCAGAATGTGATGAAGACTTGTAATCTCGAATATCTTTAAACATACCCTCTCACATGAAATAGACAAATACCCAGTGAAGTATGGAGGAACAAATGATATAAAATAATAAGAAATCTCAAATCAGAATCATTTGTTATGTGAGTATACATGATCTCCCCCTACATCACAGATAGAGTAGATGGAGGAGGAATGATTTTTTGTATAAAACATTCCCAATAACTGAGAACTTAGATGCCTTATAACTCATCTTCTTCCTTTCTAACTTTGAGTTTGGTAGTTTTCCATCCCTTATACATTGAATGAGAAGGCCCATCTAAGATTGTCCTATTTTAAGGTTTAAGCAGAGCTCAACCGTGTTGTCATCTTCTTCAATGCGTGGTCGGTGTCATATTTCCACTGGTATTGACCTTTTAATTTCTATCCTGGTTACTAAAGTTAGTCTCGTCAGTGCATTGGCTAGGTCATTGTTTAGCCAAGGGATCCTTTTCAACTTCATCTCCCTAATGTTTATCACTGTTGATTTTATCCTAGCTAGGTATCTATCTATCCTCTCATCCTTTGCTTCATATACTCCTAGTATTTGATTCCCTACCAGTCTAGAGTCATCATAAACTAATAACTGTCTCACATTCAGTGCCTTGGTGAGGGAGAGACTTGTTAAGAGGGCTTCGTACTTAGATTCTTTGTTGGATTCCCTGAATTTAAATCTCAAAGAATACTCTATATCACTACCTGCCTCACAGGAAAAATCGTCAACAAAGAGGTTCCACATTGTGCCTTTTATTAGAAGTTGTCTTCATCCAAGGCTCTATTCTCGAACAAAAGCTTCTCCTCTTCATTCTCATCCACCACCATCCTGATCGTAATCATTTCAGCCTTAGCCAGGCTAGGACCCCCATTGACTGGATTTGTAAAATCTTCCTCATCGGCCTCATGCCAAGAGAACTCAGCTAGGAAATATGCTAAATCTTGTCCCGTAATAAGTGTTCTTAACTGATAGATAATGTCCTATTCTTCTAGATCTATTGATCATTACATCAGAGTACCCAATTTTTTAGGTTCGTGAAGGACCTGTCTGAGGGAAGATTCGGTAAGGACGACCATTGTGTGAATCTATAAGTATGGTTTCATATTCCTTAATACATGAATTAAAGCATAGGACAACTTTTCCATCTTTGAAAACCTCTTTTCATCCCCTTAAAGGACCTTGCTATTGAAATAGATTGGCTTCTAAATATCTTCATCATCTCTCATAATTGTTTCACTAATGTCCGACTTGGACACTTCCAAGGATAAATATTTATTTTCACCTTAAACATGTCGTGATAATAACAGTAGGGAACTGAGGTATGACTTTAACTCTTGAAATTACCTCTCACACTCCTCATTCCACTCAAAATCTTTCCTCTACTCCTTGAAGAAGGGTAGACACTTGTCTGTTGCGCTTAATATGAATCTATTCAGCATTGCAACTCATATAGTCAGCCTCCAAACGTTTTTTATTGTCTTAGGAGTCTTTATCTCCAGCAAAACTTTGATTTTTTCTGAGTTAGCCTCTATCCACCTTTGATTGATAATAAAACCCTAAAAATTTCCTGCCCCGATGCCGAAGACACACTTAGCAGGATTAAGCTTCATCCTATATTTGTCCATTTTGTCAAAAGTCTGCTCTAGGTCGACCACGTGAGACTCGGCATTGGTTATCTTGGTAAGTATATTATCGACATAAACTTCCATGGTCCTGCCTATTTTATCCTCGAATATTTTTTTCACTATCCTCTAGTATGTAGCCCCAGCATTCTTGAGGCCTAAGGGTGTTACCTTGTATCAATATGTACCTTTGCCTATGATGAACGTTATTTTCTCGATATCAGTCAGGTCTATGAATATTTAATTGTAGACTGAGTAGGCATCAATAAAACTCATCAGTTCATGTCCGATCGTGTCATCAACCATCTGAACTATTCTTGGAAGAGGAAACCTATATTTGGGTCATGCCATGTTCAGATCTATGAATTCAACAGACATCATCCATTTTCCTTTGGGATTAGGCACTATGACAACATTGGCTAACCACTCTGGGTAGATAACCTCTGTGATGAAGTCAACTTTTTCTAACTTTTTCACCTCATCTCTTATAACTTCATATTTCTCCGTAGATTAGATTCTACAGCTTTGTCTAACTTGTTTATCTCCCTTAGCTATATTTAATTTGTGGCAGAGGACCTCCGAATTAATTCTCGACATATCTTCATGACTCCAATCAAAAATACTTTTTCTCTAAATTAATCAAGTCGAACCTCTACAAAAATTCTGCCAAGGACAAACATACTTAATGAAGTTATGTCCAATTGAAAAATTCCACAAAAAGGGGACACTCCCCGAAAAAATTTGGCTTTCACCGCAAGGGTAAAGAACCTCTGAACAAATTTCAGGTCAATACCCTACATACATATACACCGCGATAAAGTATAAAAATATATTTATCTTATTTAGCTTGACACCCATTTAGGGAACCAATTATACAATTTAGAGCGTTTCTATTTTAAAATCCTAGTTCCTAATCCAGCACCTCTATTTTTGTATTGTATTGACATGCTCATATGTGAAACAAATGCTATTAAAATTCCATGATTAAAATATGGTAACAAGAAAACAAAACATACATTTCAAAACTATTTTCAAGAAAGTGCCATTGAGCTCTGTTAGCCTGAAACTTTGAAGGCCAAAGTCTAAAATCTGACTAGTCTCACCACTTCTCTAAGCAAACAAAGACCTCTAGGTGACATCACACCGAATATGTGTTTTCATACATATACTTTTCAAATATTGACATTTGATTGACAATTTTTTCTTACATATAAATAAATTAATCCAATACAACGAAAATAGTATATTAAGGACTACGCTGAATAAATACCGTAATGATGTACCTAGTATCCCGTTGTCTAAACCCATAAATATGCTCCATTTTTTTAACTACGTTAGCTTTGATCCCAAGTCCCCTTGGGTACGTAGGCGCTATACTGAGATAAACTTGTGAAGCTCAAGCCTTATAATATGTCTCTTAACATATAATTTCGTAGGGATGTCTCCATCCCCAATCCAAACTCCCCTGACTTTTACCTCTACCTCCCTAGTGATGGATGTTTTAAACATGACATCCTTAGCACTACACCCCGAATCTAGTCCGAAGAACATTATCTTGTGTATAGTGATCACACAACTATCATAATATAATATGTCAATATCAGTGGTCGTAAGGACCACTCCCATTCCCCATTCTCTAAGCCAGGTCCTAAACTTACACACACATCACGTTAGAATATTGTATGATTGAACTATGTAGGCTTTGATCCCAAGTACTCTTGGTTATGTAGGTGCAATAACGAGTCCTTATCATAATGTAATGACCTGAACCGAATTTATGGATTACCCGTGTGTCAAACCAATTCAAATCGGACATTAGGTGTGAAGTGCAATGGAACAACCTATATAATGTTGCAAATCCATATTTATTTTAATCATGTTTCCCTTGTTAGAATGTAATTCCAGTTTCAAGATAAACTATGCGAGGGACCCATGGGGGACACCCCGAAGTCCAATTAAACATATCTACACAAATAAAATATACTTACCAGTAAAATGCCCTCAAATTTCGGAACAACTCCAACATACTATAACAAAGTGGGGATGTGAGCCTATGCCCAATAGGTTTTATACATGCAGTCTATAAACGAATGATAAAAGAGAATACTCACATGCTATTACCACATGCGTGCGAAAATATGTATATATCTACATATGTATACCTCTAGAAAATACACATTCCATTGCATTAGCCATTTTACTGTGAAAACCTTACTTGTCAAGATTAATTATCTACTAAGAACTTGCTTTATTCATACTTAGCATTTCCACCTTGTTTAACACACCTAGTTCAACACTTGAAACCACTACACTGGATTTGATTCAAACCCATTCCTTTACCGTAATTTAACCATTTTAGTCATTACTATACACTTAAGTATCTTCAATGAAAATCCTCATTTCAATACATGCATTCCTCGTGTTAGAAATTACTTATTTTCTTTTCAAAAATTCTATTTCAATACATTCTTGTGTAAATTATGGGTTTAACCATTTAGGTTTCTTAACCACCCATTTATCCACTTCCTTGAACCCTTTTTCATTCAATTATGGACATTAATATATTTACGCCTTTACTTGTCCATTTCACCTTTATCGAAACATTTATTACATTCATTCAAGTTTGGTTGTTTTAAAACATTTACTGCACAACCAATTTCTTAATATTTTCCATATTTTCTTTTTCTTTTCTCGGAACCTTCCAATACCACATACTTGCATGGGCTCTACACCGACAGTCATGCAGACTACATGCTCTAGCCAGTGGTTTATGGCTTTTCACCCAAGGGCTCCGGACCCTTCTTGCTTTATTCCGGTGTCATCCGAGTACCTTTAATGTGTTTTAACATTTTAAAAATGTTCACAATATTTCCTTTCCTTTTTACTCGATCGAAGACAAAACTTGGGATTTTGCCTCCCCAATTTGTGTTACACTTGAAATTTTCCTTTTTATGTCCTTTATACTTTAATCCTGATTATTATACCAAAAAGCATATTCATTTAGGACCACTTTGTGCATCACCCTTTTCAAAAAATTTATTTCATAAAAATGTTCCACTGTAAATAAAATTACCACTTTGCCCTTTTGTTTCCAAAATCATTCTTTATGCCATTTCACAAATGTTAATTTCACCAAAAAAACACCATTAGGTTATACACACCAACTCCTTAAGTGTTTTAACCCCTTTAGCACCCTTTTTACATTTTGAGTAATCATTAACTTGATTGGAAAAACTTTCTATACATTTGCTTGCTTTTGATTTCATAAGTGTTAATATTTCATATTTCTTTACTTCTTTATTCAACAAATACATTCACACTTAGGATTACTTTTATAAGAAAAATGCCATTTCTTTTATTTAACATGTACTTCTTTAACTTTATACACATTATGTCTTTTTGTCCCAATTACACATACTTTGAAAACTAAAATCCCAACTTATACTATTTCTTGTTTAAACGCAATAAAATCTTTTCTAAATTTATTTATATATTCTATATCAAAATACTACAAGTTTATATGCATAAGAAGATGGATTTTAAACCCAAAAATCTGACTATAAGGTTTAAAAATATTTTTCACCAAATATTTTCCGAATAATGATTTATTTCCAAACATTTTATTCCCATAAAATGTTTTACACCAATATTTATAAAATGCCCATTTTCATAATACATATCATCTTTCAATATTTCAAAACACCTTTTTTTCTTTATTTTCAACAAAATATCATTTTTCAATCAAATCACACATTTTGCCAACATTTTAATCCATAAAATATTTTTCATCAAAGTTACTAGAAAATACACCATTTTCATAAAACATCAACTTTCATCATTTCAAAACCTTGAAATAAATATTCACTCTTTATTCTTTTTAACAAAAATAATAGTTTCGACATTTTTATTCCATAAAAATATTTATTATTTCTTTTTGCTAGAAATAACTAAAATATCATTAATTACATTTTGGTTAGCAACACACAACGATAACATCTCTACCATTTTTAATCCACAAAAATGCCCATTTTCATATTTCATAGAAAACACACAAAAATAATATTTTCTAATATTTTTATTCCATATATATGTTTAATTTCAGATTTAGTAGAAAATACATAACGATATTATTTTCTAGCATTTTTATTCCCTAAAAATGCCTAATTTCAGATTACTAAATAGACATTATCTTTCTTATATTCCTGCTCTTAATCTTACACAACAAAGACTATAATATTTATCCAATAAAACCTCAAATGTAATAAGAGTAGATTACCCACCTCAAATGACTCAAAAAATGGTGGTGGTGAAAAAGATGGGTGACTCCACCACCTCCAAAGGTGGCCCTAAAGGGAATCACAATACCTCCAGCAAACACCCTCCATGAAAGCTCTATCACACTCCAAAAATATTTCCATAGATACTCCTTCTTGTTCCAAGAATACTCTTATGAAACCCATAATAACCCCCCCCCCCCCCCCCCCCCCACACACACACTAACAACTTCTTTATCTATTTTCATGGCTTATATCTTATCAATGGGGAGGGATACATGTTTCTTTGGTGTGGGTGTGTCTTAGCAACACTATAAGAGAAATGGGGTTGGCCGTAAGGAACATGGGAGAGACCTGTGTGCTCCTTAGGAGAGAAGAGAGGTTTTCCATCTGTTTTTCTTCCCCACATATCTCTCTTATACACAAAACCCATAACATCTAATCCTTCTCTCATATGTTGGATTTAATCAAAGGCTAAGGCATCGATAGCACATTCTGTAGACTTGTGTCAAACGTTTCCCGAACGACCTTCATGTCGTATGAACAATATAAGTGCTTTGAACAACTTCTTTGTCGTTTGAGTGACCTTAAGGAGATTTCCGAATTTTATTTTATC
Source organism: Sambucus nigra (assembly GCA_949130495.1). NCBI lineage: Eukaryota > Viridiplantae > Streptophyta > Magnoliopsida > Dipsacales > Adoxaceae > Sambucus > Sambucus nigra. Next base: position 350,101,001 of record OX422222.1, on the reverse strand, counting down.
ATCCCAACTTCTCAATTTTCTCACATATTTTCCCCAATAGTTTCCAATTTCGAGAAGAAGTTTATATAATTTCTTTACTCCTCATTAATGTAATTCACATATCAATCGACCTATAATTCCATAATCCAATATTTCTCCATATAAACCAATTTGCTACCCATAAGTCCTTACAATTACAATTAATTCCTCCTCATATGAATTCTTCATATAATTTAATTAATTTAATGGGGTGGGGTATTACACATGAGCTCGAGCCTCGATAATACATCTCTTGATGTATTGTCCTAAAAAGATTCTCCCATATCCAATCCTTTTTTTATCTCTCCTTAAAACCATAATGAGGTATTAAACTATCAAGTCGAGCCTTCTCACACATCTACATCTATGACCATCTGTTATATGAATACAAGTAAGGAGTCATTCATAAACAATATTGTGTACTTGCATCCAGTAAAGTGACATTCTTATACCTTTCACTAATACTATTTCCCAACCTTAGCACCCATCTACATTTTAAGGGACCCTCATGCTAGTGTCTCTAAAATAATTCTAAAATAGCTAAAAAGTAATCTATTAATGTAAAGAGCAATGATAAGCATATAACTAAGGAAGCATACAGAAAAAGTGGGGTTCCTAAAACCACGACACAATAAGAATTTGTGGACCAATCGTAGACTTTAAAATATTCCTTAGAATAGCCCTAGTGGCCTATCCCGAAACTTTTTATTTATTTTTATATAAAATAAATTGTCAACTCTCAACAACCTAGAAAATACCCTTTTTTGCACAAAAAACATACTTAGCAGGGGCGTACACTAAAAAATGGATATGGTGTCAAACTACATCCAATTATAAGTCTTTAAGTAGAACATCGAACTAATAACCCGACCTCGGGGGGAGGCAACGGATTGGGAGAGAAGAACTCTTGTATCCATCATAAACTTTGCACAGTTTTTATCCCTCAAGGAGCATCTTCGCTCGGGCCCTATAACACCACATTGGCGACTCTGCTAGGGATAAATCAAGAGAATTGGACTATATATATGCGATGCCTTTTGACTCTGCTTAATATTTCTCTTACATTACTACTTTAAACAAATTTTAGAACTATTTAGTGGCCTTAGTTTTTGGATCCATCACAATGTAGATACGTGCCTAGGTCCCTATGTAGAAGATTTTACGTCTTCCTAAAAATATAGGTATATACAAAGGACCTCATGATAAAGTAAACATCAAAGGATGTAGAAATTTAAGATTACCTATTTGCATCATGTATTTCATAGTCTTAGTTTACATATTTTTTAAACCCTATGTCCCCCAAAAGTGGCTAGTTGAAAGAAGTTCATACTTTAGGAAACTAACTTTACTCAAAGGAAATTTGGTACTTCAAAAACATTATCGCCCCCGAAAGAGAGGTTCATAATTTATAAAAGGTACTTTCGTTAATAAAGTTCATACTTTTGAAAAGTCACTTCCCCATAAAGATAGTTGCTAATGAACGTCATCACTTTTTTCTCCCATATGTCTGTTATATCGAGCAATTTATCTCTTGATCCAAATGTCTTGGATACGGGAAACATTAGTAGTTTTTTTAGTATATGGATATATTTCATAAGATCTCATAGTTATTCAGTACTAAGGTAAAGCGGTGTCACACGTAACTTAAAGGTTGTTATGTCCAAGTAGCCATATGTATCGTGGCCCATGGTAATGAAAAGAGATCCTCCGATAATCGAGTCATATCGACCCTTTGTATATAGATAAAGCCCTAGGAACATATCTTCTTGCACACAAAGAATAATACACTTATAAGTCAATCACTATAATAAATTGTCCGAAGATCGACAGCTGGTCAAAAACCCCTCAGATTTAAGGATGAACGCCTTCCCCTTAATAAGGAAGATAAACAATATATATATCCGCAAATCAACACCAGAACATAGGTTACTTACGTTGGATTCTCTAACCACATTTACTTTGAGAAAATAATAGACCTTGGTATATTATTTACTCTCTCCTCATTCTAAAAAATGATAGTTCTCCCCTATTCACCCGAATTCAACGAGACACTTTTAAAGTTCTCATTCTTTGAAAATACTACCAAACGAACGAACTAAAAAAAATACCCTCTAAACACAGTTAAAAATAGATAAAATAATTGCATCAGATAAATTCATTAAATGTGTGATTATGTATCCCTACTATGTATTATCCTTTTGTGAGTCCTTATGTCTGCAAAATACTAAACAAAAGTGCATCAACATTTTCGACAATCATCACGGTTAGCAGAAAAATCCCACAAAGTTCTTACTCCAGAAATATGAGTTCACACACTGTGTGGTCGTTTACTATTCATTAGTGAACTCCCTACCCATAATTCTCAAGTATGAATTGTCATACTCTCCATGTCTACCAAAAAATGCAAGGTCCTATCAATAATGTCTTAGATTCTAATACAACTTTTACACATCACCATTTCTAAGAACACCATGCAGTAAAAGATCAGGTCACTGAGCTAAATCCAAGCCCGTGTGTAAGGAACCTATAAAGTAACAGAAGATAACTTACTTCATCCCCCAATCACCGATAGTGGATGTCGACGCAATGCCAACTAACCCCGAATCCACCTTCCCAAATTCCAGTTTTGGCTCCCTTGCTTACGTCGGCACCCCCACTTCCAAATACCATTTGCCCTGCATGATTTTTATCAACATTACCACAAGTACCTCGAGTAACCAAACATCACCTTCAAAGATCCCCGTAGGATGAATTTCCAATCTAAATCACGTCTCCTAAAAGAAACCATTAGTAAGATGAAAGCCACCGATGATCTCAATCATATAAAAAGATAGGTCTCTATTTGGAAGCCCGACTAATGGACAAATTCAAAATGCAAGTCTTTTAATCTTATAAAGGATTGGTCTCTCTTCCCTCCCACTTATCCAACTACCAACTTTAGATGTTGGTCCAGAATGTCGACCTAAGGGTATTAGAAATAATGTTACTCTACACTATCCGGAGGATCCCTCACCAAGTATATAGGGCCTAAAGAGTAAAGGAACCGCCAAGACATAGGAAAATTTATGTCATGCTTTCTCGAAGCAGTAAAAGTGTAATGAAGAACTAGGTGTCACCTGTGCTGATTCTGAAATGATCAAATAGGAAGAGGGATAATTAATTGTCCTTTTCGTCACTTGTATGAGAGAGAAAGTCGATCAAATGGCCAATCATCCTTTAGAGAATAACCAACTAGAGATTATGATTAGGAACCTATGAAGGAAGTATGAAAAGATCTTGGGATCACCTAGAATCCCAATTTCAAAGGCCCCAACCATATAGGGTGTAAGATCGAGGAGAGTTTTTCTGCTAAAGCTACCAAGACTATGAAAGAGTCTAGCTGAGGCGCCAATTTGTCTCGCCCCTGCGGAACCTGCACGGGACTTCCATATCCCATATCACTACCCTTTCAATCAGTTAATCACCAAGACTATGCCCAGTTCCTAACGCTTGCCTGTCCGTGGTAGCCGTTATCGCACATTTCCAATCAGGGCCCTCTCCTAAATGTTATCAGGCCATGCCACCCCCATAGAGTGTTGTGCCCAGCCAAGACACTTTACTAAGTTAGAATCTCCCTCAGTTGGGTATTATCCTCCCTAAAGTTGGATGGTCACCTTAAACCTCTCAACTCTAAATCTACCTAGGACACCACGAATAAAAACATGAAGTCAGACTCACATTGATAATTCCACCAAGGATCGGGTCATATAATAAATAATCGTTGGTCCTTAAGGTATGCCATCCAGAACCATATCGATGTCGGGAGCCTCATCCCACCATAACTCAATTTCACTAATAACCCCTACCATATCATATCGGTACCACTACCTTGTTAGAACCCTACCATATCATACCGGTACCATTACCTTGTTAGAAGCCTATGTCCCAAACACTGACCCTTAAACCTTCATAGTATCCATCTAGACACATGCACCCTTTTAAACATCTTCCCCTCTCAGCACTCCATCACTCATAAGAAAAATATCACTAAAACTCATCCCACCATTGTCCTTATGGCCTTCTTCATCATGGGAATATATTTCTTATAAACTAACTAATGTAGTTTGGACCTCCTTTTAGTCAACAAATTTATGCTCTTCAAAGAACCGAAACTCATTACCCCTTCTCACCAGAGGCCGATCACTCGACCAACTGGGAAGAAATTTGTGATGAATCCCTCCAGTTGACAAAGCAAATCACCCTTATGCTACCTGTTCATTTCACCAGGTGGGAAAGGCCCGCCCTATAGGTTCACCTATTCTCCCTCTCAGATTTAAAAACCAAAAGAAAATCGACCTGCCTGTCACCCCGCCTATTTCTGGCGTCGGCCACCACAAAAACTAAGTCGGGCGTGAGTAAATAAAATACCATCCTTAGCATGTGACATATATGAGACATCAAATTTTTAATCCACAATGTAATTTATTTTAATCAATCCCAAATATGAAATTACATTCAACCGATAAAGCTCCAAAATACGATTAAATCCATCACATAATCTCCCAACATCTCAATAATGAAATAAATCAATCCAACTGAAAACTTAAAACAACTTTGGAACCAAAACGGTCCAATAACTCCAAAATAGTCTCATAAATAAAACGACTGAATGGAAAGAGAAAATCCAACTACTAAAGTAGTAACATAAATCCAGCTGCACCTCCAAAAGGTCTCCAATGAATCCTATGCAGCAAATCCAAAAAATCCTAAAAAAGATTAGTCAACGCATGTGTCAGAGCCAAAGCCCCGAGCATCTAAACCGGCTACTCTCCTCAAATAGGGTCCTTGAACCCAAACAATAGTGCTATATATATCGACTATAACAATAGAATCTTTTAATTACGAGATTAATAATCACCATAAATAAATTCACAATTTCCCGCAAGGTTTTCATAAAAGCCACACCAATATGATTTTAATTAACCCACCTTCCCACATTGTTAAATTTAATTAATTTAACCTTGAAGAATATTACCAATACCCGTCCCCTTGTCAAGTCCGCCGTCTGATCCGTTTTTATACTGCGATCCTCACGATATAACAAGGTTCCACACACGCACCCATCCCATTGTCAAGTCCGCCGTCTGGTCCGTTTTTATCCTGCGACCCTCGTGATATGACAAGGTTCCACACACGACACGACATAACTCGTCCTCTGACCCGTTCAAACTGTCGGCCCTAGACACATTATGTCGCCAATAAATTTTTAATATCCATTTCAGTCCTTCGATATTAAATTCCACATTCCTTGTCTTCATTAATTACATAAATTTCCCGCACCCTTAAAAGCGATGTGAAAATACTCAAAATAACCTTTAGTGCCAACTAAGGGTGCCCAAAACACAATATCGTCCTATCCTAAGGAAAGAATGATTACAAAATTTCACTCCACCTAAATATCAATCATAGGCTATCACAACAAAGGTATAATATAGAAAATCAACCCCCACCCCAAATTATATAACCCGCATGTACTTACACTAACTAGTCCCATACCTAATTAGCATAAATCGTAATTAAGGCCACTTAATAGTCCCATAGCTAACAAGTGTATTATAATAAGGGTGAAAACCAATTATCTACCATACCCAATCTTTCCAAAATATTATTATATTTCTATAAAGTAACACAATTCCTAATTATAACAACATTCATAAGAACACTAAATTCCCATTTAAATAATTTAATTTAAAAAGGAAATCAAAGATACCTAAATATTATGATTTTCAGAATAATCGCTACATGCAAGTCCTATCATGATCCTTATTTTCCAACACAAGAAATTAAATTAAACTAGGGTTTTCACATGAAATATCAAAATTTACTTTTAAAAGGGTTCCTCTACATGCACATTCCCATAGCAAAATCGACTACACCGACATAACCGAAAGAATACATAGTTATAAGTATTCGGTATCATTAATTTTTTTCATGTAAAACAGCCTTAAAATTTATCTCTTCAATCAATATATTCATATCTTATTTTAGAAAACATGAGTTTAATAGAAGCTACAATCAAGACACATAACACTAAAGGAAAAGAATAGGGTCAACATGCCTGGGATTAGTTCGACAGAAATATCTGATTACGTGAATGTGTTCCTCTCAAAAAATGGTTCAAAATCCCCTCTTGAACCGACTCGGGACAGATTCACCTTGACCTTCAAAACTGAGATTGAAAAGTTATTTTAATGGTGGCTAGGGTTTTGAGGTAGAAGAAGATAGAGAAAATAGTGTTTTCTGCTTTTAGGGTTTTCACTAATGAGTGTTTAAAAATCTAGCCCCGTCCCTTTAATTATATATAAGTGGAAGAGTTTTAAAACCAACCAAATTCGGCAAAAAAAACAAGACTGCTGTGCACGAAACCTGAGAGGGTCGATCGATCGACCCCCAGGCGTCGATCGATCGATCGCCCAGGAAAAAAAATGCCTATAAGGCAAAATATATAAAAAATTTATATAAAATTCGTTTTAACTCCGATTTCAATTCCGCTTGAAGTTATATTCTTCTAAAATCATAACCAACATATTTGAGCATAAAAAACTATTTAATTCAAAATTTTATTTTTCCCGAATTTTCCAATTAATTAATTAAATTAAATATTAAAAACACGAGTTTTTACACTGCCCCTGACTCCTTGCTCAAACTTAGTCCACTTTCCAAAAAATATCAAAAGCACTATGGCTTCCAACCATAAAATAAAACAACCCGTGATTTATGCACCTCGATATTCGAGTCCTCTAGTATAGATGAGTGAGAGAGACCTGTAACTCCAGGCCAACAATCATGCCACTTGGAGATACCTAGCTCATAAAAAGTTACTATATAATGAAGAATAAAGGTTAAGAACCCACTTAATCTGAAGAGACATCACTTGGGAAACCATGCTCATGGTCAATCTAGGACCTAATGAGTATACACCCCATCCGAGTCTCTCGAAAGAAAAGTGGAATTGACTTTGTGGGAAACAAAGGGTCATAGTTTACCATGTTTTATTTCAGTTATGAGTACAACATACAACATGGAACACTCATTCGAGTACCTCTCTAAGAAATTGAGACAAGCTTTACCCCTTAGGGACCATCCATATGATGCAGAAAGAAAATGAGAGTGATACTGACCCTTTATAGATAATAGGCATGAGATCCATACTCTCTCCATCTATAATAAACACCATCTTCAGCCAACCAGAACACGCTCTGAGATTCCCAACATCAAGTCCCGACCATGTGCATTATACCTACTTACCTGAATAAGGGATTATCGATAGCTTTGAACATATTTTCATATCTAAAGGAAACACATCCCTGACTCTCAAAAAAGAATTCAACCTCAACCCTAAGGTCTGGGAAATGATGACACAATGGGAATAATCCTTAGTAAAAGGTCTTAGGTTATATGAATAAGGGTCCACATCCTTCGAAGCCCGTAGTATTCGAGACTAAAAATTTGGGATCGTGTATAGATCCAATATAGAGGATCTTAATCAACTTGAGTAACAAAAACATTGGATCTTCCACATAAAGAAATGAGATCATACTATAGACATTATACAGCCCATTCTCTCATACTAAGGGCCACCCCTCTTATTCTTCAAGAACAAGGGAGAACTCTGGTATCTCAATATCAATATTTATCAGAGCATTCGAGCTACTGGATATACCTCTACTAAAGGAAGACCTCATCGATCCCAATAGTGAATTAAATTTGTTGGTCTCACAACTAGATTATGACCTATTCATCGTAGAGATATCTCCTTGGTCCCGATATTGTACTAACATGGGACGCTATTATGGGAACACATACTTAGATGGATCCCACAATAAATAGATGTTCCAAACCCTCATAAAAACTTATAATTAGGCTCCTAAACTCTAGAGGCAAACCCTATCCTTGATTGGCCCAAAGTCATGGCCCTAAAGCGAACACCGCCTATGATTTTAGCTACTCTCATTTGTCTGTTATCCCAATCTTATGATAACAGATGGCCACCCGAGGCACAACTACAGAGAAAGGTTGATTGAGCAGCATCCCTAAGATCAACCTCCACATTCGTGTGCTAGAGTCTACAACCCTCTCATTTGAAACAATGGCTTCGGTTGAGCCTCAATACACGACTAGCGAACCCCCATAGGATTATCAGTGAAATAAGTAAAGTCATCGTCTCTTATATAAATCCACCTACAAGGCACGCGCTTATAATGACCATATCACACGTCCTGACTAGAAACCCAAAGGAGACCTCCTATGGAAAGAGGACCCAGCTGAAGAAACACCGCATGCCCAGCCTATAGTCAATACCAAATTTACAAAACACTCAAATGTCCCTCCAAAAGTACCTATTTAGAGACCCAATCACCTTATCACAAATATCAAATGAGCTATAGTACTAAAAATTGGACCTCTACTTGATGTATCCCATCACCTATAATACGGAGGCTAATTTAATTTGTCCTGATAAATAAAGAATCCACCTTATCCCCTCTCCTAATGTCTCCCTCTATAAAAAAAAATCTTCTATTATTAGTGTTGTCCTCCATCCTTTTGATGGCATAATAAATAGTGATTTCCAATAATTTCCTGTGTGTGTTACATGTGCTGACTATGAATTCAATAATGCATTAGAATTCACACTTAATACTGATAACTGTGTGGACCTAAATTACTTAAACACTTGAAAAAAATTGACCAAAGTCAAAAGAGAAACATGTCTCCTAATGAGAATGACATAATAACTATAAACCTGGCACTCCCCAAACTGGAAATAGTTACAAATAGGATCCTCTCTAGATGAGAACGAATCGAAAAAACTCATCAACATCCTCACCAGCTTCATAAAAACAACTCAAAAGTATAAATACCCACTCTTCCTGATGTTAAACCCTAAAAGTAGAAACGTCCTCACCATCTTCATAAATCATGCTATCGTCATGAATGAAATACCCACTCTTCCTGATGCTAAACCCTAAAATAGAGGCTCCAAAAGATCATACTAGAGTGATCCTCAAAAGTAGAGCAGGAAATGGAAAAATAACTCACCATTAGTTTCATCTAAGTGGTGGAGTTAATCACTTCTCTAGACAACATCATACCAGTACTCAAAACTAACGAAAAAGTTCGGATGTTCGTCAAGTATAAGGATCTCAATCAGGACTACCCTAATGTTAATTTCCCTCTGCCACATATCAACTTATTAATAGATAGTATAGCCACCAGGAAACTCAAATCCTTTATAGATGGATTCACAGGCTATAACCATATCAAAATGCACCTTGACCATCAGGAGAAAATTTTGTTCATTATCATTTAAGGGATGTACTATTATACAGTTATGCACTTCCGTCTCACAAATGTGGTGCAACATAACAGAGAGCAGCCACAACCATCCTGTATGAACTTATATGTAAGAATTTGGATGTCTATGTGGACAACATGATTATTAAGTCCAAGGATCGTGAGGGACGCATTCCGACACTCCAAAAATTATTCCAAAGATTCCATCTCTTAAAATGGAGGCTAAACCTGCAGAAATACATTTTCGGAGCCATTAAAATAAAAATGTTTGAATTCATCGTCAACAAGGACGAAATAGAGGTAGACCCTGCCAAAGTCAAAGATATACCGAAAATACCCCCATGGAGAACTTAAAAAATAAGTAAGCGTGTTTCTAGGCCAAATACAGTTCATAAGATGATTCATCAACCAACTCACTACCATTTGTGAACCCATTTTCCAAATATTCAAAGTGGAATCGCCCGAAGAGTGGAACGCTCAATGACTAAGAAGTATTCGAGAAAATATAAAGGAATCTCACTCACCCACCCTTTCTAGTACTTACCCAACTAGGAAAACCTATCCTACCCTATATGATCATAACTAACACTATTATCGGAGCCATGCTAACATATTTCATGGATATTTATCGAAAAGAATGCCCCATCTACTATGTCAGCAAAAAGTTGGTATATTATGAGCTCAAATACATCACCTTGGAAAAGGCATGTTTATCCCTCGTATGTATTACTCACAAACTGCGCCACTACATGATTTCTTCTATTATGAGACTCATATCGAGAATGGACCCCCTGAAATATCTAATAAAAAAAATTCCCTCTCTAGACGGACGGATAAATGGACAATAATGATATCCGAGTTAGAGATCACGCACGTCATATAAAAGGCCACAAAAGGGAGAGCCATTTCTGAGCTCCTTGTGAGGAAATCCATATCAGATGAAGAATAGTATGAGGAGTAATTCCCAGATGAAGATATCTTCCCCTTAAATGATAGAGAAACTTGGGAAATATACTTTTACGGGGCATCCAACAAAAGGGGATTTGTCATAGGAATGCTGATAATATCCTCTAACACATGACGACTCCCCACCGCTATCAAAATTACGTATGAGTGAACTGGCTAAATGGACAATTACGAGGATTGCATCATAGGACTCAAAATCACCTTAGAAATGGAGATCGCCAACCTCAAGGCATACGAAAATTCCAGCCTAGTCATCAGTCTACTGGGAAATGGAAGATTTGAGATGAAAAGTTCCAACCATGCGATACCTACTTAGTTGATCGGTTCGAACATCTCGAATTTGACTTCCTACAAAGGGATAAAAGTAACTTTATAGATGAAATTTCCACCTTGTCTTCTATGATCAACATGCGGGAACTATAGAAATCATATTCACCGTGGCTTGTAGAATCTCCCTTTGCCAGTACTTTAAGGTCAACACCATTGGGGAAATAATAGAAGGAAACAAAGTTTGGTATTGGGACATGTGGAGATTGATCGGAAAAAATGAATACTCATTAGACACCTCACTCAATTATTAACTTAACTTGAGATGATTCGCTTCCTAGTTCATCGTCATTGGGTTCATCTATACAAAATAGAGCTAAATGGAATAAATTTACAATGCCTCACGTAAGAAGAAGCCCACAAGATTGTTGGAAAAATTCATTGTGGTGAATGTGGACCTCACATGAGTGGTCACACCCTACCCAGAATATCCTCATGTAATCATACTATTGGACTACCATGAAAAAGGACTACACTAAGTTCATCAAGAGGTGACGCAAATATCTCTATTCCATGACATCACCCTAGCCTTTTTGCACCTGGGGGATATGTATCATAGGGATGGTAACCCCTAAGGCCCCCACTGGGCACAGATATATCTAGGTCTCCATCGATTACTTTACTAAAATGGTCGAGACCAAATCTTACAAAGTCCTAAATGTTAATAGAGTGGGGAAATTCATATTATGAAATACTATCTACCTCTTTTGTGTACCTCACGAGATAGTATTGGACAACGGGTCTCACTTTGAGAAAGATGTTTTGAACCTATTACATGAGTATGGGATCACACATCATAAATTATCCCACCTACAGGCCTCAAGCCAAAGGAGCAATCCAAGATGATAATAAAAATATCGAAAACATCATCACTAAGGTGATCGAGACATACAGTGCTGGTCAGACAAACTCATATGCACCTTTTGGGGATATCATAAGATAGAGTGAAACTCAACTGGGGAAACTCCCTACTTGTTTGTTTTTGGAATGGAAGCAATCCTACCTATCAAGATGGAGGTTCCCTCGTTAAGGATCTTGTTTGAAAGATAATTAGCCTAAACTGATTGGGTCCATGCCGGTTATGAAGAATTATCTCTCCTTAATGACAGGATGATAAAAGTTTCTTGACACAAGCAGGGGTATCAACAATGTATTGCATGTGCATTCAGTAAACAAGTTAATAGGTAAAATATTCAAAAGGTAAATCTCGTCCTAAAATAAAATCTCAAACCATCTTGGGATCTCAGAATTAAATTTGCACCCAACTGGGGAGGGCCCTACCTAGTCCCCAAAATAAACTATAGCGAGGAAACTACCTTAGATGATCTCGATTGAGTTACATTTTCCTAACCCATCAATATCTATGGATTGAATAAATTCTTTCCTTGAACTTGTTTATGGTAAAAATGGGAAAGGGATGAACAATTGCTCGCTGGGCGAAGGGTAGCCCATATTAATTCGCAAACCTATATCAAAAATCCAACTTGACACACTAAACTTTCTCTTGAAGTCAACTAAAAAATTTTAATCCCCAAACCTTTTTTCATTCAGAAAGAAATACGTAAACATGATTCTCTGATATATTTTTATCATAGACATTCCTATACAGAAAACTAGTTGTCTTTGTATCGGAGATACATAGATAACCGAGATATCACTTCGGGACCAGTCTAAATAAACACCAAAAACCCCATGTTATAGAAAAAAACTATCTATGCCTACTCACATTACTCCAAAAGACTTGGCATGATTTAAATAATCTAAATGCCAAGTAACAAAACAGTGCTCTAAGGCATTTTAAAGACTCCACGGGGTCATAATTATTTAAACTACACAAAATACTAATACTATGAAAGAAAAATTAAGGAATCCTAGAAAGGAAAATGAACTACCCCTATACACTACTCCCTAAAAAAAAGCAAAAACTCATCTTCCCTCAAATCACCCTGTATCCCGGGATAAATATCATCAAAACAGGAAGACTCCCTAAGTTATCCCTACAAAACTTCACCTTGTTCTAGGTAAAAGGACAAAATTCCAATTCCCATGCCACTCTACCTCAATCACCATGCATCTCGAGTCAAATATAATCAACCAGTAGACTCACTAAAAGCAACCCGTAAAATGGCGTCTTATTTTTCTAAATGGACAATACTCCACTTTCAAAAAGCTACGTCAAAAGGCTCTCTCCCTATCACAAATTTAAGAAAGAGGGGGAATTCCCCCTTTTTCTCCAACATTTATTAAAAAAATTCGCTCACCATCAAGAAAATAAAGTTGTCTGTCTCTTAAAAAGAAGTCTTAAAAATACGGGGAACTTTTGTTTCCGAAGCTATCTTTTCTTTATTTTACTATTATCACCTTCTTACCTTTAATTTTATTGTCCTGGCACAAAAAATTGTATGCAAGTGTGTCATCACTATTCCAATAAAAATATCTTAGGCTCACTCTATTTCATACACATAATCAGTATTGATCATCCTTTGAATACAAGTAAAAATGAGCATATAATGTCAAGATATCATCCAAAGGAAAATACAACGTCACAAATATGAATCAAATCACCCTAAAATTCCATAAAAAATCTAAAAAATATCGAATCCATACTATTCGAATCACCCAATAAGAAAATAAAGCATGTATACTAATGTAAGAATCAAAAGAATGGAGTCAAATGTTTTAATAAGTAGAGGCAGGCCCTCCAACTAGCCAATAACGATCATAAATTAATCAAGAAGTCTTGGCCCATTCTGTAGCATCACCAACCTCCCCGGCAACATCGATATCCTCAGTATGCCTATTACATGGCTGAGATAGAAGAGGAGGCCTGCGAGAAATACCTTGAAGTTTCATAAAAAATGTAACAGATGCTAAAACCTTTTCACGAGGGCATGTGGGTACGAGAACGAGACTTATATTGAAAACGGGACTCCACACGAGTAGCTAGTCGACTCTCATGAACTGATGTATGGCCATAAGACCTTAATAGAGTAAGACAAATCCCGAAATAGAGAGAACTATTGAAGCATCATCCTCTGTAAGCCATATGTTGAAACCAACACCTCCTGAAAAATATCAAAGTAAGAAAATCATTAGTACAGAGAAAAGGAAGAGAAGAAGAGAAAAAAATAAGTAGAAAAATGAGTAAAATGTAAAGAAACAGGAAGCATAAGACTGCCTCTCCCAAAGTTTCCCTCAGCCCAAGAGAAAAATGACCTAAATGATGGGAGGATTAAAAAAAGTGTAAACGAATTTGGGATGAAAAAATCACGAGAATTCACCACAAAGGGGAATTCAGGAAGATCCACCCTCCTAAAAGGTACCTCCTAAGAAATGTCTCCCTCTTGGTACAACTTCAAGGCCTCCTCCTCTAACTCCCTCACTCTAGCCTCTGGAATAGAAATATGTCCTACAACCAACTCCTTCGACACAACCCTCCCATGAGCTAGACCCTCCTACACCGCATTGTCGCTCTCCTCGATAACCATATCCTGCCTTTGAAATTTCACCCTTGAGTCTAGAACCACCCTCAGGCACCACCTTCATTGAGATAACCTCATGAACCAATTGATTCCTACCCATCGCCTACGACTCACCTCTTAGAACTGCATGAACCCCACCCCTGCCATTAGAACCTCCTCCATCGGTACCCCACAACCCCGGACTAATAAATCTTACCTAGTGTGGACACCATAATTTAGAATCAAGGTTCTGGTATGCATCGTCCTATCCTAAATAAACCCCAGGCATGAACCCCAGAAGAAACCTTGAAAAAATAAAACTATCGAAACCTAAAATAAAGTTAAGTCCAAAGTACAAAAAATCAAAACAAAATCCCACTTAATCCATTAAAACCTGAAATAAACAACCCCTATGGGGCCTTTAGACAATCAGCCAAAGGCCTCTCCTGCATTAGATGATTGACGAAGTCCACCTCCAAAACCCATATATAGAGACGTTCCCACCAACCTTAAAAAAAGAACCCAAAATCCAAAGTTGATTCCATTTTCTCACTTTATTAATCCCGGGTACCCGAGATACTCGAGCTCATTTTTTAAAAAGTCCTTAAGGGCTCATACTTCAAAAAAGTCACTTTTTCGAAAGGAAAAGATCGTACTTCTTTAAGGTCGACTCAAAAAGAGGTTTGTAATCCTGAAAAGTCACCTACGAGAAATAAATAGAGTCAAACACCTAAATAAATTTTGCAGACGTCAACACTTCTAGATGAAGCTATGCCTAATTGAAAAGAACAAAAAAATTGGGCATCCCCCAAAGCAAAAAGTTTCCTTTCACTGCGAGAGTAAACAACCTCTGCGCAAATTTTTGGGAAATAACCCTCCCCTCCCCCACGCGCGCGCGCGCGCACACACACACACACACACACACACACATATATATATATATATATATATATATATATATATATATATATATATATATATATATATATATATTAAACATGCGTACATGCGTACTTGTGTACCCACTCTAACCCAGACCCCACTTAGGTAACCGAGTATACAATTTAAAGCACTTATATTTGTTTTAGCCTGGTTTTTAACCCATGTCCTCCACTCATTTAGTGAATTGACATACATATATGCTAAATTGATACAAATCAAATGCCATGATTCCCAAATAAAAACATGAAAACATACCTTTCAAAATTTGTTATTAAGAGAGTACCATTGATCTGCATACAACACGAAACTTTGCAGGCGAAAGTCTAAAATTCTGCTACACTCACCGCTTTACAAAGAGAACAAAACGCATCTATACACGGTACCCCAACTATGTGTTTTTATTTCAGTACTTTTCAAACATCTTCATTTGATCAGCGTATTAAATTAGCATATAAATATATCATTTTGACAAAACAAATATGCTATATTAAGGAATAGGCTATATAAATACTGCATTGTTGTACCTTATATACCCGATAATTTGTTGCTTACACTTATAAATATACCCCATTTTGTTAGAACTACATTGGATTTGTTCCTAGGAATTACTCCATCTCTAGTCATACACCCCTATATATTATCCATCCCCATTCGGTTGGAATTAGATTGGCTTTGATCCCAAGTTTCCTTGGGTACGTAGGATTTATACCGGGTCAAACTCATGAAGCCCAAGCCTCATAATACTTATCTCGATGTATTATCTCCTAGGAATTCATCCATCTATAGTCCTACAACCTATATAATATCCAACCCTATTATGTTAGAACTACGTTATCATTAATCCCAAGATTATACAGAGTTAAACTCGTGAAGCCGAAGGCTCATAATACGTCTCTTGTCATAATATCTACTACGGATTCCTCCATATCTAGTCCTACACCCCTATATATTATCCAAATCCTCTTTATTGAAACTACTTTGGCTCTGATCTCAAGTCTCTTGTGGTATATAGTCTCTATACGGAGTCCAACTCGTGAACCCCAAGCCTCATAATACATCTCTCAGCATATTATCTACTAGAGATGCCTCCATCTCCAGCCTAATGCCCCTATATATTATCCAACCCCATTTTATTGGAACTAAATTTACTTTGATACCAAGTCTCCTTGGGTATATAGGAGATATACCGAATCAAACTAACGAAGACTAAGCCTCATAATACATCTCTCGTCATATTATCTCCTAGGAATGTCTCCATCTCTAGTACTACACCCCTATATATTATAAAAACCCGTTCTTAGAATTATGCTGACTTTGATCCCGATTCCCCTTGGATATATAGGCACTATACCAAGTTTAAGTCATGAAGACCAAGATTTATAATACATCTCTTTATGTATTATCTACTAGGGATGCATCTATCCCCGGTCCTAAACTTCCTCGACTTCTCCTGGTGCACCCCAATACCAAGATATAGTGTTCTTCTATGATTCTTAGCAGTAGAACATTACATCCATGATGTAACCTCCCCACATCATATCCCAACTCCTCCAAGTACTGCACTCTTAAACTATTTTGAAGGATAGCACCTTCTCGCAAGTATTCACTCGACTATTATAAGCTCATGTAACAATTTCAGAGATCTTCAGGTTCATTCCCATCCTGATATTCCACATAATATCCATTTCCCTTCCAAGCCAAGTACTACACTTGCACACACATTAAGTTTATACACATGTATAACTGAACTACGTAGGCTCTGATCATATATCCCCTTAGGTTCATAGGTGCAACAACAAGTCCTTATCATTAGCACGAGCCTCGATAATATGACTCTCGCTACCGGATTACATCCATCTCTAACCTTTATTCAGTTCAAACAAAATATCAAACTATAAGATAGGACCAACCAAACATATTCCTACACACAAATGTGCAAACACGTATACACTAATCACAATATATATGAACCATTCTCCCATATTTCTATCTATCCTCACAACATGAATGAGATATCAAACTATCTCAAATTTGATATCCCTTACAAAGTTATATACACACTGACGGTCACCCGTTAAACATGCTGAGATTTCTCGCACACTTACCTACATAATAATGTCCATACGTTATAAACTAAAAATCATGATGTCATGAAAAAGAAATTCTTGTGTATTTTCACTAGTTGAAGTGAAGTTTCTATACATATCTCTAATAACATTTTCTAACCAAAGAACTTATCTACATTTTTCAGGTACCTCACGCTAAGGTATCTAAAAAAATTATAAAATAACAAAAAAAGTAATCAATTAGTATAATAAGCAATAATAAGCATAGAACTAAGGAAGCATACAAAAAAAGTGGGCCATCTTCCCCATTCGTAACCCGGTTCCTGAACCCACGAAAAAAAAATCTGGGGACAACCCACAGGCTTTAAAACCTGCCTTGGGATTAGCCTAAAAGGGATAGACCAAAACTTTTTGTTTGTTTTTATATAAAATATACTGGCGAATCTGAAAACCCTAGGAAACCCCGTTCTTCTCGCACGAAAGCCACACATGTTTAAGCGGTGTGCACTAAAATTGGACATGGCGTCAATCATAATCCATGGAAAAAGTCATCATAACCCAAACATCGAACTAATAACCCAACCTCAACGGTAGAGGATGAATGGGATACAAGCATTCTTGCATCCGCTGAAACACAAGACCATAATGGATATTCTACTGAGGACAATTTGTCTTTTACCAAAATATAAAATTTTGTATCGTAGATGGACATCATCAGTTACATAACAGTGGTGACTCCACTGAAAATAAATCAAGAGAATCGAAATATCTATATTTTTCCTTTCAACTATACTTAATATTGCTCGCCTGATATACCTATATATACCCTCGACTAGGTCGAGGGTGTCCTCCACCCACACGAGGGATCAAGCCCAGGACGAGTCCAACGACCATGGCTCCGTCCCAGGAAAGATCATCCACGGACGACCCTTCAAGGTACCGACCCCTTAGCTTGGACCAGATGACCCTACAAGGGTCCGGCCCCACATTATGGCTCAGAAGACCCTACAATGGGCCGACCCCTCATCATGGCCTAGACGACCCTATGAGGGTACGACCCCTCATCATGTCCCTGATGTCCCTATGAGGGTAAGACCCCTCATCATGGCCCAGACAAACCTATGAGGGTACGACCCCTCATCATGGCTCAGACGACCCTTCAAGGGGCCGCAGACCACTAGAAGACCCTATGAGGGAACGACAGTACGAGGCCACATTCATCCAGACTCAATGCCAGCATCCACTTTAGCCTCGGCCTGGAATCTTCGACCGAGGGTAACGTCATTACAGTGCGTGATTTGGGAGATGCGTGGAACAGTGCGCATGGGACTCATATGGCACGTGGACAAGACCGTTATAACAATATCACCCTCTCACGTGAGGAAATATTATGTCATCATTAATCACAGGTGGCACTTCCAGGTGTTAGCAGGGGATTGGCTAGATCATCACTCATATGCGCCATGCATGCTTTGGGGTGCACTGCTCCTCCCAATACCTATATATACGTTTCATCTTCAACCCTGTAGAGGGATCGATAATGGTAACCCTATCTAAAACTCTGATTGTACACACAGTAGAGAGAGTGAGCTTATGTGTATTGTATCCAAGGCCATTAGTGCCCATATTTAGTGGATCACACACACACAGTGGATGTAGGCCTAATTGGTTTAACCACTATACATCATTGTCTTATTCCTCTTATACTCAACCCCTTCTATACACTTACACATATACATCTCTATGGTTGCCATTGTTATTACTGTTTAAGCTCATCATCACTTATCTGGTGGTGCTGAATCTTAGCATCATCAGTTTCGCATTGTCTATGGGAACGAGAAGACATATCTTCCTTTATATAACTTGACCTCATCGGGCACGCTGGTGGTGAACCAGTTCTCCCCCTTTGTGGAGTTGGTTCACCATTGAAAGAGACCCATTAAGGTTCTCAAGCTCATTAGTCTTCATAGATCAAACACATGGCACCGGAGATGCCACCACCACTTCCTCCACCGAATAGTGGAGTAGGACTTATTTCCAGTCATCCATCACCTCAGTCTGAGATGGCCGATGTGGCGACCGCCTTGAAGTCTCTGGCAGCAAGCTAACGGATTAGGCTGGAGAAATTTATAGTTCTTAGCCAAAATATACTAAGACCACCAGGAGTCTCACCGGAAATGATTACTCCGACAGTAGCCCCAGGGCAGCATGAGGCCAACGGACCACCCCAGGCACTGCGGAAAGACCCGCCACCTCCACAACGGTGGAGGGATGTTGATGACCCTCGGTGTCTACGCCTGGGGAGGTAAGGAAACCCTTGCCCAGAAGACACATATGATGATGTGGAGGTGGAAGAGGCTCCGATAGAATGCTGGGAGCCGTATGAGGTCCCCAATAATACTCTGTGACCTATCCAGGAGAGCAGAGGGAAACATGGAAGGAAAAATACCGATGATCGCCCGAGAGGGAGGCAGCAGATGGACGACCCCATGGGGGCCAACCCCATGAACGGGATGACGGCTAGGGGGAAGTAAACAGTCGACACATGCATGTCATAGCAGAACCCTCCGTCCACCTCAAAGAGGCAACAGGGTATAACATCGTCCAAGCTGACCCTACGAGGCCATGGAATGACTCGATCCAAAGGATGGAGGATAAAATTGGTGAAATCCTAAAGAGTCGGGACCCTCATCAAAGAGGATACTCCATAGGGTCACCCTTTGTGGCAAAGATAGTCAACTTCCCAATGTCATCCAAGTTTAAGCCATATGTGGTCACCCCAAGATATGACAGAAGTACCAACCCCATCCATCATATTGAGATATACTAATCGGCATCAGCCATTTACTCTATCTCAGATGAGATGAGGTGTCGTACCTTTTTTGGCACTCTGACTGGGGTTGCATATGTCTGGTACATGTCTCTTCCAAAGAACTCCATTGAAAGTTTCAAGTAGTTAGTAGACCGATTCACCATAACTTTTGCTTTGGAGTGAGGCCACAGAAGAAGACCACACAACTGCTCTACATTAAGCAGGGGAAGAATGAGAGCCTAAGAGACTACGTAGCCAGATTTAACAAAGAAAAGTTCGAGGTTAAAGACTATGAGGAAATCATAGCCATGACAACCCTCACTGGAGGACTACAGAAGTGGAAGCTTTTATGGAAGCTTGTTGAAGACCCTCCGAAGATGATGGGCGAATTGTTATCGACACTAGGAAAGGTGATGAATGCCAAAGAGGCAATGGCCGCAAAATACGAAGATGAAAAAGGAGGCATTAGTGGGGGTAAGTACCAGAAAAAGAATAAAGAGGGGAAGAAAAGGCTAGCGGATGACAAATTTGCTGATTACACCCCTCTGGCGGCCAGTTGCGAACATATGCTAAATGAGATAAAGTGTGACCGGTCCTTGAAATGGCCCAAAAAGTTGAGGGCAACCCCTCATAAGAGGAACGAAAACCTGTGGTGTGAATTTCACCAAGACCATGGCTATGTGACCGACAAGTGCTTTGCTCTGAAAGATGAAATTGAAAAAAATTTAAAAAAAAGGAAGTTAAGGAAATACGTTGACAAGAGTGCCTTCAAGAGAGGACGAGGGGACGACCCCAGGAAAAAGAAAAGTGATGCATGCAGAGAAGATCCTTCCAATAGAGGGGATGACCCCTCGAAGGATGAAGATGACCCGGACCTCCCGTCGAGAGATGACCATAGACCCGTAAAGAGCCTTAATATGATCTCACTCGATGTGGGGATGATCTACGGGGGACTAGCAGGAGAGGGTCGGAGGTCACAGACAGGAAGGCCCATGTAGCTGAAGCCAAGGCAGTGACAAAGTTGTGCATTCAACCTCTATAGAAGCAAAGTCTGAAAAGAAAAAGAAAGTTAATATGGATACTCTGATAGTGGGATTCTCAAGAAAATACTTCAAAGGCCTCTTGGGACTGCATGATGACCCTCTCGTCATCACTACCATGGTAAATGGGTACAAGGTGCTGAGGATCCTGGTAGATGGGGGTAGTTCTGCAGATGTCATGTTCTGGATGTGCTTCAAAGCCTTAGGCCTCAGCCGTGCTAGGCTCGTCCCATACCATCACCCATTGATTAGTTTCAGTGGGGAGAAATTCCATCCTTTAGGAGTGTATGAGGTCAATGTTAGGATGGGGGACGAGTGGCCGACATGGCTTACTAAGAAGTTCAACTTTTTCGTGATGGATGAACACGTTTTTTTAGCCTAAAACATTATACTGGGGCGAGTGGCCCTCAAGTAATTTGAGTTCGTGCCATCCACGGTTAATCAGATGATTCAATTCTTGACCCCTTATGGGGTAGGGGAAATTCAATGAGGCCAGACGACGGTACGGGAATGTTACTTCAATTCAGCCGAAGAAAGGGAGGCGCACAAGAAGGCAATGACCACTTACAATATTAACACCCTCAACCCCAGGGATGAGACAAAGTTGAAAAAAGTAAAAGCCGTAGAAGAGGTAGAACCCATCATCCTCAATGAGGATGAGCCGAAAAAAATCATCCAAATAGCCAAAGCTCTAAAGACAAACATCAAAGAAGACCTCAGTAGGATGTTAAGGAGAAGACAGAACGTCTTTGCATGGAGTCATGCAGATATGCCAGGGATCGACCCCGAAATCATGTGCCACAAGCTCAACGTGGTAGAAGGTGTAAAGTCGGTAAAGCAAAAGAGGAGAATTTATTCTCAAGAAAAATATGAGGTCATAAGGGACGGGGTCAAGAAGCTGGAAGATACTGAGTTTATTAGAGAGGTCATTTATCCCGAATGGTTGTCTAACATAGTCATAGTCCCCAAGGCCAACGGGAAGTGGAGAATATGTGTAGACTTAACCGACCTCAACAAACATTATTCGAAAGACAACTTCCCTCTTCCCGCATTGATCCGATAGTAGATGTTACCGCAGGCCATGAGCTAATGAGCTTCATTGATGCCTATTCAGGTTACAACCAGATCTTCATGAGCCCTGAAGACTAAAAAAATGACTTTCATTACCGATAACGGGACATACTGTTATAAGGGCATGCCCTTTGGCTTAAAGAATGTGGGGGCTACGTATCAGCGCCTTGTGAATAAAATGTCCGAAGACCAAATTGGGAAGTCTATGAAGGTGTATGTAGATAACATGTTGACCAAGAGTTTGAAGGCAGAGGATCATGTGGCCAACCTTGAGAGGACCTTTAATACGATGGGCAAGTATCGAATGAAGCTCAACCTGGCCAAATGTGTCTTCGGGGTCTAAGCAGGGAAGTTCTTGGGGTTCATTGTCAACCAAAGAGGCATCGAGGCCAATCCTGAAAAGATAAAGGCCCTCATAGAAATAAAGACCCCCAAGACCATCAAATACATTCAGAGGCTCACAGGGTGAGTGGCTTCTTTGAATAGGTCCGTGTCCAGAGCCACATACAAGTGTTTACCATTTTTTAAAATTCTCAGAAAGACCTTTGAATGGAGCGAAGAGTGGGATCAGGATTTCAAAGAGCTAAAGTCATACCTAGGGTCTCCTTTATTGTTATCACGACCAGTGCAGGGCGAACGACTACATGTGTACTTAGGCATTTCAGAATCATCCATCAGCGCAGCCATTGTGAGAGAAGAGGACGGAGTACAAAAGCCTGTGTATTTTAATAGTAAGGCACTCCAGGGGGCCGAGAAAACATACCCAAGGATGGAAAAGTTAGCCTATGCCTTGATCCATGCATCAAGAAAAATGAAGTCGTACTTCTAGTCCCATACAATGGTTATCCTCACTAACTCTCCTCTTAGGCAGGTCTTTCACAAGCCAGAAAAATTGGAGAGGCTAAGGGCCTGGGCTATAGAGCTGGGAGAGTTTGACATTGTATATCAACATAGGGTGGCCTTTAAGGGGCAAGCATTATCAGATTTCGTAGTTGAATTTACTTGGGAAGATGATGAGACTGAAGATGATAGCCTCGAGAAGACAGATACCGGACAAAGCAGAGTTGTTGACCCATCTACAGATAAGGCTGAGATAAGCATTGCTGGAGAAAAAGTTATCAAAAATGAAGAGGGAAGATATCTCTTTAGATAGGGGTCCCTCATCGAGGGAAATTTCTCAGAGGACCAGGCTGTGTGGAACCTCTTCGTTGAAGGGTCCTCTTACGAGAGAGAAAGTGGGGCCGAATTAATAATATCAGCACCAAACGGTACAGACATTGAGTACGCTATGAGGTTAAACATCAAAGCCTCCAATAACAAGTCTGAATATGAGGCCCTGGTAGCAGGTCTCTCCTTGGCTAATTCTCTTAGTGTCGACCACATCTTGGTCCATAGTGATTCAAGGCTAGTAGTGAATCAGATACTAGGAGCCTACGAGGCTAAGGACGAGAGAATGGCCAAATATCTTAAAGGGTAAAGACACTATTTTTAAGCTTCAAAGAAGTGAAGTTGAAGAGGATACATAGGCTCAATAATGGATGAGCCGATGCGCTTGCTACACTAGCCTCTGCGACTAGGGAAGGTATCAGGAGGACAGTCCTAGTGAAAATCTTGCTTCGACCAATGATTGAGGATGCAGAGGGAACACTTGGCTCTTGATTAAATATTAGCAGGGAGGCTTCATGGATGGACCCCCTAATTAGATACATTAAAGAGGGGGAGATGCCATAAGCAAAACAAGAAAGGAAGAAGTTGAGATACAGAGCCGCGAAATTCACTGTCATCGGAGATACCTTGTACAAAAAAGGGTTTTTTCTCCCCTTGCTCAGATGTGTGCACCCGTATGAGGTCCCACACATCTTATAAGATGTGCACGAGGGGTCATGTTCAAGCCATATTGGGGGCAGGTCACTAGCAAATAGGATAGTAACCCAAGGATATTGGTGGCCGACCCTAGGGAAATACGCCACGGCATACGCAAAAAAGTGTGATAAATGTCAAAGGTTTTCCACCATCCCTCACCAGAACCATCAGCCTCTTACCTCCATCACATCCCCATTGCCATTCATAGTATGGGGAATCGATCTAGTAGGTCCATTGCTTAGGGCCATCAATAATTATCGATACTTGATCGTAGCAATTGACTATTTCTCAAAATGGGTAGAGGCGGAGCCGATGGTAACGATCACCGAGCAGAAGACCTTCCAGTTTATTTGGAAGAACATTATATGCAGATGTGGTCTCCCCAACACCCTCATCTCGGATAATGGGACTCAATTCAAGAATACATCTCTAGAAAAATACTGCGAAAGAGTTGGTGTTAAATAATTCTTCTCGTCCCCAGGCCGACCTCAAGCTAATGGGCAAACTGAAGTTACAAATAGAACAATCCTACATGGGATCACGAAAAAACTTGAGAAGACAAAAGGAAGATGGGTCGGGGAGTTGTACGTTGTACTGTGGGCTTAGAGGACGACGACAAAGACTCTTATTGGAGAAACCCCGTTCATGCTAGCGTATGTCATCCCCATAGAGATTGGGTTTCCTATTCACAGAGTCCAAATGTATGACCCCCAGAGAAATATGGAAGAAAGGAGACCTGACTTAGACCTGATCGAGGAAAGAAGGGAAGACGCTGAGATAAGGCAAGCTGCCTACCAGTAGAGGACTGACAGGTTTTACAACCAGAGGGTAAAGCAAAGGCCAATCACTGTGGGGGACCTGGTCCTCAAAAAGACTTGGCAAAATCCTAAGAAGCTCCACCCATATAGGGCCATTGATGAAGTTGTCCCTGGAACCAACAGACTAGAGAACCTTGAGGGGGAACCCTTTTCCAACCCCTGGAATGCAGATCATTTAAAGAAATACTATCAGTAGTGTTTTAATGTCCTATCAAACCAAAGTTGTAATGAATGTGTTTCTCTAACAGAACACTTGAAATGTTAATGAGAATGTCATATTTTCCCCTCATCTTGTGTTTGTTAATTTTGGTAGGATTTGGGTTATCCTCGTTAAACCACCATCGGCTATGATGAGGTCAAATGGTGGGGACGACCCCCCATTCACCCTCAAGAAATACGATGGGGGACTTCAAATTTAAAACATCATTTAGTTGGTGGAAACCACCCTCGGCTATGACGAGGTAAAATGGTGGGCACGACCCCCCATTCACCCTAAATAAAGAGGAAGGGGACTCAAATTTAAAACATCATTTAGTTGGTGGAACCCACCCTCGGCTATGACGAGGGCAAATGGTGGGAACGACCCCATATTCACCCTCAAGAAAGACAAGGGGGAATTCAAGTTTAAAACATCATTTAGTTGGTGGAAACCACCCTCGGCTATGATAAGGGAAAATGGTGGGTACGACCCCCCATTTACCCTCAAGAAAGACGAGCGGGACTTAAAATTTAAAACATCATTTATGTTGGTGGAAACCACCCTCGGTTATGATGAAGGAAAATGGTGGAGATGACCCCCCATTCACCCTCAAGAAAGCCAAGGGGGTTAAATGGGATGGTTAATTCAAAATATCATGAATTAAGATAAATCACGCAAGAGGCAGGCACAGAAGACAGGAATATGCATTATATTATAAACAAAGTGTTACAAATGCTTGTCAAACAAAATAAAGTAAAAAAAATATTTGTTACATGAAGAGGGTATTGGCTACAAACAGCCGCCCTATTGAGTGACATCGGAGGACAGGGCTTCAACATCAATAGGAGTTTCTTCGACGACCAAAATAGGACGATCCTTATATGTGCCGGTACATTCGACGTGCACTTGGGACTCCACATGGGTTAAAGCCTCAGCAATAAGGTGGTCATCCAACTGAACTGCCTTAAGAGAGGGGTGAACTGAAGACACAACGTCAACAAATTTCAAGACGAACCACCAACATGCTGTCTTGATCCCCCTCTCCAAGTACTCAAGACCAAAGCCTTGAAACTCATCTGAAAGATTGTAGGACTCCATTGCATCTACCTTGACCTTTCTCACTGCATCAACAAGTTCACACTTGAATTGTTCCCCTTGGTTGGTCAAGGCCTCTTCCTTCTCTTTAATGAGGTCGTCCTTCACCTTCAAGGCCGCATCATGCTTCTTTATCAGCTCATCCAAAACCTTAGCATGACCAATCCTTGCACTTTCCAGCTCAGCCCTAGCTGTCTCTAATTCAGTCTATAAGTCGGCCTCATGCTGAATGGCTCTCTCAACCTCATAAATTTTTTATTGATTTTCGGCCATCCACTTGGTGTCCGAGGTAAAGCGCAGACAGTCTGCACAGAGATGAACACATATTAAGAGACCGAAGGAACAATTTGTGAAAATCTAACTAAAGAAGTGAAGTTAAGAGTACCTGAGCCAGAGTATGCAGACCATAGTCATACACCTTGGCCGGCGGCATCTTTGATAAAAAGTCGTAATCCACGGTCGAAGGAGCAGAAAATATGGAAGCTTTTCCCGCCCTCAGATGGGCTATGAGAGAAGAATGTTTGGCCTTTAGAAACGTCAGACTTTTGTCCTAAAATTTACCCATGGAGGAGGAGGAACTAGTCCCCTCGGTGTGTGTCTGAGGGGCCTCCACCCTTGCCCTCGTCTTAGAATCTGACCGAGGGTCAATCAAAACTTCTGGCTCCTTTCTTTTATTACTATCGACGGTCAGCTCAACATGTGTCGGCCCCACGGCCTTTTTCTTTTTCGGAGGCTACTAAGGATCTTTGCCTTTTTTCTTTCCCAAGTCAGATAGTAAACTTGGAGTAGTCATCTCCTAGAGCTGATCATATATATTTACAAGACAACCCGAAAAGGAGACAATATATCACAAACATACAGAGATAAAGATGAAACACTTGGAAAAAATCATAAATTGAGCAAAAAACCACTCACATAGTTCTGTTAGTGGCTAAACCTCAGACCAGCTTCTTTGAGGAAGAGAGGGGTCATCAAATCTTCAAATTTGGCAAGTTCACCCTCTTTCCCTCGCTCTTTCAGTTAGTCAATAATGATCATCTCCTCCAAGCTGAGTTCGGGGTCTGACTATGCTTTCATTAAAGGGTTGGACCATACCCTTGGGACCCTCGGACTATCTTCCACTAGCTCACCGTCGGTGGGGAATTCCTAATCCCCAGAGATAAAGAAAAACCATTTTTCCAATCATGATTGGAAGTTTGAGCCACGTGAATAAACTTCTTGTCGGACTTCCTTGCCCCAAAATGGAAATACCCAGGTTGTTTGGACGACGAGCTGATGTTGTAGAAGGAAATGAATAAATTGGCCGATGGCTCATCGGTAAATGAATTCTTCCATAGAGAGATATAGCCGAGGATAGTCCTCCACCAGTTGGGAGGAAGTTAAGAAGGAGCAACCCCAAGGGCAAATAGTATGTCAACTATTGCAGGGTGCAGAGGGAACATAACACATACCCTTAGCATCTGCTCGTAAACATCAATCTCTCCCTCGTCCCCCTGGAAGACTCTTTCACCTTTAGTTGGTACCCTCATACTTATATTGGATTGTATACCAAAGAGATGCCTCCATATTAAGAGATCGCAATCCTTAACTGATGATACATAAGTCGAGGCACTATAAGTATCAACTTGACCATCACCATCATCAGAACTCTCATTATCGTCCTTAGCCCTCTCGTCCCCGGATCCCTCAGCCTCGTTGCCTATCAGAGGGCCATCTGGAAAGGCTACTTGAAAAGTAAGAGGGGACAGGGTTGTTACAAGGATAACCTCAAAAGTTGTTGTGCCCTCGGCCTGTCTGCTAGGGCTAAGATTGGACGCCTCTCTCCTCCTAAAAGGACCAGCACCCATCGACGATGATGCCCTCTCATTCATTTCTCCCTCGTATGTCTGACTATCGTCTGGACGGCAGTACGACCCACAAGACTCATATGGTACTATTATGGCTAAAGGAATGGGGAAGATGGGTCATACCCAATTAGGGTCGGCCCCTCATCTTTGCTCATCCTCTTCTTCTATATGCCTAATCTCTACAAAGAGTTTCTCTCTTAGGGATGGGAATTCCTCAGCTAAATCATAAAGTCTTCTAAGCATTAGGGGAAGACCCTACACTTTGAAGGAATTTGTTTAAGCTAACGACAAATAAGTTCATAGTTGGCTAAGTTTGACTCTTGGATCAAACCAAAAGGAATGAAGAATTTAGTGGAAGAACACTCAAGAACATGAAGAACTCAGTTCGCTAGAGAAGAATGCCAGAAAGAGCAAGAAAGCCATAGAAAAACCACAAGGGGGCACTAAACCACCGCTGAAAGATGGAGGATGAAATCTAAGCAACCTTAAACCTAAATGTTGCCCTGCAACCACCAGTGCAAGGTGGGTCTACATGCCAGAAAAGTAAGGCAACCCAGAAAAAATGAAAAGAAACCCAAATACAAGAAACGAAACAGAAATTGAAGACAAAAAAAGGAATCTATGGCACAAGAAGTTACCTGAAGATGAAGACGGTGGCTGAGCGAAGCTTGATACAGAAAGTTGCCGAAATAGCGATGGAGTTGTTGAGAAATTAGAGAGAGAAAGATAAGACGCGAAGAAGAAAAAGAAAAGAAGTGACTTGAAAAATCAGTTAAATATCTTGATACTAAGTGAGCCCATTAACCAAGGTTATGTACAGACCATGAGGTGAGGAATCATTAGGGCATAAAGTCCCAAGCTGAGTGTGCAACCACCACATCTGGGAAACTGAAACGATGATGGACACATGACTAAGAAATATGATAAATGTCACTTATCCATCCAACCACACACTTGAGAATTCCAGGGCAACATTACCCCTCAACCATCTCAACAACATCAATGGCTAAGGGCTGGGGGTGATTGATATACCCATATATACCCTCGGCTAGGCTAAGGGTGTCCTCCACCCAGATGAGGGTTCACACCCAGGATGATTCCAATGACCACGGCTCCGTCACTGGAAGGATCAACCACGGACAACCATTCAAGGGGTCAACCCCTTAGCTTGGCCCAGATGACCCTACAAAGGGCCGACCCCTCTTAATGGCTCAGACGACCTTTCAAGGGGTTGACCCCTCATCATGGCCTAGACGACCCTATGAGGGTACGAACCCTCATCATAGCCCAGATGACCCTATGAGGGTACGACCCCTCATCATGGCCTAGATGACCCTATAAGGGTATATCCTTCATCATGGCTCAGACGACCCGTCAAGGGGCTAACCCCTAATGATGGCCCAGACCACAAGACGACCCGATGAGGGGATGATGGTATGAGGCCACATTCAATCGGACCCGATGCCAGCATCCACTTTATCCTTGGCCTGGCATCTTAGGTTGACGGTGACATCATCACAGCGCGTGATTTGGAAGACGCGTGGTACTCATATGGCACGTGGACAAGACCGTTATAACAATATCACCCCCTCACAAAAGGGAATATTATGTCATCATTAATCATAGGTGGCACCTCCAGGTGTCAGTAGGGGATTGGCTAGATCATCACTCACATGTGCCATGCATGCTTGAGGGTTACACTACTCCTCCCAAGACCTATATATACTTTTCATCTTCAACCCTGTAGGGGGATCGATAATGGTAACCCTAGCTAAAACTCTACTTGTACACATAGTAGAGAGAGTGAGCTTATGTGTATTTTATCCAAGGCCATTAGTGCCCATATTTAGTGGATCACACACACACAGTGGAGGTAGGCCTAATTGGATGAACCACTACACATCATTGTCTTATTCCTCTTATACTTAACCCTTTCTATACACTTACACATATACATCTCTATGGTTGCCATTGTTATTACTGTTTGAGCTCATCATCACATATCTGGTGGTGCTGAATCTTAGAATCATCATTGCCTATATGGCTACTTTACTTTAATTTTAGAAAAATTTAGTGAACTTCGTTGTATAGTACCTTGCAAGGAAGATACATGCTTAGGTTTCCATGTACATGATTGTATATTTTACTAAACACATAGGTATGCGCGAAGGACCTCGCGGTAAAATTAAACATCAAAGAGTGTAAAAATTAAATATTACTAGTTTGCATCACACATTACATACTATTACTTTTCATATTATTTAAACCTTATACCGTCAAAAGATCCAAAAATAAAATGGTTGAAAGAATTTTTTACTTTAGGAAGGTCACTTTATCTTAGGGAACGTTCATGCTTCGGAAAATTCACATCTCTATAAACAAGAGGTTTGTACTTTCGAAAACTCACTTTCCCAAATAATGCTTGTACTTTTGAAAAGTCACTTCCCCGAAAGGATAGTTTCCATTGAGTGTCCTCATTCTATTCGTTCACTAGTATGGTATATCGAACAACTTCTCACTTGATCCCAATGTATTTATGACAGTGAACGTTTGAAGCTTGTTTAGTACTGGGGTATATCGAATCAGCTCTTACAGCTATCCAACAATTGGGTAGAACAGTATAATATGTACCTTAAATATTTCTCTATCCAAAATGCCCAATATATCGTGCCTTATGACCATGAAAAGCGATCCTCGAATAATCGATTCACATTATCCCTTTTACATATGGAGAAAGGTTTAGGAACATACCCTACTACACAAAAAGAACAAGATACTTACGGGTCAACTGTCGTGATATAATTTGTGAAAATTGTGATATGGATAGAGGCTAGTCTAAAACCCCTCCAAATATCTTCCTTGCATAAGGGAGATTAACAATATGAATCAGCAAGTCATCGTCATGAGAATGTTAGGATTCTATGGAATAATTTGTATTTCATTTTGCCACACACAAATTCAACTTTACTAAATTTTATCTCTGATTAATTTAGTTGTGCGTATAAAGATGTAGTACAAATTTTAATTCACAAACTAAGCATGAAAATAACACGGACAATTAAGGAGAAATCCATAACAGGGCAAAACCTATATTCAGCACTATAGAATAGTTGATAGACAGACGACTTACAAATTACTTAGACAACTAAATATAACGCATAAACTCTTCAATTTATTCATAAAAAAATGGCACAATCCGTTATCGTCCACAGGAAGCAACCTTCCCTTAGTATCCACCTATAATCCCTCTACTTCTTCAGTAGTGAAACCTTAGTTCCACAAATCAGCAGTAGGGATTTCTCTCTATAATATTTTTTCAACTAGAAAGGTTCTTCTTGATTTGATAAAGTGGTATTTATTTTTCCAAGGGGTTTGGAATAATTATGAAAGAGTTTGATCACAAAGAGAATTCAAAAAGTTTGAAAAAAACTTTTAAAATGATTTCTTCAAGTCTCTAATCCCATCTCTCCTTTTATAAGGAAGTTAGTTGCAAACGGATAATTATTAGAAATTTGGATCAGATATAATCTTAAAAAAAATATCGCGCAGTCATTCCAACGACAGGTACTCGTTTGAATATCACACCTATTTTCATTTGATTAGGTATTTACGACATATCGAACGAGATTCTAGAGAATGATGAGAAAGACCTTGTTTGATCGTTTGAAGGGCTCATTCTAATGAACTACCCTTCCTCATCAGAATGGGATTCCAGAACTTGACCAAAAGGCAACGTTTCAAGTTTCATTTGAACCAAGAGAACTCATTCTAACGACATAGGTAGTTCGTTCGAACGATAGGCTGTTCTCGTTCTAACTACATATTGAGTTTTCTAAAGTTTTCTTTAAAAACATTTCAAACCATTTTGAAAAATAAACTCTTAAAAATTCTAAAACCCCTAAAAAATAAAGTAACGCTTTACCAAATGAATCGATAACTTCTTCTAAATTTTTGGAGATGTACTATTCTTGAATCTTCCAAAACTCTTCAAATTTGTCTTCAAATCCCTAGAAGTCGTGAAGGTGCAGTGTAGGTGTAATGGGGTAAGCCAAAAATAAAAATAAAGTGTAGAACTATAAAACTTGCTCTCATAAATCTCCCCCTTTAGCTATTCTGGTACAAAACAAAAATCAAGCCAAATTGAATCATAAGGACTAAGAATAAAAATACCCTCCCACATGAGACAGACAAGTTGATCTTCCCTTTGTCTATATTTGTCTTTATTTTATGTGGTCCAAATGATCATCATTTAGGCGAAACATCCTACCCACACGGGACAGACAAAATATTGTGACGCTTACGATTTTAAAAAGATAAATAAAACTCCCCTTCAATTTGTTCTCCCCCTTTTTGTCCGTAATAGACAAAGGAGCAGACACTACTCACGATAAATAAGCATCACACGAGGAAACAAGATATCATCACAATGATAATCAATTAATGCACATGTAATGATAAACTCAAAAGCATAATAATAAGGAAACCCAGAGAAAATATGCCTCTCTTTTTGAAAATTTTCAAATTTTTTAAGTAAAAATATAGAGTGTACAAATATAACACACTATGGAATAACACTAAAATATTTTAATCGTGAATATAATTGTGTGAACATTTTCCATAGGAAAATCAACATAAACATTCGTAACATAGGTGCACGAAGGCATGAGACACTTTGGAATAAAGAACTCAAAGTCTTCCTAAGATGTAAAAATTGTGAACTCAAATGAACTTAACTCTACTAAATCACTATATCACGAACTTAAGTGACTCTCACACCAATAACGAAAAATTATTTAATGTTTTTCAAGAAAATCTATTGTGCAAACACATTGATCTTATACTTTATAACTACCTCAAATCTCTCATATATAAGAATGTACTCTCAAATATTTTGACGAAATCATAATGCTCATATGCAATGAAGCATCAATGAATCTAATACTAATTGGCCTGGCACTTCTGTTTTTATGTGCCTCTAATCTTTTTAGGCTCTTTTATGAAAATGGTGACTTTTAATGAAGATAATATTTTGATTTTTCATATGCCATTTCCATTGCTTAATATATAACAATAACACCCCCCCCCCCCCCCCAAAAAAAAAAAAATCAGGGCAATGGTTCTTACATGCACAAATTATCTCTTTTTAGATTTGGTTCGTTATTAAGCAGAATTGAGATGAGAATATCATATTTGACAAATGAAAAGTAAGCACAACTTCATAAAGTTCGTGCACATGTACAATAAAGATGATAACTAGTCTAACATTTAGATAGTAGCCATCAAAACATTCATCTCTTTCTCTAAATCACACACATTAAGAGTTAAATATTTATTAATCTTTTTTATTTTTAAAGTCTCGAGGTAAAGTTCATAGAATGTTTTTTAGAGTACACCTTCACCTTTACTCAAATTATCTTCCTCACTTTCACTTTCTCTAGAATGATTCGAAACATCATTGAGGCACTCACGTTTAGAAATGTCCTCGTTGGCATAGGACAAACTATAAGTACTCATCTGACTGGCCATGAATGCAACACACAGTTAATGCGGTGACTCATCACCAGAATTCACCAACTCGATGTCATAATCGGTAAGAGTGGCCTTATGTGCAACATTATTGCCTCCTCTCTTTATCCTAGTGGGACACTCATGTGCCTTATTCTCTTTTCCATCATATTCATAGCATCTCACTTCATTATTCTCAAAAACACTCTTTCCCACATTCCCATTTTTATTTTTTTCAAAAATATTTTCTTTGGAAAAATTTTATTTGCTAAATTTGAGAAAATTTTTGAAATTTTTAGGAAAAAGGAAAAATCATCCAACTCAAAGTTAAATTCAGACTCAAAATGACAAACTTTTTCCTTCTTTTTTTTAGACTGAGCCTTTAAAGAAATTCCTATTTCCTTTTTCATAACAATTATAGGAAACATGTCGATTTCATAAGTTTTAAGATCTTCTGTGAATTCTTCTAACCTAAGAGTATGTAATATTCCTAATGATTTTAGGATAGGGACTTTAGGCATAAAATGGGCAGGAAAGGATCGCATAATCACTTTAACAACTGTCGTCATAGGAATTTTCTCAACTGAATTGAAGCTAGAGTTTATAATATCTAACAGACATGCGTAAAACTCATAAAGTTATTCAAACTCTGGCATAGTGATTATCTCAAATTACGTGGTGAGATTTTTCATCTTAGAAGTTTTTATAGCGTTGGTACCCTCATGAGTGAGATGGAGGGTATCCCAAGCTTCTCTATATGTGGTGTACATGATGATGCAACAAAACTCGTCCGGGGTGCTGGCTCCAGAAATAGTACTTAAGCCGTCAGAGTTATACAAACTCCATTTAAATTTATCCTTGATCCGAGCAGTGATGAGTTTAAGACTTTCGACATTGTCATTGATCACTGTGGGTGGTGTCCACCCCCTTTCACATACAAGCCAAACATGCTCATCTATAGATTTTAATGTATATCTCATCCCAGCTTTTCAGTAAGCATAGTTTAACCCATTAAACACAAGCATCCTATTATACAAATTATTTATAAAATCCAAAATTTTAAACATCACCAATTTTTTTTAATAATGATATCATTTTTTTGTAAAAAGGATCACATAATATTTTAGTGCAACTAGCGCTGATACAAATTTGAGAATGTTGGGATCTTATGGAATGATTTTTATTTTAGTTTACCACAAACAAATTCAATTATATTAAAAAATTTATTTGATTAATTTTGGTGTGCAAATAAAAATGTAGTCCAGCTTTTAATTCACAAACCAAGCATGCAAATAACACGAAGAAGAAAGGTAATATTCCTAAAAGGGAAAAACCTATATTCAGCATTATAAAATAATTTACAAGAAGCCGACTTTAAAACTACTCAGACCAACTAAGCATAACTCATAGATTCTTCAATTTCTTATGTGGAAAACGGTCCAGTCTAGTGATGTCCACATGAAGTAGCCTTCCCTCGGTATCCATCGATGAACCTTCTTCTTCTTCAAAAGTGAAACCTTGGGTCCACAAATCAGTAGTGAAGATTTCTATCATAAAGGGTTTTGAACTAGAAAGGTTCTTCTTGATTTAATAAAGTGATCTTTATGTTTTCCAGGGGTTTAGAATAATCATGGAAAATTTTAATCACAAAGAGAACTCAAAAAGTTGAAAAAAGCTTTCAAAAATAGTTCTTGAAGTCTCTAATCACATCTCTCCATTTATAAGGAAGTTAGTTGTAAAGGGATAATTATTAGAAAATTGGATTAGATATAATCTAAAAAACAAAGTCTCACGCTCCCATTCAAACGACAGGTACCTCGTTCAAACGACCCTTATATTTTCATTTGATCAGTTATCTAACGATATATCAGACGATATTCCAAATAATGATGTAAAAGACCTTTTTCTATCGTTTGAAGGACTCGTTCTAATGACATTCCTTTTCTCGTTCGAACGACTTCAAACAAGGCTTCTAATGAGATTCCAGAAACTTAACCAAAAGACGACATTCCATATTTCGTTCGAACCAAGATAACTCATTCTTATGACATAGGTAGTTCATTTAAACGATAGGCGAATCTCGTTCTAACTAGATACATACTTTTTCAAGATTTTATTTAACATTCTAAAAACATTTTGAAAAACAAACGCTTAAAAATTCTAAAACTCCTAGAAAAATAAAGTAACCCTTTACCAAAAGCATCCATAACTTCTTTTAACGTTATTGAGACATATGATTTATCAATCTTCGAAAAGTCATCAACTTTGAATTTAAATTTGTAGAAGTCGTGAAGGTTAAGTGTAGGTGTAATGGGATAAGCCAAAAATAAAAACAAACTGAGCAATTATAAAACTTTCTCTTACACGTTAAACCAAAGGTACCGTATATTGGATTCCCCTAACCACATTTTATTTTGAGAAGATGCTAGACTTCAGACTTTTATTTCATTTCTTCACATTCCAAAAATGAGAGCTCACCCCTATTCACCCGAATCTAACGAGACTCTATAAAATTTCCCCTCCTTTAAAGATAATACTAGTCAAAAATATAAAAAAAATATGTCTAAATATGGTTAAAAAAGATAAGAGAATTGCATCAGATGAAGTTATTGCATATATGAGTCCTTCCCTCTATATAGTGTCCTTTATCAATCCTTCCATCTGAGAAAAACCTGAAGACAATGCCCTAACTTTTTCTATTGATAATACTATCACAAAAAATAATCCTACTATGTTCTTACCGTGGAAATTCAAGTTTGTGTTCCTTTACAGTCGTGTAGTCTTCAGCGAGATCCCTACCCAAGATTGTCAAATATTCATTGTCGTATGATCCATATCAAGCGAATAAGACCAAGTATCATCAGCTATGGATCATATTCAGAGACAACTTGAGCACATCACTACTTCCCACAACATTATCCTGTTCGAGATCAGGGAACTAGTTCAAACCCGCGCCCTTATGTAGGGAACCTATATCATAACAATAGAGAACATAATTCCTCCTCGAATCCCTAACATTGGTACACCACTTCTGATGCCTATCGAGGTCATACCCGCCAACCCCCAGTATCTTCCTGCTCTAGTTCCATCTCTGTCTTCCCTTACTAACATATGTTTTCCCCACTTCCAGTTGCCATTTCTCCCACTTGGTTACTTTGAGCCCTACCATCTGTAACACGAGTACCCGAACACCACCTTCCAATGTCCTCCATAGGATAAATATATTGCTCCTCCATCAGTCAAAGAGGTTGCCCCCGAATAAATCAGAAGATAACACAAGTACAATCTGAACCCCTTTCTCCTTCAAGAGGCCATTAACAAGATAAAAATCACGAATGAACTTACCAATACCAATAAGATGGCACTATATCTTAAAGCTTAACTACTTAACAAAATCAAGGTGCCAGTCTTCAAACCTATAAAGGGGTAGGCTCTCCCATCACCCACCTATCCAATTACTACATTGAGATAAAGGTTTAAAACATCGACTTAGGGGTATTAGAAAAGATATTCTCATCAACGCTCGCCAAAGTAGCCCTTACCTAATATATATGCTATAATTGGGAAGGCACTACCTAAATATGGGACAATGTATGTCGTGCCTTCCTGAAGTAGTAAAAATACAATAAGGAACTTGGCATCAACTATAAGGATCTAAAAATTTAAAACATGAGGAAGGGAAGGAACTTGGTATTTCATCACTCGTCAAAGAGAGAAAGCTAATCAGATGGTCAATTGTCTCGTAGAGCATGAATAGATAGATATCATAATTAGAAACCTTCAAAGGGAAGCGCAAAGTGAACTTGGTCTCATCTGGATCCCCAATTTCAAAGCCTTCAGTCATATAGGGAGTAAGATCAAAGAAAGTATATCCGATAAATCTATGAAACCTATTAAAAATTACACCACACTACTAACCTGTTCTCCTTTCGTAAGAACCCACATGGGGCATCCACGTCTAATTCTCGATAAATATGATTTTTGGTTACCTAGGGAAAACGGAATTAAAAATCATACAATACGAGTTTTGGTAATTAGTCATTCTCGATAAATATGATATTTGATTGGATATTGTGAGGAGTAAAATCCACATATGTCAAATTCTTAGAGATTAGTTGATGATTCTTTGAATTGAGAATTATGTTTTTAAAGTTTTTATGTTCTATGTAATTACTGATGATTCGGGGGAGTGTACTCCAACTCTATTTTCTCACATTGATTTAAAAACTACATAGTTATCGTCGCATGCGCAGTAAATTCACTAGTTTAATTAATGTTCATTAGTTGATAGAAAAGTTTCACAAACAATCCCCATTTCCTTCTTTTTTTGAGCCAACCGAAAGGTTAATTGTCTTTCCTACTCATCGTTATGTTTTATGTCATATTCCATTGTTCGATACCCATCTTGCTCAGATTATTACTTATGCGAGTGGCTTGCACTTCAGCCGATATAAACATACACTAGAGACACTTTTTATATCGCGTCAACTTTTTGGCACCGTTGTTGGGGATTATGTAGACGTTTAGGTTAGGTCAAGTTAATAAAAAAATTCCTTTAATTCTTAAAAAGCCAAAAAATAAAATCATAAAATCAAAAATTCAGAAAAAGAAAAAAGAAAAAAAATATAGATTCTCTCAAATACTTACATGCAAAATCCTCAACCAACTCTTCAATCCACTCTAACCGGAATTCATGAAAATTCTATTATTGAATATAATCCCGATAGCCAACACACTCCTCGCATTTCACAATTTTGTGATGATATCGAGTCATTAAGAGAGAGCGTGATGTCTAAAAATTCTAGTTATGTTACGAATGAGGGTGAGATACCGCATCGCTCTAAAAGAGACCTCTTATATCCCGAGAGAACCGTCGCTTCAACATGCATTACATTCCCGTATAATGCGGGGTAATTTCTCTTTCACAATGGGAAGATCTATACTCTTCACACATTGCATAGTTTTGAGTCGAAAAAACCATACCTCCATGTCTGCAAGTTCAAAGAGGTATGTGAAACTTTTAGCAATCAAACGTGCACCCAATACATCATTCGCCTCAAACTTTTTTCCTTTCTCCCTGAAGGATAAGGCCAATATATGGCTATGGTCTTTGGCATCGAACCCTATTGGAACGTAGAGAGATATGTAAGGTAAGTTTCTCCTGAAATTCTTTCCTCAACATCGAACCAATTCCATAAAAGCTCAAATTATAAGGTTTAAACAATAAGAGAATGAGCTCTTCTATAGATGTAGGGATCATTTTAATGAGTTACTTAATATGTTCCCACACCACGATTGGAGACTCATTTCCTTTTTCCATCATAGGCTAAGCTTGAGTTCCAAACAACTCGTTAAAACCATGTGCTCTGAGGAATTTCAAGGTTTAGACATAGATGATGCCAAGGCTGACCCTAAGTATGTCACCCAGACTACTCGAGCATGGGACACATCCAATCCAAACACCTAATCTCGGTCATGACAAACTTTCACATCTCCATCGACGTTCGTACTTTACCATTTGGACATGGAGGCCGAGTTGAAGCATCAAATTGACCAACTTGACAAGAGGTTGGAAGACCTAGTCTACATGAGAGGAAGAGAAACATTTGGTTCCACTCAAGCATTTATAGAGGAGTTATGTGCGATTTGGGAGGTGTGACATCCCCCGAAGGAATTCCTGACAATACCCGCCCACAAAGTGATGCTTCAAGAGCAAGTGGAAGTGGTAGGAGATTTTAAGGGTAATTTCAATGCCCCTTATGAGAATTCTTATAACCCTTCGTGGTGGAACCATCCCATTTCAACTATAGGAAACCACACATAGTGATGAATCCTAATTCACATGTTGTCCCACCCACGCCACCGCTCCTACATTTCCAACAGGATCCACCTGTGCAAGCACCACCTCTTGTGTCTTATACCACCCAACCACGTAGAAATATCGAGGACATTTTGAACTAATTTATGCAAACCCAGTCATCTATCGATGCTCAAAATGCCCAATAATTTTCTGAATTAAAAGCGTCGATCTCAAAGATACATCCATCCTTAATTGTCCAAGAGAAGGTCATGTTTTCAGCCCAAGGCCAAAGACCTCCCCAAGGTCAAACTAGTGTTAACTCTACTTCTGATGATAATAAAGAGCAATGTCAAGTCATGACAACCCTACGTAGTGGGAGATTTGCTGACTTATAACCTCCCCCACACAACGAGCTTAACTATAAGGAAGGTTCTCCTGACACAAAAGAGGCCGAAGATGACCCCTTGAATGAGAGTGACAATGGTGACACTAGTAGGCCCGAAGTTAGAGTGAAACTAGCCAAGTTTTGAACCTTTGGCTCAATGGTTGGTTCCTCCTCCTTAAGGAGCCTCCCATGTGCTAAATCATGTTAAGATTAATTTACCTTTTCTCAAGGCAATCAAGAAAATTCCCAACTATGCAAAGTTCCTTAAACACTTATTGACAGTGAAACGTAGATTAAAGGTTAAAAAGAATGTTTTCCTAGCACAAAATGTGAGCTCAGTTATTCTAAGTGACCTCCCACCTAAGTTTAAAGATCCGGGTGCACTAACCATGTTGTGCATTATTGGAGAGAACAACATCGATAGATCTTTATCAGATTTAGTGGTGAGTGTTAACATTCTCCCTTACTCAATCTATAGAAAATTAGATTTTGGGCACCTCAATCCCACTGAGATCGCTCTCGAACTCACGGACCGTAACTCGAAGACATCTCCAGGGATTTTTGAGGAAATGGTACTCCAAGTGGACACTTTCTACTTCCTGGTGGAGTTTTTCATTTGGAACATGGAGCCCTCCATCCCCTCGAGTAATCATGTTGCCGAAATCCTTGGCTGCTAATTCTTAGCTATGGCTAATGCACTGATTGATACCTGGAATGGGAAAATGCAACTCACATTCGTATATATGACTATTTATATAAATATCTTTAACATCACCAAGAAAGTGGGTGATGAGGACGAGTTTCACGCGGTGTATCTTATAAAGGAGGTGATAGATGAGCACATATAGGGAAGTTTGGGTGGGGACTCAATAGGAGCGTGCCTTAGTTCGAGTAATGAGTCCAATTGGATATACACCGATTTTGATAGGGACGTAAGTGAGTTAAAAATGATTTTAGATGAGAGTGCGACGGTTGAGGATGTTAGAGATGTTAGTTGGGTTTTTAGATTCTAGGAACTAACACCGAGGGAGTTGCGCACGGTTCCCTCTGATGAAAATTTTACAGCCCTCGAATTGAAGAAACTACCCTCAAATGTAAAATATGCTTATTTGGGAGAGGATGAGACATTTCCGATTATTTTCACCTCGAGCCTAAATAAAGAGAAAGAGGGTAAGGTATCATCGATTTTGAGGAAGCGTCGTAATGCTTTTAGTTGGAGCATTGCCAATTTGAAGGGTATAAGTCCCCCAATTTCTACCCATGAATCCACCTCGAGCAGGACATGAAACCTTCGAGGGAAATGCAAAGGCATTTTGAAAAAGCGTGGAGTTGGATCCCCGGAGTTTGATGATCACAATTAAAATAATAATAATTTCCTTTTCAAATAAATGCGGAAGCGTTGAATACAAGTGATGGTTCCACAAAACAACAAGTCCGGGTTTTAATATCTTAAGAAACAAATTAAAACAACATAATTCAAGTCCTAGAATTTGCCTAAGTCATCATTAACAATTATTCAAAGTTAGGCGAAACCATATTAATGCAAGTGACTTGAATAAACCAAATTTAATCCAATATTAAATTAAAGTCCCAATTTAAATTAGTGTGAATGTAAACCCAAATTTTATCTTGAAATTATCCTAAGCATGCGTTCTAAATTATTGTGCAAGATAAAATAAACAAGGTCACACTACACCGCGATATACGAGGAAAAACCCACTAACGGGAAAAAACCTCGGGACGGCCCTAGCCTCAAATCCACTAAAAATGGTATTACAAAATACAAGACAAAAGACTTACTTCCTAAACTCGAACCCTCTCAAGCCGTGATGCTCCTTCTTGTATCAACCTCCAATTAGCGGATAACCAACGGAGCTCCACCGTGGTCTCGGAATACACCGATAGGACTTTAAACGGTCACCGTCACCCGAACATGGAGCCTTTCTCCAAACGGGTAGAATCTCAACAAAGGTCTTCTTTGTGATGGGGTGTAGAAGCAAACCCGAAACGTCTCTTGAATTCGGTAGAGAAAACCGGTGCCAAAAGCTCCAAGTAAGGATATGTATATATAGAACTTGGAATAAACAACAATGGGTGTAAACTAGAGTGTGTATGAATTTACCATTAAAAATTAACACTCAAAACTTGAACATTTTCCCTAAATAAATTTGCTCTCAAACTCTCTCTAAGAGATGGATATGGAATGGAAAAGTTGTCTTGGAAAATGTGTTTCCCGCACATAATATTGCATGAAAAATGTTGGTTGAAAACCAAGTGGAGGAGTGGGGAAAAACTGCAAAAAACTGCCAAATAACTGTTCCCGCTGGAAGTTCGTTCGAACGAACGTGATTCTCGTTCGAACGAGACTTCTAACGAGTGACCAGCCTGGGCTCGTTAGAGGTTCGTTAGATACCTCGTTAGAACGAACCTTCGTTCGAACGACATATCGAACGACATATCGAACGACTATCCAGTTAGGATCGTTGGCAAAACTCGTTCGAACGAACCTGGTTCGAACGACAAAACTCGTTCGAACGAAATCTGGTTCGAACGAAAAAACTCGTTCGAATGACATTTCAAACGAACAAACAGAAAGATTGAAAAATTCGATTTTGGCCCAGAAACTTTTATATACTTATTTTTAAGTTTCTAATTGATTCTTTCTGAAAAATAAAATGCAGTTTTAATTCACCTAACACCCAATACAAATTGTTCCAAGCTCCTATATACATATAAATACATTCATACCTTGGGAGCATGGAACCTAAGTTGATGACGTACAAACGAGGCACATAAACTACGGCATGTTGATGATGTTTTATACTCTTTGCCGCTACGTCTTCAACAAACACTTCATTGGTCTTGAATATTACAATTAAATAAAATCCTATGAAAAAATGTTTTTGTCCGGAATTGAGCCAAAACTATAAGAGGACTTAATTGGAAATTTGTGTCCTTACAAATCTCCCCCTTTGGATATTCCGGGACAAAAACCAAACAAAAATCCTAAAGGGCCGTCAAGCTCTACTAGACTCAAAACATAACCCGCCCAATCTTGACTCAACCCAAGGATTAAACTCTTTGCCATAGAAAGATGCCGCTATAGAATAATTCCTGCACACTTAAGCAAACTCATCAAATGCATAGGGAATATCAAAATATTAAATGCAATTTTTAATTAATTACTCCCCCTAAATTAATTCTCCCTTTAAACACATGACCTACTTAGAAAGACGTCTCCCCCTAAGATAAATCTCCCCCAAACGAAGATACGATAATAATAGGATTAGATACCATTTCTCCCCCTATCATCATTCTCCCCCTTTTGTTCGGGAATAGGCAAAGGATAAAGAACTAAGAAACAGCAAGCGAAAGCTTAAGGTGATAAGACATGAAAGCATATGGGCAATTAAAAACAAGGAAAAGACAAACAAATATCATATATATATATATACTAGAAATATATCAATGAACCACTTGCATATATATATAGATATAAACACACACATGACACAAAATACAATAAGTTTGCACACTCGTATGGCAAAAATGTGTCATATGGAAACGGAAGTGTAGGGGTGTGAACAAGCAACAATTAAATTTAGACCCAAACACTTAAGAAACGTTCACGGAGTTCTCATTTGATTGCAAACTTCATCACAGTTAAATATAACCTCATGTGACAATATAAAGATTGAACTCAATGAACAAACATACACAATGCATACAAGCCTAGCATGATGGTGATTCTACAAACCAAATAGGGTCATGACATTAAAGACAACTAGGATAAACGGACATTGTGCAAACCGTTGATATACCATCCAATTCTCCCTCAATAAGCATATATATTCTTTTGTTTTTGAATGAATATATCAAACAAACATAGGCCTTGGCAATTGCTTTCTTTGAATGCCAAATATTCTATTTTTAGGCCTTTGGATCACGTATTTCTTTTAGATCCAATCAACGGTGGCTTACAATCGCAAAGGATTTAATTCATCCTTTCGGAGCCCTTCCTCGTGCATATATTTATTTATCATGTTTTCATTTTTCGCACAAATCTCACACGCAACGGATTTTGACATGCACTAGTCCTCCTAGGTCATAGATATGTAGATGACTAGATTGATAGGAGAACACCTCAAAAAGCTCAAATATAACATGTGACATTAAGATTTCAAAAGAGCTCGTGCATGTGTGAATAGAGGCATATAGAAATAGAATCCATTTGAACAATACAAAATCCAACTACTCCATATAAAACATGGTAAAGAACATTGTAAGGATTGAAAATCTAAACCAAAAGTTCTAGCCACATGGAAGCGTAAACGATGGGATTCAAACACAAGTATATGCCACATAAAGTGTGTCAAACAAAAATACACACAAAACAAAATCTTTTTGAGTTTTTTTTTTTAACAATTTTTAATCAAAAATATATATATATACTCAAAAGACTAAACAAAAATCATTTGTATTTTTCATTAAGCTTAAATGAAATAAATAAAACACAAATGATAAACAAAAATCTTTTTATATTTTTCAGTTAAATCAAACACAAAATATAATACAAAAAGATAAACAAGTCATGATTTCTAGCATGAGATATGAAAATAGGCAATGACTAGAAAATGACTAAACAAGCATACATTTAGCATATGAATATAGCATGAATTACAAACGCTAAAGTATGCAAACACTAACACATTTATCCTTTAGATTTAGCAAGGGAGGAGGCATGTGTAAGTAAATGAGAATCAAAATCCCTATTTTGTAAGGCAACCAAGTCGGATTTCCTAACCCAAATTAATGAAGAATTACTATCTTGGGGTGTAGGAACGTTAGCTATCGTGGTTACTTTACTATGGGATTTTCTAGGAATTCGTTTGAGATCTAAACAAAATTTCCTAAGATGACCTTGTCGACCACAATGTGTACAAGTAAGAGCATGTCGAAAAGATTTATCTAAGGATTGATCATTAAATGCATTCCTAGAAGATTCTCCTAAAACATTGGTTTTGACTTTAGGGTTA
This sequence comes from Sambucus nigra, assembly GCA_949130495.1. Taxonomy (NCBI): domain Eukaryota; kingdom Viridiplantae; phylum Streptophyta; class Magnoliopsida; order Dipsacales; family Adoxaceae; genus Sambucus; species Sambucus nigra. Next base: position 350,056,417 of record OX422222.1, on the reverse strand, counting down.
AAATCATTACAAGAATTGAAGCCTAAACCAAAAGTGTCATTTTTAATTTGGACTGTTCCTAACATTTTATCTAGTTTTTCGTTTTTCCGAACGACACTCCAAATCAAATTTGACATTACTAGAATCTTTTAATTTATTTTCCAATTCAACAATGTTAGATTCTAGTTAAGAATTACGCTCTTCAAAAGCAAGAAGCTCCTTTTTCAAGGATTCCATTAAACCCCTAAGGCTATCTCTCTCTCCTTCTACATATTCAAGCTTCTCTTGAAGAGCCCTCACATGTGTCCTAAGGTCTTCTATTAAGGAACTTTCATCAATGACCTTGACACTCTCTCTTAAACTCGCTTATAACTTCAAATTAACTCTTTTCAATTTAATAGATTCTTTATATAATTCATGAAAAGCATTTTGAAGTTCACTCATATCAACCTCTTCTTCATTTTCACTCTCTTCTTCTTCTTCACTCTCACTATCATCAAAAATAAGAGAATCATGTACAATGACCTTGGAAGTTGCATGTGCTATAATTTCATCATCCGATGAGTTCTCATTATCACTCACATGTGCCATAAAAGCCACAAAATTTTTCTTAGTGGGGGATTCGGGCTTCTCTTCCTTATCACTATCACTAAGGGTCGCATTATATGAAATGGGTCGTTTACCCTCTTTCCTTAGTTTAGTGGGGCACTCAAAAGCCCTATGGCCATAACCTTCATAACCAAAACATTTATTAGACTCGTCCCTATCAATATTTTCATTACTAGGTTTAGGGATCTTATCGGCTTTAGAAATCTTCTCGTTTTTATCATGTTTAGAAGATTCAAATTTCTTAAAATCATTTTTAACTTTATCTTTGTTAAATTTAAGAAATTTTCTAAATTTACGAGCAAACAAAGCCATATCTTCCGAGTCACTATCACTATCGCTCTCTACTACTTGTTTAACCCCTTTGCGGGCTTTTAAAGCAACGCCCTTTTCAATTTTCTTTTCAGTTTTAGAGGGAAACATATCTAGTTCATAGGTTTGTAAATCACCTACAAGCTCTTCTAATTTCGTAGAGTCTAAAGTGGGTAAAGAATTTAAAACGGTCACCTTTGGAATAAATCTATCGGGTAGGGACCTTAAAATTTTCTTTACTACACGGTCGTCAGGTATTTTCTCTCCCAAGTTAAAGGATGAATTAACAATATCAGAAAGTCTAGCATAAAATTTATCAAATGTTTCTTTTTCATCCATTTTGATAGTTTCAAATTAAGTAGTGAGGTTTTGGAGTTTAGAAGCTTTAACGACACTCGTTCCTTCATGAGTTAATTGTAAAATATCCCAAGCTTCTTTAGCGGTTTCACACGTCATAATACGTCGGAATTCATCCGGTGCGACAGCACTAAACAAGGCATTTAAACCTCGGGAATTGAAGTTTGCTAGCTTAAACTCATTTTCAGTCCATCTATCAACGGGTTTGGGAACATGTACATTTTCAATTAAATGTGTTGGTGGGGTCCAACCGTTAACAACAGACATCCAAACACGTTCATCGATAGATTTAAGTGCCGATTTCATTCGCGCTTTCCAATACGCGTAGTTAGAACCATCAAAAATATGAAATTTTGAAAATGGGGAAAAATCCATATTTAGCCAAAAAGTAAAGGATCTTTAACGAAATAATTTATCGTTTTTGGCTCTGATACCAATTTGAAAAAGCGTGGAGTTGGATCCCCGGAGTTTGATGATCACAATTAAAATAATAATAATTTCCTTTTCAAATAAATGCGGAAGCGTTGAATACAAGTGATGGTTCCACAAAACAACAAGTCCGGGTTTTAATATCTTAAGAAACAAATTAAAACAACATAATTCAAGTCCTAGAATTTGCCTAAGTCATCATTAACAATTATTCAAAGTTAGGCGAAACCATATTAATGCAAGTGACTTGAATAAACCAAATTTAATCCAATATTAAATTAAAGTCCCAATTTAAATTAGTGTGAATGTAAACCCAAATTTTATCTTGAAATTATCCTAAGCATGCGTTCTAAATTATTGTGCAAGATAAAATAAACAAGGTCACACTACACCGCGATATACGAGGAAAAACCCACTAACGGGAAAAAACCTCGGGACGGCCCTAGCCTCAAATCCACTAAAAACGGTATTACAAAATACAAGACAAAAGACTTACTTCCTAAACTCGAACCCTCTCAAGCCGTGATGCTCCTTCTTGTATCAACCTCCAATTAGCGGATAACCAACGGAGCTCCACCGTGGTCTCGGAATACACTGATAGGACTTTAAACGGTCACCGTCACCCGAACATGGAGCCTTTCTCCAAACGGGTAGAATCTCAACAAAGGTCTTCTTTGTGATGGGGTGTAGAAGCAAACCCGAAACGTCTCTTGAATTCGGTAGAGAAAACCGGTGCCAAAAACTCCAAGTAAGGATATGTATATATAGAACTTGGAATAAACAACAATGGGTGTAAACTAGAATGTGTATGAATTTACCATTAAAAATTAACACTCAAAACTTGAACATTTTCCCTAAATAAATTTGCTCTCAAACTCTCTCTAAGAGATGGATATGGAATGGAAAAGTTGTCTTGGAAAATGTGTTTCCCGCACATAATATTGCATGAAAAATGTTGGTTGAAAACCAAGTGGAGGAGTGGGGAAAAACTGCCAAATAACTGTTCCCGCTGGAAGTTCGTTCGAACGAACGTGATTCTCGTTCGAACGAGACTTCTAACGAGTGACCAGCCTGGGCTCGTTAGAGGTTCGTTAGATACCTCGTTAGAACGAACCTTCGTTCGAACGACATATCGAACGACTGTTCAGTTAGGGTCGTTGGCAAAACTCGTTCGAACGAACCTGGTTCGAACGACAAAACTCATTCGAACGAAATCTGGTTCGAACGAAAAAACTCGTTCGAACGACATTTCAAACGAACTAACAGAAAGATCGAAAAATTCGATTTTGGCCCAGAAACTTTTATAAACTTTTATATACTTATTTTTAAGTTTCTAATTGATTCTTTCTGAAAAATAAAATGCAGTTTTAATTCACCTAACACCCAATACAAATTGTTCCAAGCTCCTATATACATATAAATACATTCATACCTTGGGAGCATGGAACCTAAGTTGATGACGTACAAACGAGGCACATAAACTACGGCATGTTGATGATGCTTTATACTCTTTGTCGCTACGTCTTCAACAAACACTTCATAGGTCTTGAATATTACAATTAAATAAAATCCTATGAAAAAATGTTTTTGTCCGGAATTGAGCCAAAACTATAAGAGGACTCAATTGGAAATTTGTGTCCTTACACATTTGAATCCTATGATGAAAGATATCGTGAGGGCATAAATTATTAAGCTATTGGACATGGGCATCATTTACCCCATTTCAGATAGAAAATGGGTGAGTCCTATTCAAGTCATTTTGAAGAAGTCGAGAATTATTGTGGTCGAAAATGCAATGGGTGAGCTTATTACCCAACGTATCACCACCAGGTGGCGCATTTTGATTGACTATCGAAAACTCAATGCTGCACTAGGAAAGATGATTTCCCCTTACTGTTTATCAACCAAATGCTGAAGCGAGTAGTGGGGCACTCATCCTATTTCTTTCTTGAAGGTTATTCCGAATATAACCAAATTGAGGTAGATGTGCTAGATCAAGAAAAGACGATGTTCACATGTCCTTTTAGCATGTTTGCCCAAAAATGTATGTTTTTGGATTATGTAATGCACCCTCAACCTTTCAAAGTTGCATGCTTAGTCTTTTTAGCGATATAATCGAAAAGGGCCTTGAGGTTTTTATGCAAGACTTTAGTCTATCTGGCCCCTCTTTTGACCTTTGCCCCTCTAATATCCATAAATTGTTAGCTCACTATGCGAAAAAGACCATTGTACTAAATTGGGAGAAGTGTCATTTTATGGTTACCGAAGGAATAATTCTTGGCCACATAGTTTTTCCCAAAGGTATTGAGGTAGATAAGGCTAAAATTGATGTCATAGCCAATCTTCCCCCACCTAAGACACTAAAGGATGTGCGCTCTTTCTTGGGCCACACGGGTTTCTATCAGAGGTTTATGCAGGACTTTAGTTCCATTGCTAGTCCCTTGAGTAACCTACTTGTGAAATATGTCCCTTTGAGTGGAATGGAACGTTGCAAAGTGATTTTGAAAAATTAAAAAGCATGCCCGTGTTCACTTCCATTTTGCAAGCTCGGGATTGATCCCTTCGATTCAAGCTTATGTGTATGCTATAGGGGTTGTTTTAGGTCAATGAAAAGATAATAAGGCTCACGTAATCTACTATGCTAGACGAATGTTAATCGGGCCACAACTCAATTACTCCACCACAGATAAAGAATTTCTAGTCGTAGTCTTCGCCCTGGACAAATTCTACTTTTACCTTATAGGTTCGTCGATTACATGCTTCACCAACCATGCGGCTCATAAGTACCTCCTTTCCAAAAAGGATGCTAAATCGCACTTCATAAGGTGGATCGTACTCCTACAAGTGTTCAATATCTCCATAAATGATAAATAAAGGAGTAGAAACGTCGTAGACGACCATTTATTTTGACTTTTCCCCGACATACCTAGTGATCCCATACCCATAGACGAATACTTTTCGAATGAGCAATTATTTTCCACTTCTTCTCTCCCTTGGTTTATGGATATAATGAATTACCTTGTGACGGGGGTCGTCCCCCCAATTGGACACCGCAAGAGAAAAATAAGTTCCTAACTTGGTCGCACATGTTCTTTTATGATGATCCTTATTTGTTCAATTATTATGCGGACCAAATCATCCAAAGATGTTTACCGGATGATGAGATTCCTAGCGTCATCCAATTTTGTCATACGAAAATTTGTGGAGGTCACTTGTTGACGTATAAGACTGTATTTAAGATTCTTCAAATCGTTCTCTATTGCCCCATAATTTTTTGGGATGTAAATGCTTATTGCAAATCTTTTGATATATGTCAAAGGATGGGAGACATCACATGACGATACATGATTCCATTTGTCATCGAGATATTTGATAGTTGGGGAATTTACTTTATGGGTTCATTCCCTCCCTCCTTTTGATTTTTATACATCATTATCGTAGTAGATTATGTGTCCAAATGGATTGAGGCCATAGCTATGAAGATAAAAAACGAAAAGGTGGTGATAAAGTTTTTATAAGAACACATACTTTCTCTCTTCGGAGATGCAATGACAATCATTAGTGATAACGACAAACACTTTTGCAATAGGCCTTTTGAAAAGCTCATGAGAAATTATGGGGTCATCCACAAGGTTGGGATGACTTCTCACCCCCAAAGGAATGGGCAAGCCGATCTAGCAAATCGTGAAATTAAGCATGTTCTAGAGAAGACCGTCAATCCTAACCGAACGGATTGGTCTCTTCATTTGAAAGATGCAATATGGTCTTATCAAGTTGTGTACAAGAAAGCCAGTTAGGATGTCTCCCTTTCACTTTTTGTTAGGGAAGCCTTGACATCTCCCCGTGGAGCTAGAACATAAGGCATATTGGGAAATCAAGAGGTTAAATTATAACTTGGATCAAGCTTGTGAAGCACACAAGCTTTAATTGAATGAGTTGGAAGAAATATGCAATGATGCCTATGAGATCGCTAAAATATTCAAACAAATAATGAGACTCGGACATGAGAAAATTATCCATCGAAAGGAGTTTCATTCGGGTCAAAAAGTGATTCTATACAACTCCCATTTACACTTGTTTCTCGAAAAGTTACGTTCGCGGTGGACCAGCCTGTTTGTTGTGAGAGAGGTGTTTCCCCACGGATCCATCGAGTTAGACAATACTATGGGAAGAAAAACATTGAAAATGAATGGACAGTGCCTCAAGCCATACCTAGCGGTGTGTTGAGGAAGCCGATAAAATTTGGTTGTCGCACCCCATTTATGGGTTAAATGAGATTATAGGAGAGGACGTCACACCCACGACGAGTATGGGGTGAGCAGTTATTGTATAATAGTGACTAGAGTTAGTTTTAAGGTAGTTTAAAAGTCCGTAGAGGTTGCGAGATAGGAAGGGTTTGAGCATTACGTTGAGTTTCCTCGCACGGGAGTGCATACGCTTGTTTTGAGAACAAAGTTGAGGTTTCTCGGGGGTCCAAAGTGTTTAGGTAGGCTTCAGATACAGAGGACAGTTCAAGGGTTGGAACACTTAGAATATGAAAATAGAAGCCATTATGTGTTATGAGGCAGAGAGTTTTTGCAATTTGCATGTCGAACTGGTTCGCAGGTGAAACGGTTCACCTGAACCCCCGAACCAGTTTAGGTCACCTGCTCATGTATTTTTCCCCTTTCTAAATTCTTCCCCCTGCCCACTTATATCCCTACGAAATTTACCCCCCCCCCCCGGGCCAATTCTTCCCCCCTAATAAAAATTTTCACCATTAACCTTACCTCCACCCTTTCCCACCTCCACCTTTCCCATTTCTCCCCAAATCTCACCTATAAATACAACCCCTTACCACCATTTCTCACCCACATCTACACTCTTCTTCACCTCTACTATACCATTACTCAACTTTCACAAATTACTTCACACCATGGATCCTCGTCACCACCTCCAACCCCGCAAATATGACTCCACCACTATCCTCCACGAGGGGGTGAACCACGAATTCCGTTCACTACAAGAACATTATTGGTTCCAAGAGTAATTATGGGCCTCCCTCACTATCCATATTGAGCGTCGGGTCATTTGGGATGAGCTTTCGGGAAAGCTCATCTCTCTCCTTCACTACCGAGGGTGGTGCAATTTTTTCACCATGATGCACGATCGAGTCTATAATGAAGACATGAGATATTTCTACATGACCCTCGTTCGAAAATCAAACACTCCACATGAGGCATTCATAAAAAACATATGCATACCTTTCTCTATTGCCATTATCAAACGAAAGATGCGTGAGAAAGGGGTTACCATACCCTCACCATTTTGCCTATCCCAACAACGAAGCCCCACGCACAAAATTTGTATGCATCGAGCTCATGGCACTAGGTGAGGAATGGGTTCGAGATACATTTTCGATGAGAAAGATACAAGATACGGTGCACTAAGTTCACCTCATCACTTGTGTCATGATTCTACAAACCACCAATGACTGGGTGGTTCGCCAGCGCCACATAAATTTTCTTTCCCATTTCCTTGACCCGAAGAGCACCATGAATCTCGTCCATCTTTTCTATACAAAAATCATCCAAGCCACGTATCACGAGAATGGAAAATTGGCTCTTCCGTGTTCGTACCTCATTGTGGACATCTTGCACGACGTCGGGGTGTGGTCCCCTAACTCGCAAGTCAAAATTCCAAAACTGATTGGGTCCATTTCCAGTACCCGACGTGCCCGTCAAATGCGAGTGGCACACCCCGTGCCACCCATTATTGAAAAGGAGGGGCATATGGAGCACGACGCCCTAATACCCATTGTGCGTGGTGATCCCAAGGACAAAGAGTAGGATGAATCGGCAGACCCGGATTATGATCCCTACTCTGCGGAGATCTATCGTTACCTTAATAACGTGGATGCTCGTTTCAACACTTTTATGAGCTATTACGGGCGTGACACAAGCATGATGATTCGGCTCCAAGTTGAAATGTACCGGTTACAATTCGGGTCATACGTCTCACTCCCGATATATTTTTACGATCCATATGACCCGACCGCACCCGGCACCTCCCATCCTCTGCCATAGCACCTCTCCTATTGTTGGTGATTTTGAGGTGCATCTTTTGTGTAATTCTTATATGCTTAAATTTGCTAATTGTTTCAAAGAACTATGTATTTTCTCTACCTTTCCTTCTTGTTCTTATGTTGTGTTTTGAATGAAAAGTTGCATTTTAAATATTTATATATTTTATATGTCGCACTTATTATTTTTTTTTTGCTTACTTAGATTTTATTCCTTTTGCTCGAGGACAATGCAAAAGTGTAAGTTAGGGGGTGACTCCATCTTTTAAAAACTTCACAAAATTTTAAAATGCCAAAAAAACTTTTAAAAAATGTCAAAAACTATTAAAGAAAAACAAATTCAAAAATTTCCCAAAATTTTGAAAATTTTCAAAAAGAAGCAAAAAATATTTTTCTTCAAAATAAATAAAAATTTAAATTTTTCAAAAATGTCACTAAATTTTTTTTTGAAGTCTCAAATTTTAAAAATCTAGAGCACAAAGCCGAAGTTGACCAGAGATGAAAATTCTGCGAAAATTACGGCTTTACGAATAAATATGGAGATTAAGTAACCCATTGAGATTTCTAATTGTTCATCTTTGTGAGTAATTAAATCAATTAGAGTTATAATTAACTCAAAGTACGAATTCAACATTTAAATAAGTTGTTGAACATCTCTAAAACTTTGTTTTGATCGGTTACGGGAAACGAGTAGGATGGTGTCTTTAAAACGTGCTAAAAATATCTCTAAACTTAATATATTCTCGAGACGCATATGTGAAAATAATGAGTAATTCAAATAATGAAGTTAGACCATCGGTTGTTTACCTAAAAAAATCTTAGCCATAAAGAGTCGTGAAAAAAAATTATCCCTTTTTGCAAACCCAATTTAGCCAATTAAATTTCCCAATTTCCTTTGATTAACCCGAAAAGCCCATTTAGCCCGGAGTTGTGAAAATAAAAAATCATCAAGTACATCCAAATGGTGAAATAAAAAGGTGTAAGAAATTGAAAAATGCCCAACAATAATAGCAAGAAAAAAAAAGAAAAATGAGAAAAAAAAAAAGAGCAAATGCTCGAAAAAGTGCCAAGGGATAATGCATGAAAATTTTCTAACTTTTAAATTTCCCAATTATTCCCATATTACCCATTCCCCCCTTATAACCCAAAATAATCCTAACCGAGTCCAAATAACAAAATTAATTAACACGTGGAGAGATTAAGACACGAAAATATAATAAGAGAGATTAATTGGTATAGACTAAAGGATGATGTTTCCCATTTTCCAATGACCATATTCCGATGATGATATATTTGTACCATAGGAATTCCGTGTTTCAAAATTGTGTGCATGAATTTGTGTTCCATTATACTTACACTTATAAATCATGTATACCGAGAGAAAATAGCCACAATCCGAGTGATTCATTTTTTAGAGTATTCCGTGAGCATTTGAATCAAAATGAATTTTCATAAAGTAACGCGATGATCAATCAGTGGAAGTTAACGGATTAATTTTCGGCTTCACACACACACTACGGATTGAGAATATTGAATATAAATTTACGATGACTGTTTTTAAGAAGTTTAAGTTGTAAAATTTTTAATTTTTTTGATTTTTCTTTGAGTAAAAAAATAAATTTTGTGGGTATATTCACTCAAAAACATCACGATACACCACTCGTCCAACTAGGGTAGTCTAAGGGTTTAATAACTTGTTGCATACGCTAAATCCAATTGCTTGCCTGCGAAAGAGGTATTCTATCCTAATAAAGTTTTTGCAAATTTCCTAACTCATACTCTTATGCTTTTACATTGATGGCGACAGACAACATTTTAAGATAGGGGGATTTGATAAGGAGTAAATATTTTATATTTATCCCATTAACTTCTATCCTTATATGATCATGTGCATCATAATTAACCTGGATTTATATCATATTTATGCTATTAACTCTCTTCGGTGAGTGTTTCGTGTTTTGTGTATCTCCCTTGTGTTTTACACGTATTTCATGCAAGTTAGTACGAGAGAGAAATCAAAACAGTGAAAGAAACCAATGACGGGGAGTTCAAGGGAATTTATGTAATTTTGTATCCATAGTCCGGAGGTGGAGCCAACTAGAAAGTTAAAGAATACGAAATCACAAGAACCTTAGAAGAAATGACACCCAATTTTTAGCTACAATTGAGGAGTTATGAGCTTTGAAGTTGAGAAATAAATCTAGGGAAGGAAAAGGACGCAAGCTAATACAACCAGTTTTACCAAACCGGTTTGATAGTGAACTAGTTCACCTATGACCTGACATTGTTTGGCATACCAGATGCGCAAATTAACATTTAAATGCTTATATTTCTAGGAGTTGTGTTAAGTTAGGAATCTTGAAAAAAGACCTTAGGAACTTGTAGTTTCATTTTAGACATAGTTTTTCTTAGTTTTTGGCCTAGGATTAGAGAGAAGAGAGGCACGCACCATAGTTTTGAATTCCTGGATTAAATTTACACACATGTGGATTTCTTTTCAAGGCTTAATACATCAATTTTGTCTTATCTACCTTATTCTTGAATGTTATTCCTACTTGCATGTTTTGTTCATTTTCTGTGAATTTCAGACCTCCATGTATGTTTAGATTTAACTTCATCATGATTTCGATCACATGTAACATTAATATTTTGTTTGTTACCCACATCATTATGTGCGGCTATTCTATTAGCGAGTTGGGTTATATGAACCCAAACAAGGTGTTACGAATGGAATTAAAGAGAAAAAACTTTAATTAACCATTCAAAGGTGGGATTTCTTATCGAAATAAACATTATTCATTCTCTTTTAATTTCATTTGCCTTAGGTAACCAAAATGTTTACGGATGCAATATGAGTTTTAGTAATTATTCATTCTCGATAAATACGATTTCTGATTTGATATTTTTTGAAGTAAAATCCGCGTATGTCAAATGCTTAGAGAGTATTTGATGATTCTTTGAATTGAGAATTAAGTTTTTGAAGTTTTTATGTTTTATGTAATTACCAACAGTTCGGGGGAGTGTACTCCAATTCCATTTTATCACATTGATTTAAAAACCACTTAGTTATTCTCGCATGCATAGTAAATTCACTAGTTTAATTAATCTGCATTAGTTGGTAGAAAGGTTTCACAAACAAACACCTTTTCCTTCTTTTTCCGAGTCAACCAAAAGGTTAATCATTTTTCCTACTCACCGTCACATCTTACGTCCTATTCCTTGTGTTCGATACCTGACTGGATCGGATTATTACTCACGCGACCGACTTACACTTGAGCCGATATAATCACACACTAGAGACACTTTTTAAGTCGCGTCAACCACCCTATTAGTCAGTCGACCGCTAAGATCATGTTTGCTTCTTAATACTACCCCGTAGGCCTGTCAATGGATCGAATTTTATCTGAATTCGAATCCGAATCCAATCCATTTAAACGGATATGGATCATGCCTAAAATTCGATTATCCAATTACCCGACTACCCGTTTATTAAATGGAGTGGGTTTGAATTCATATACTCTGATCCGTTAATAATTCGATCCGATTAATATATATAATATATTTTTAATTAATATATTTAATAATATGTTAAATATATATTTTTTAAATATTTATTATAATAGTTTTTATTTTATTATCTATTTTTTGTGGAACATTTGAAAAATAAATTTATGAAGAGTTAAAAATAAGAATATTGCAAATCAAGTTTAACATAAACGGATAAACGGATTTGATCCGAATCCGTTTAACATAAACGAATATGGATTTGGATTTGCCTGATCTGATCCGATTAATAAATGGATCGGATTCGAATCCGTTAAACATAAATGGATATGGATTTGGATTTGCCTGATTTGGTCCGAATTCGATCCGTTTACAGGCCTACTACCACTACACCAAATCTGCACTATTATCACGGTCATTGACCTTGACAAGTTGGACTTGTCAAGGTCAATAACCATGACAATTCGGGGCGAGACAAATTTTTTTGTCAAGGACGTGTTATGGTCATTGACCTTGACAAGTCCAACAGAATTGTCACGGTCGTGTCACAGGTCATGACCATGACACGTTTAGTCACGGTTAAAAACCGTGACAAAGTCTTGACCCTTTTTAAAAAAATTATCACACTAAATGACCGTGATAATTGTGGGCAGAATTTAAAAAAAATCTGCTGGGCAGTATGGTCACTGCCACTGCCCAGCTGTATATTTGTACCAGTTATAGCAACGTTGTACCTATTCAAACATCATAAATCCAAACAAACTAAAGATAATACAAATATATATTCAAAATAGAAACTATTTAAGAAGAAACAACATCACCATCAATTATCTCAAATCTACAAACTATTTAGCAGGAAAAGAGATTTTGTACCGTGACGCTCGGGGACACCTCCTTATCATTCTCTTCTCATCCGAATAGCCACATAAGTATAGAGCATATGTGGCCTACCCTCAGGGCCACTCCCTGTCCCCTGAATTGAATAAAGTAAAATTAGTATCCGCCCCGCAAATATAGATAAATATAAATCGAAATCGAAATTAAAATATAAATATAAATATAAATACATTACCTGTAGTGTCACCCAAACAGCTAACTTGAGCTCATATGGCACCTCCTTCTAACTAATTTACCCTGGGCAATCGTGTCAAATATAATTATCTTCATATCTAAACACTAAGAAATTCCATAATCCTATGGAGTTATGCGCTGCAAATTCCTTCCAACCGTTGTGTAGCCAAAAATCAGCAGTTGAAGTTGTCAATTCCACCTTTCAATGGTCTCCCATGTTTTGCTAGAGGTTCCAAGTGGTGGGGTATGGAAAGTGGAATTGACAACTTCAACTGGTGATGTTTCGCTACATAACGGTTGGGAGGAATTTACAGAGCATAACTCCATAGGATTATGGCATTTCTTAGTGTTCGGATAGACGAAGAGATTCAGTCTCCTCTCCACAAATAGGACACCCCAAATAACTATGTACTAATCACCTCTTAAAGGTAAGAAGCGTATATTCATGGATTAGTATAAACAAAACTTAGATGTAGTTGGAATATTTATGTATTAATCTCCTCTCCACACACGCACACCACACAAGAGTGAAAATGATAAAGTGCAAATCAATTAAAAGAATTAAAAATGGATGTTTCAGTACAAATTGAAATATTTATTACAAATTGAAAACTTGTTTCAAATTCGGGTTATAATAAAAAATGGATTGATATTCGGTAGGACCAGCCAAGTCATCCACAGTACTATTTAGACGCCTTGGAGCGTGTTGGATAATTGATCACGGCTCGTTGTTGATATACTCCGAATAAAACACTTGCTTAACCTTTTGAAATGCACAAACAAATGGCTCATCCCTCACGTGGTCGTTGCTCTTCAACTTGGACAAGTCAACCATGATCAAATTGGTGGCAGGATCAACTTTACAAGCATTTTTATCCTCAACTCTTACCCAGTTACAGTAAAATAAAACCTCTTTGAAGCTTATATAATCCAATTCAATTATATTTTGGATTACACCATAGTAAGTCATTTCAGCTTCAACGAGGTTTTTATCTTTTGCGCTCGCTCGAAAGATAGTAAGAGCTCTGTATGAAATTCCCGAGTTGTGTACATTTGTACTTTCCTCGTACACTTTAGCGCCGAAAATATAACCGTTCAATCGATACTTTTTGTACTCTTGTACCACGAACAAGGGTCCAATGGCTAGGCGAGAAAGCCTTGATGTCGCATCACCCGTCTTTAGGAGCTGAGAATATAAATAAATTAATTATATTAGTGGTAAAATTTGAGTGTAATGTAACGTTATATAACGACGGTTTTCATTATAATTACCTCTTGTGTCAACCACAACCTAAATTCGCTGTCTGATTGTACCATTGTTTTTCGTCTTTTATTGTTCTCACGGGCTTCATATTTTCTGCTTATTACAAAATTAATCATGTATAAAATAATCTAAAATAATGGTAAACATTATAATAATTGAAACTTACTTTTTCCATTCTTCGACATCTTCATGTGTGTCAAATAGATAACGAGCTACTTGTTCATGTTGCAAACTCGTTAATTTCAATCGTCTTCCCATCACATGACCAACATCATCGACGAATTCATCAGTGACATCAACGCTGGTCGAGTCAGGCATATATTCTCGATTATATATTAATGACTCCACGGTGATGTATTCCTCTGCAATTTAACCTGCAATGTATTGCGTATTCTTGGCGTAATCTTTAAAAACTTTCATCAATCTTTCAAATGGATACATCCACCGATATCTAACTGGACCACAAAGAAGTGCCTCGGCACATCGGTGTACCAACAAGTGAACACTTATGTCAAAGAATGCTGGGGGAAAGTACTTCTCCAATACACAAATCGCTTCGATCACAACCAATTTTTCGGCCACTATGTGTTCTCGATTCACTACCTTCTCACACAAGAGGGAGAAGGTAATACTAATTTTCATAATAGCCCTACGCAAATCCTTGTGCTTAGAGAAACAGTGCTTAAACAATAGAGGAACCAATTGCATGATCACATGCCAATCATGGGACTTACACTTATGTAAATCATGAGTAGCATAATTCACAATCCTTTGCAAGTTGGACGAAAAAGTAGATGGGCCTTCAAATTATATATTGTGTCTAGAAGCACCTTCCTTTCCCCACTCGCCAAAGTAAACGCACCAGAGGGAATTATTGTCCTCCCCCTACTATCTTCTTTCAACCATAGTTGTGGCTTAAGTTTTAACGTTTTAAGGTCTTTACGTGCATTTTCTCCATCCTTCGAATGACTCCCCCCAAGGCAAGTACCCACAATATGTTCAGTGAAGTTCTTCTCTGCATGCATCATATCCAATACATGGTGCACCGGGTTATTCTTTCAATAAGGCAAGTCAAATAAAATTGACCTCCGAGACCATGCTTTCTTATCTCAGTTTCATTCCCCGTTGGGGTCTTCTTATGCTTGACATTCTTAAATTTGGAATTCTTACCTGGCATATTAGGGCCACATTCAGAAGATTTACTTTCAATTTATGAACCCGAAAGTTGTCTCGGCGGTAGCCTATGTTCAACTCCGCCCAATAAAAAATTGGAACCTTTCTCAGATCTGAAACTATGAGCTGGGAGTAAAAACCTCCTGTGGCGATGGTATACATTTTTTAAGCTAGAGGATAGATGAAGAGATTCAGTCTCCTCTCCACAAATAGGACACCCCAAATAACCATGTACTACACAACCGGATAATGTCCCATAAGTTGGAAAATCATGAATTGCCCACATCAACATAGCTTTCAACGTAAACTCTTCTTTTATAAAAGAGTCAAATTATTGCACACCCTATTCCCACAACTCATTTAATTCTTCTACCAAAGGAGCCAGGTAGACGTCAATGTCATCACTTGGTGCCTTTGGCCCAGGTATCAATAAAGCCATCATCGAAACTTCAGGTCTCATACACTGTGAAAGAGGGAGGTTGAGTAGGGCTAGGATCACTGGTCATACACTCTGATTGGTGCTTAGATTTCCAAATGGATTGAAACCATCTGTTGATATAGCCAAACGAATGTTGCGTTGTTCTCGAAAAAAATCGGGATACTCAAAATTCATCTTCCGCCAGGCAGTAGAATCAATAGGATAACGCATGATATTACCCCCTACTTCTGCCCTAGCATGCCAAGTCATTACCTATGCAATCCATGGTACTGTGAAAAATTGCTTTAATTTAGACCCAACGGGAAAATATTTCAATACTTTTTGAGTCACTTTTGAGCTTGTGCCTTCCTTACTAATAGATTGGACATATCTAGGTTCATCACATACCGGACAACGATCGAGATTTTCATACTCCTTTAGGTATAATATG